>JASUUL010000034.1:0-199317 GCA_030449875.1 Aegle marmelos | reverse complement strand
GAGGCTACGGCGGTGAGTGAGCTGTCGAACGAGTTGCAGCTGGACGACGCGGGCGTCGCGGTCGGGCTCCCGCGCCCCGCGTCGGACGTCGATCAGATCGCGGACGTGCCCTACCGGGCGGTCGGCTTCCGCGACAACGACCTGGCGTCGGCGCTCGAGCGCTCGGCGAGCTGGTTGCGGAGCACCGAGGCGTGGCTCGGCGAGGCCGTCGACGTGTCCGCGATCCATCTCGACTACGACAACCGGGCCGGCTCCCGTACTGAGGTCAAGCTCCTGTGCAACGAGGAGGACCTGGCCGGGGCACCCCTCCTGCGGCGCCGGCACCAGGCCGACCTCCGCGACGCGGCCGAGGCGTAGCGCGGGCGGACCGCGGCGCTGCCGCTGGTGCGACGGCTCCGGGTGCTCCACCGGCTCGCTGCCAGGGGTCAGACGGCGTCCGTGCGCGGCCGGATGCCCGTGATCGCCGCGACCGCCGCGACGGCGGCGAGAACGGTGACGACGAGGGCGATCGCCGAGAGCCCCGACATGAAGGCGGCCGCCCCACGGTCGACGAGGGACGCCTCGACCTCGCTGAGCCGTCCCGTGACCATGGCGTCGCGGTCGGGACGGCCCGACCCGGACACCGGCTGGACGGCGTCGACCCGTGCCCCGAGCACGGCGCCGAACGCGGCGAGCCCGGCGGCGCTGCCCAGCGGCAGGAACGTGTTGGCGACCCCCGCGGCGGTGCCGGCCCGCTCGGCGGGCACCACGCCGACGACGGTGGACATGAGCGGGGCGAACGCGAGCCCCGACCCGGTGCCCAGGAGCAGGAACGCGGGGATCGCCGCCGTCCACGGGTCGTCGGCGCCGACCAGGGACAGGGCCAGCGCGCCCGCGGCGAGGGCGGCGAACGCGAGCGCCAGCGCACGTCCGGCGCCGAGCCGCGCCGCCGCGCGGTCGGCGAGCAGCGACGCCACCGCGACCGGCACCGTGAGCGCCAGCAGCGCGAGCCCGCTGGCGGTCGCGTCGAGCCGGCCGACCCCTTGGAGCCACAGGACGAGGAAGGGCGTGAGCCCCACGGTGGCCACCCGCAGCACGAAGGCGAGCAGCATCGTGGTGCGGAAGGGGCGGTCGGCGAACAGGGCGAGGTCGACGAGCGCGTCGCGGCCGCGGCGCCGCGCGACGGCGACGAACGCGCCGAGCAGCACGACGCCGCCGGCCAGGCAGGCGACGACGACCGGAGACCCCACGCCGAGCTCGGGCGCCGCGAGCAGCGCGCCGTTGACCGCGAACAGGCCCGCGGTGACGAGCACCGCGCCGACGACGTCGACCGGCCGCCCGCCGCCCCCGGTGGTTCGGGGAGCATGACCAGGGTGGCGACGACGACCGCGACCCCGATCGGCACGTTGACCCAGAAGATCCACGACCAGCCGCTGAGGCCGATGAGGAGCCCGCCGACCGTCGGCCCCGCGGCCACCGCGACCGCGCCCGCGGCGCTGAACACCGCGATCGCGCGGTCGCGCACACGGCCGGCGGGATGCGTGGCGGCGATCAGCGCGAGCGCCGTCGCGAGGACCAGCGCCCCGGCGCGCCCTGGACGACGCGCGCGGCGACGAGCATCCAGATGGACCCCGACAGCGCCGCGGCGACCGACGAGGCGGTGAACGTGCCGACGCCGAGCAGGAACACGGCCCGCCTGCCCAGCCGGTCGGACCACGACCCGGCCGGCAGCAGCAGCGCGGCGAACGCCAGCGAGTAGCCCGACACCGTCCACTGGACCCCCGCCAGGGAGGTGCCCAGGTCGGCCGCGATCGGCGGGCAGGGCGACGGTGACCACGCTGACGTCGAGCGTGGTGAGCACGGCGGCGAGGCTCGTCACCAGCAGCGTCACCCGCCGCGTCGCGGGACGGACGGCAACGGTCCCGGTCACGGCCCCGGTCACGCCGACGCCGACCGGCGCAGCAGCCACACCAGGTAGGGCGCGCCGACGACGGCGGTGACGACCCCGACCGGGATCTCCGCGGGGGCGAGGAGCGTGCGGCCGATGCCGTCGGCGACGACGACGAGCAGCGCGCCGAGCAGCGCCGACATGACGACGAGGCGCCCGGTGTCGTTGCCGACCAGCGGGCGGGCGAGGTGCGGGGCGACGAGCCCGACGAAGCCGACGGTCCCGATGGCGGCGGCCGCGCCCCCGGCGAGCACCGCGCCCGCGACCAGCACGCCGACCCGGGTCCGCCGCAGGGAGAGCCCGAGGGCGCGGGGCAGGTCGTCGCCGAGGGCCAGCATGTTCGCCGAGCGTCGCGCCAGCGCCACCACGACGCCGGCGACGACCGGCAGGACGAGCCAGGTCAGGGCGCTGTAGTCGCGGGCGTAGCTCGAGCCCGCGAGCCACGACAGCGCCGCCGCCGCGTTGTACTGCGTGCCGACGACGACCATGTTGACCACCGCCATGGTCGTGGCGTACACGCCGAGCCCGACGAGGACGACGCGCGTGGGATCGAGGCTGCTCCCGCCCCGGGCGAGCAGCATGACCAGCCCGACGGCGGCGAGCCCGCCGACGCTCGCCGCGAGCGGCAGCAGCAGCGCGGGGGCACCGGGGGCGACGCCGATGACGAGCACGGCCAGGGCCGACGCGCCGCCGGTGATGCCGAGCAGGCCCGGCTCGGCCAGCGGGTTGCGGACCACCGACTGCACCGCGACGCCGGCGACGGCCAGGCACGCGCCGGCGAGGGCGGCCACGACGATCCGGGGCAGGCGCAGGTCGATCACGGCGGCGGAGAGCGCGTCGCCGGAGCCGACGAGCGCCGCGAGGACCTGTCCCCACCCGAGGTCGACGTCGCCCGTGCTCACCGCGAACACGACGGCGAGGACGAGCAGGATCCCGGCCGTCGTCATCGCCACCCGGGCGCGGCCCGGTCCGTCACGGCGACCGCCGCCGGTCGTCACCGCGGCGCCGGTCTCGACGTCGCCGGTGATGACCCGGCGGGCCAGCAGCACGAACACCGGCCCGCCGACGAGCGCGGTGACGACGCCGACGGGGAGCTCGCTGTAGCCGACGGACGAGGGCAGGACGAGCTGGGTGGCCGTGTCGGCGCCGAGCAGCAGGACGGCCCCGCCGATGCCGGCGAGGGGGAGGAGCAGGGCGTGGCGCCGGACGCCGAGCGCGCGGACCGCGACGGGGGCGACGAGCCCGACGAAGCCGATGGGGCCGGCGAGCGTGACGCAGGCGGCGGCCAGGACCACGGCGAGCAGCAGCGCCGCCGGGCGCAGGCGGTCGACGCGCACGCCGAGTGCCGACGCGGCGCTGTCGCCGAGCGCGAGCAGGTCGAGCGGGCGGGCGAGCAGCGGGACGACCAGGAAGCAGGCGACGATCACCGCGCCCAGGACGAGCGGGCGGTCGAGGGTGGCGGCGAGCAGGCTGCCGTTGCCCCAGAAGAACAGGCCGCCGGTCGCGCCCTCGTCGAGGATCTGCAGGAACTCGGCGACCGCGGTGCCCGCGAGGGTGATGCTGGCGCCGGCGAGCAGGACCCGCCCGGGCGTGGCGACGCCGCCGGAGGTGAACAGGTACACCAGGGCGGCGGCCAGCAGGGCGCCGAGCAGCGCGGCGCCGCCCTGGCCGAGCACGCCCACCTGCAGGCCGGAGACCGCGAGCAGGGTGACCGCGGCGTAGGCGCCGGCGTTGATGCCGAGGGTGTCGGGCGCGGCCAGCGGGTTGCGGGTCGACCCCTGCACCACCGCGCCCGCCACCCCGAGCGCGAGCCCGACGAGGAGCCCGGTGAGGGTGCGCGGCAGCCGCGCCCCGAGGACGACCTCCGCGGTGCGCGGGTCGGCGGTGCCGTCGAGTACGCGCAGCAGCGCGCCGGCCCCGACGTCGGTGGTGCCCACGCCGAGGTGCAGGACGACCACCCCGACGAGCGCCACGACCGCGCCCACGACGACGGCGACCGCGGTCGACGACCCCGCACGGCCCGCGCCGCCGGGACGCCCGGTCGCCGCCGTCGGAGCCGGCGGGCCGGTGGGCCCGGAACCCGGTCCGGGCCGACGCCGGGACGCTCACACCCCGAACGCCCGGCCGGCCTGGTCGAGCAGGAACATCATCGAGGAGGGCCGCCGAACTGCCACGTGCCGGAGTCGAGCGCGGTCGCGCGACCCTGGGCGACGAACGGCAGCCCCCGGTACAGCGGGTTCGCGGCGAGGGCACCGGTGAACGGGTCGTCCGAGGGGTTGGCGGTGTAGAGGAACCGCGACTGCCCAGCGATGCGCGTGAGTCCCTCGACGCCGACGATCGTCAGCCCGTTGCGGTCGGACTGCCCGGTCCAGGAGTTGCGCAGGCCCGCGCCGCCCAGCACCTGCGCGGCCGCGGAGCGGTCGGTGAACAGGCGGATCGTGGGCGCGCCCTGGCTCGAGTAGCCCTGCGCGAGCGTGTACTCGGCGCCGCCCCGGCCCGCCGCCTGCAGTCGGTCGCGCAGGTCGCCGGCCCGGGCGTCGAACGTCCGGAGCACCTCCTGCGCCCGGTCGGTGCGACCCACCGCCCGGCCCACGTCGCGGAACCGCTGCTGGAGGTTCTCGAGCTGGGGCTCGACGTTGTAGTCGAACGACAGCACCGGCGCGATGCGGGCGAGCGCGTCGTAGTTCGCGCCCACGCGGTCGTCGGCGGCCACGATGAGGTCGGGGTCGAGGGCCGTGATCTGCTCGAGGCTCGGGGCGTGGCGCGGCCCCACGTCGCGCACCTCCGGCGGGATCCGCACGTCGGGTGCGTGCAGCCACTCGCCGTAGCCCTTGATGTCGGCGACCCCGACCGGGACGACGCCCAGCGCGAGGAGCTCCTCGGTGTGGACCCACTCGAGCGCGACCACGCGGGTCGCGGGGCCGGGCAGGCCGACCGGCCCGCGCGCGGTGTCGATCGTGATCGCGGCCGGGCCCCCCGGGCCGAGCCGGCGCCGGGGGCGCCCACCGTGCCGCCGCCGCAGGCGGCCAGCAGGAGGAGGGCAGCAGCGCGGCGAGGGCGGCGACCGGGCGTCGGACGCGCGGCCGGACGTCGTGTCATGGGAGCTCCTGGAATCGGGGTTCGGCGGAGGGGCCGTGCGGGGCGGACGGGCCCCGCCGGGGGAAGCAGGCCAGGTGGCCGGTGTGCGGGTCGTGCACCACGTCGACGTCGATCCCGAAGGCGCGCTCGATGACCGCGGGGACGAGGACGTCGGAGGGAGGACCGGTCGCGGCGATCCCGCCGTCGGCGACGACCACGACCTCGTCGCCGTACGCCGCGGCCTGCATCAGGTCGTGCAGGACGACGCCGACGGCGATGTCGTGGTCGTGGGCGAGGCGCCGCACGACGTCGAGCACCTCGAACTGGTGGCGCAGGTCGAGGTAGGTGGTCGGCTCGTCGAGCAGCAGGACGTCGGCGCGCTGGGCGAGGACCGTCGCGAGCCAGGCCCGCTGGCGCTCACCGCCGGAGAGCTCGTCGAGACGGGCCTCGGCGAGCGCCTCGGCGCCCGTGACCCGCAGGGCCCACGCGACGGCGTCGCGGTCCTCGGCGGTGTGGCGGGCGAAGGCCCCGCGGTGGGCGTAGCGACCGTGGCGCACCAGCTCCCGCACCGGCACACCCGCGGGGACCAGCGGGGTCTGCGGGAGGAAGGCGAGCCGGCGGGCGAGCTCGCGCCGGGACAGGTCGCCGACCGCGTCGCCGTCGACGGTCAGCGTCCCCGCCTGCGCTTCCTGGAGCCCCGCCACGGTCCGCAGCAGGGTCGACTTCCCGCAGCCGTTGGGCCCGACGAACACCGTCACGACGCCCCGCGCGCAGGGTGAGCTCGAGGTCGCCGAGGACGCGCGGCGGTCGCCGTGGCCGACGGCGAGCCGGCGGCGCGACGACCCGTCTCGTCCCACGGCGCGTCCTCCCCTCCGACGTGGCTCAACGGAGGCCTCACCTTAAGACGGACGTCGCTCCCGCGCGTAACCCGCTGAACGTCGGACAACCGTGACGATAGCGACAGGGCCTTCTTCGTCAGCCAAGGCTTGCCTAATGTCCGATTCCATGACGCCGTCGACGACGTTGCCGAGCCCCCCGGCCCCGCCCGTGCCAGCCCTCGCCGACGTGACGCCCGCGGCGTGGCGCGAGGCGAACCGCCGGCTGCTCGCGAAGGCCCTGGGCGAGTTCTGCTTCGAGGCCATGCTCGACGCCGTGCCCACGGGGCACGAGAGCTACCGCGTCGACCTGCGGGGCGGCATCAGCTACGCGTTCCGGGCCTCGGTCGGGGCCTACGGCTGGCTCCGCGTCCGGCCCGACAGCATCGCGCGGAGCGCCACCGGCATGCTGGGGGACACGTCGTCCTCGCCCGCCTGGGACGCCCTGCGGTTCCTGGTCGACGTCGCCTCCACGATCGAGACCGACCCGTCGACGCTGGCGACCTACCTCACCGAGCTGTCCTCGACGCTCGCCGTCGACGCCGCGCGCATCGAGCACGGTGGCGAGCCGGTCGCGGTGCTGCGCGAGCTGGGCCACGCCGAGCTCGACTGCCGGATGACCGGCCACAGCCTGCTCGTCGCCAACAAGGGCCGCGTCGGCTTCTCGGCCTCCGACGTGCGCGACTACGCCCCCGAGTCGGCGCCGCGCGTGTTGCTGCGCTGGATCGGGGTGCACCGCGGCCTCGGGGAGTTCCGCGGGACCTCCGAGCTCTCCGAGCGCGAGGTGATCGACCGCGAGCTCGACCCCGCCACCCGCGAGCGCTTCACCGCGACGCTCGCGGCGCGCGGGCTCGACCCCGAGGCCTACGTCTGGATGCCCGTGCACCCCTGGCAGTGGGAGCACGCCGTGCAGGTGCTGCACGCCGCCGACGTCGCGTCCGACCGCATCGTCGACCTCGGCGAGAGCGACGACCACTACCTGCCCGGCCAGTCGATCCGCACGATGGCCAACGTCGACTCGCCCGCGCGCTACGACGCCAAGCTGCCGCTGCGCATCCTCAACACGCTCATCTGGCGCGGCATCCCGCCGCACTGCACCGCCGGCGCCCCCGTGATCACCGAGTGGCTGCTCGGGCTCATGCACGCCGACCCGTTCCTCAGCGAGAAGACGCGCACGGTCTTCCTCGGCGAGGTCGCGTCGGTGACGGTGCGCCACCCCTACCTCTCCGACGTGCCCGACGTGCCCTACCAGCACCTCGAGACGCTCGGCTGCATCTGGCGCGAGCCGGTCGAGACCTACGCCGCCGAGGGCGAGCGGGTCCGCACCTTCTCCTCGCTGCTGCACGTCGACGAGGCGGGCGACGCCTTCGTCGCCGAGCTGGTGCGCTGCTCGGGCCTCGCGCCCGAGGCGTGGCTGGAACGCCTCCTCGACACGGTGCTGACCCCGGTGCTGCACATCCTCTACACCTACGGGATCACGTTCAACCCGCACGGGCAGAACACGCTCATCGGCTACGACGGCGACGACGTCCCCCAGTCCGGCTCTACCTCAAGGACTTCGTCGACGACGTCAGCGTCTCGCACACCCCGGTCCCCGAGCGCGGGCCCGAGCCCGACGGGCACGACCACCTCATCCCGCGCAAGCACCCGTCGATCATCCGGCAGCACGTCATCGATCAGGTCTTCGTCGGCCACTTCCGCTACCTGGCGCCCCTGTTCTCCGACCAGCTCGGCGTCGGAGAGGTGCGGTTCTGGGAGCTCGTCCGCGCCGCGATCACGGGCTACCACGAGCGGTTCCCGCACCTCGCCGAGCGCTTCGAGGAGTTCGACCTGCTCACCGAGCGGGTCCCGCGCTACGCGCTGAACCGCGACCGGATCGTCGTCACCCGCTACACCGACCGCGCCCAGCGCCACGCCCTCGCACCGTTCGGTGACCTGCCCAACCCGCTCGCGCGCCCGAGCCGTCCGGCTCTGCTCGCCGTCACGGAGGACCGATGAACCCCGCCCCGCCCACGACGACCGCCTCGTCCGCCGCGCCGACGACGGACGACGCCCCGCCCGCGTCCCCGCTGCCGCAGCTCGCGGGATCCCGCGCGGGCCTGCACGCCGTCGCGCGCGCCCTCGACGAGGTCGCGGCGCTGGAGATGGACGACGAGCGCGACACCCCGCTGCCGCCCGGGCCCCGACCGAGGTGCTCGCGGCGGTGTCGGACCTGCTCGGCCCGGCCGTCGTCCCCGTCCACGGGGTGGGGGAGCACTCCGCCCTGCGCCGGATCGCGCGCATCCTCGACCGGCTCGGCGTCGACCTCGACCACCCCCGCGCGGCCGCGCACCTGCAGCCGCCCACGCTCGCCGTCGCGGTCGCCGCCGACGCCCTCGCGAGCGCCAGCAACGCCTCGCTGGACTCCTACGACTCCGGGCCCTCGGCCATCGGCATCGAGCTGCTGGGTGGTCCGGGCCTCACCCGGCTCGCCGGGTTCGGCGAGCACGCGGCGGGGGTCCTCACCCCGGCGGATCGCTGTCCAACCTCATGGCGGTGCTGCTGGCCCGCGACGCCGCCGCGGCCCGGCTGGGCGTCGACGTGCGCCGCCAGGGCGTCGCCGGCGATCCCGAACCCGTCCTCTACTGCTCGAGCTCGCCCACTTCTCCGTCGACCGCGCGGCGCCGGACCTCGGCCTCGGCGAGGACGCGGTCGGTCAGCGTCCCCGTCGACGACCGGCACCGGATGCGGGTCGACGTGCTCGCCGGATGCTCGCCGACTGCGGCCCGGCCGGACCCCGATCGCGGTGATCGCCACGGCGGGGACCACCGGCTACGGCAGCATCGACCCCTGCCCCAGATCGCCGAGCTCGCGGGCGAGCACGGCCTGTGGATGCACGTCGACGCCGCCTACGGTTTCGGGGCCACCTTCTCCCCGCTGCTCGCGCCGAAGGTCGCCGGGATCGAGCTCGCCGACTCGATCACCCTCGACCTGCACAAGATCGGGTGGCAGCCGACGGCCTCGAGTGCACTGCTCGTCGCCGACCCGTCCGCCTTCGCGGTCCTCGACCGCGAGGTCGACTACCTCGTCCCCGCCGACGACGCGAGCGTCGGCTACGACGGCCTGCTCGGGCGCAGCCTGCAGACCACGCGGCGCGCCGACGCGGTGAAGGTCGCGGTCACGCTGCTCGCGCACGGCACCGAGGGCATGGGCCGGCTGGTCGACATCTGCCACGACCTCGCGCGTCACGCCGAGGAGCGGATCGCCGCGACGGCGGGCCTCGAGCTGCTCGCCGGGGCGGAGCTGACCACCGTCGCGTTCCGCTACGTCGGCGGCGGCGACCACTCCGCCGAGGTGCTCGACGCGGTCAACGGCGAGATCCGGCGCCGCCTGCTCGAGTCGGGGCACGCGCTCATCGGGCGCACCGAGACCGCGAGCTTCTCCGCGGCCGGGGTGTGCCTGAAGATGACGCTGCTCAACTTCACCGCGACGACCGCCGACATCGACGCCTCGACCAGTCCGCTCGGTCGGCGACGAGGCGAGTGCGCGACCACCGGGCCGCCGCCACGGCGGTGTCGCGGTGACCGCCGTCGAGTCCCTCGGCACGTCCGATCGCCCGGAGGTCGACGCGCTCGACGACGCCGACCCGCGTCGTGCCGCCGAGCACGCCCACCTCGAGGCCCAGCTGCGCTGCTGGCTCGTCGAGACCGGGGCGCCGGTCGTCCGCCCGTGGCGCTGCTCGATCTGCCGCGACCGGCCTCGCGCTCGTCACCGAGGTCGTGCACGCGTCCCCCACGGGCAGGCACCGGTTCGCCCCGGTCCGGCTCGAGCGCACCGACGGGGCGGGGACGGTGGTCGCCGAGCGGGCCGATCCGGTGCTGAGCGCCGGGCTGATCGCCACCGAGCTGGCGTCGCGGGGCGGTGGCCGGCCCGGTGGTGTGCCCGCCGGGGAGACCGCCGACCTCGTCGAGCGCACCGCCGAGTCGGTCGCCACGTCGCGGCCTTCGTCGCGAGGCGCGGCGGCCGAGGCCGCCGACCGACCGGCCGACGGGTTCCTCGACGCCGAGCAGGCGCTCGTGCTCGGCCACCTCAACCACCCGACGCCGAAGAGCCGCGGCGGCATCTCCGCGCACGAGCGCGCGGCCTGGTCACCGGAGATGCGCGGGGCGTTCGCCCTGCTGTGGTTCGCCGCCGACCCCTCGGTCGTCTCCCCACGGCGCCACCGACACCGCCGACGCCACGCCGGGCGACGTCGTCGGGAGGCTCGCGGAGCTCGCGGGCCCGCGGGCGCCGCGCGACGGCCGGGTGCTCGTCCCCGCCCACCCGTGGCAGGCACGCGACCTGCTCCACCGCCCCCGGGTGGCGGCGCTGGTCGCCGAGGGGCTGCTCGCACCGCTCGGTCCCGCTCGAGCGCTGGTCGGCGACCTCCAGCGTGCGCACGGTGTACCGCGGCGACGTGCCGGTGATGCTGAAGCTCTCGCTCGGGCTGCAGCTGACCAACTCGAAGCGCGAGTCGATGCGCCCCGAGCTGCTGCGCGGGGTCGAGGTCGACCGGTTGCTGCGCGGCGGGTACGCCGACGCCACCTTCGCCGCGCACCCGGGCTTCGCGATCACCCGCGACCCCGCCTGGCTGGCGGTCGACACGCCGGGCACGCCCGGCGGACCGGTGCTGACCGGGCTCGACGTGTCGGTGCGCGAGGTGCCCGAGGGGGCGAGCGGCCTGCGCTGCCTCGCGGGCCTCGTCGCCCCCCGTCCCGGGCTCGGCCGCAGCCTGCTCTCGACGATCGTCGACGGGCCGGACGCCGCCGCGCGGTGGATCGCGAGCTACACCGACCACGTCCTGGTCCCGATGCTGCACCTCTACGCCGCCACCGGGGTCGGGCTCGAGGCCCACCAGCAGAACACCCTGGTCCGCTGCGCTCCGACGGATCGCCGATCGGCGCGACGGTCCGCGACAACCCGGGCTTCTACCTGCCCACGCCTCTCCAGGACGCCGTGGTGGCGCCCGGCTCGGCACCGGAGACGACCTGGCCGTGACCGACCGGGCGACGTCGACGACCGGCTGTCCTACTACCTGTTCCGCAACCAGGCGCTCGCGCCGATCGGCTGCCTCGGCGACGAGGGGCGCGCCGACGAGCGCGACCTGCTCGGTGTGCTCGCCTCCCGGCTGGAGGCGGCGCTGCCCGCCCTCGCGGCGGCCGGACCCGACGGCGACCGGCTCGCGCGCCGCTGGCTGGAGGCCGACACCCTGCCGATGAAGGCCAACCTGCTGACCCGCCTGCACGGCATGGACGAGCTGCTCGCGCCGCTCGACGCGCAGTCGGTCTACCTCGAGGGCGCCAACCCGCTGCGCGGGGCCCGGCGATGACCGTCCCCGGCCCGCCGATGCCCCAGGTCGACGCCCCCTGGTCGATCCGGGTGGCCGACGGCGAGGCCGATCTGGCGCTGGTCCACCGCTGGAACCACGAGCCGCACGTCGTCGCGTTCTGGCATCAGGACTGGCCGCTGGAGCAGTGGCGCGGCGTCCTCGACGAGCAGCGCGGCGGCGACCACTCCCTGCCCTGCCTGCTCTCCCTCGACGGCGTCGACCTCGCCTACGTCGAGGTGTACCGGGTGACGCGCGACCGGCTCGGCGAGCGCTGGATCGCGGAGCCGCACGACCTCGGGGTGCACATCGCGATCGGTGAGCACGACCGCACCGGTGCGGGGCTGGGGCGTGAGGCGCTGCGCGTGGTCGCGCAGGGCGCCCTCGACGCCGACCCCGACTGCGCGCGGGTCCTCGCCGAGCCCGACCGCACCAACACCGTCGGTGCGTGCCTTCGCGGCCGCCGGGTTCGTCCCGATCGGGGAGGTCGGGTTCCCCGAGAAGGAGGCCACGTTGATGACCTACGACAGGGAGCGGTCATGACCGTCAGCCCGGACGAGACCCACTACGACCTCGTCGCGGTGGGGTGCGGCCCCTTCAACCTCGGCCTGGCCGCCCTCGCCGACAGCGTCGACGACCTCTCCGTCGCCGTGTTCGACCGCGAGCCCGAGCTGCGCTGGCACCCCGGGCTGATGTTCGAGGACGCGATGCTGCAGGTCAGCTTCCTGGCCGACCTCGTCACCCTCGTCGAGCCCACGCACCGGCTGTCGTTCCTGGCCTACCTGCGCGACGCCGACCGCCTGTTCCCGTTCTACGTCCGCGAGCAGTTCCATCCGACCCGGCCCGAGTACGAGGACTACCTGCGCTGGGCGGCGTCGCAGCTGCCGTCGGTGCGGTTCGGCCACGACGTGCGGTCGGTGACGTGGGACGCGGCGACCGCGCGCTTCCGGGTGGAGGTCGTCGAGCCCGACGGGACGCCGCGGGTGGTCTCCGCGGCCGACGTCGTCCTCGGGATCGGCACCGAGCCCTTCGTCCCCGACGCGCTCGCTGCGCTGCCCGCCGAGCGCCTGCTGCACTCCTCGGACTACCTGCACCGCCAGGACACGATCGCCGCGGCGTCGAAGCGTCACGGTCGTCGGCTCCGGGCCAGTCGGGCGCCGAGGTCGCCTCGACCTGCTGCGCCGCCACCTCGACGGCGGCGGGCCGAGGTCGCCTGGCTGACCCGCAGCTCCGGGTTCGCGCCGCTCGACTACTCCAAGTTCCTGCTGGAGATGACCACCCCGCAGTACGTCGACCACTTCCACTCGCTCCCGACGGCGCGGCGCGACCGCCTCGTCGCCGACCAGTGGCGGCACTACAAGGGCGTCTCCGAGGAGACCATCGACCTCCTGCACGACGAGCTCTACCGCCGCTCGCTGGTCCGCGACCTCGCTCCCGTCGAGCTGCGCCAGGGACTCGCGATCGAGACCGCCGAGCCCGACGGCGACGGGCTGCTCCTGACCGGGCGCGACGCCGACACCGGCGAGACCCTGCGCCACCGCACGGGGGTCGTCGTCGCGGCGACGGGCTACCGCGAGCGGCGTCCCGAGCTCCTCGCCCCGCTCGCGGAGGCCGTGCACCGCGACGAGCGCGGCCGCTACGTCGTGCGCCGCGACCACTCGGTGCAGCTCGACCCGGCCGTCACCGGGCGGGTCTTCGTGGCCAACGCCGACACCCACAGCCACGGTGTCGCCGCTCCCGACCTCGGGCTCGGCGCCGCCCGCAACGCGATGATCATCAACACGGTGACGGGGCGGAAGGTCTACCCGCTGCCCGGGAACACCGCGTTCATCACGTTCGGTCGAGGTCACGCGTGAGCGTCGAGGACCTGGAGGTCTTCGACCGCCTCGAGTCCGAGGTGCGCTCGTACTGCCGGGCGTGGCCCGCGGTGTTCGCCACCGCCGAGGGGAGCCGGCTGACCGACGTGCACGGTCGCGAGTACCTCGACTTCTTCGCCGGAGCGGGCAGCCTGAACTACGGGCACAACCACCCGGTCCTGCGCGAGGCGCTCATCGCCTACCTGCGGTCGAACGGCATCACCCACGCGCTCGACATGCACACCGCGGCGAAGGCGGCGTTCCTCCGCGCCGTCGACGAGATCGTCCTGTACCCCCGGGGGCTCGACCACAAGGTGCAGTTCCCGGGACCGACCGGGACGAACGCCGTCGAGGCCGCGCTCAAGCTGGCCCGCAAGGCGACGGGGCGCTCGACGATCGTCAGCTTCTCCTCCGGGTTCCACGGGATGACGCTCGGGGCGCTCGCGGTCTCCGGCGACGCGGAGCGGCGGTCGACGGCGGGTGTCGCCTCGACGGCACGGACGTCGTGCCGTTCGACGATCCCGACCGGACGGTCGAGGAGTGCCTCGAGCCGCTGGCCCGCCTCCTCGACGAGCGCCGCTCCGGGGCCGAGCTCCCCGCCGCGGTGATCGTCGAGACCGTGCAGGGGAGGGGGCGTCAACGTCGCGCGTCCCGAGTGGCTCCGCGCGCTGGCCGGCCTCTGCCGCGACCACGGCGTCGTGCTCGTCGTCGACGACGTCCAGATGGGGATCGGCCGGACGGGCGGGTTCTTCTCGTTCGAGGCCTCGGGGATCGAGCCCGACATCGTGTGCCTCGCGAAGTCGATCTCCGGCTACGGGCTGCCGATGGCCCTCGTGCTGGTGCGCCGCGAGCTCGACGTCTGGTCGCCGGGCGAGCACAACGGCACGTTCCGCGGGAACAGCCCCGCGTTCGTCACCGCGACCGAGGCCCTCACGGCCTTCTGGCGCGACGACGCGCTCGCCGCCCGGGTGCGGGCGCTGGGCGACCGGGTCGCCCAGGAGCTCTCCGACCTCGTCGACGACCTCCCCGGCGGGTTCTCGACGCGGGGCCGCGGCCTGGTGCACGCGGTCGCCACCCCGTCGGCGCGGCACGCCGGCGCCGTCGTCGACCACTGCTTCGCGCAGGGACTCCTGCTGGAGACCGCCGGCGCCCACGGCGAGGTCGTCAAGCTCCTCCCGCCGCTGACCGTCTCCGACGACGACCTCGAGTGGGGCCTGGGGATGCTCGGGCACGCCGTCCGCACGGTCGCGCGGGGCGGCTGAGGTCAGCCCTTCCGCAGCTCCTCGGCGAGCATCACGATGATGCCGCTCGGGCCGCGGACGTAGGTGAGGCGGTAGATGTCCTCGTAGGTCGCGACGCCGCGCAGCGGGTGGCAGCCGTGGCGCGCGGCGATCTCGAGCGCCGCGTCGAGGTCGTCGACGGAGAAGGCGACGCGGTGCATGCCGATCTCGTTCGGCCGCGTCGGGTCGGTGTCGATCGCCTCGGGGTGGATGTACTCGAACAGCTCCAGGCGGCCGTGACCGTCCGGCGTCTGCAGCATGGCGATGTCGACGTGGTTGCCGTCGAGGCCGACGGCGGTGGCGGCCCATTCTCCGCTGACCGTGTCGCGGCCGAGGACGGTCAGCCCCAGGTCGGTGAAGAAGGCGATGGTCGCTTCGAGGTCGCGGACGGCGATGCCGACGTTCTCGAGCGTGATGGGCACGCGCCGGACGCTACCGCGGACCGACGGCCGGGCCCTACGCTCGCTCGGATGCGACCGCTGCGCTACTCCATCAACGTCACGCTCGACGGCTGCGTCGACCACCGCGAGGGCACGCCGAGCGACGAGCTGTACCGCTACACGACGGCGCTGCTCGCACGGGCCGACGCGCTGATCTTCGGGCGGGTGACGTTCGAGATGATGGAGTCGGCCTGGAGCCGGCCCGCCGACGTCGACGCCGACGAGGAGCCGTTCGCGCGGACGATCGACGCGGCGAGGAAGTACGTCGTGTCCGACACCCTGGAGCACGTCGGTTGGAACGCCGAGATCGTGCGGGGCGACGCGCTCGAGACGACCGTGCGCGAGCTGAAGCGACAGCCGGGCGACGGCATCTACGTCGGCGGGGTCACCCTGCCGCTCGCGCTGGCCGAGCTGGGCCTCATCGACGAGTACGAGTTCATCGTGCACCCGCGCCTCGCCGGGCACGGGCCGACGCCGTTCGCGGGCCTCTCGCGCTACGTCGAGCTGGAGCACGTCGACAGCACCGACCTCGGGGCGGGGCTCGTCGCGCTGCGCTACGTCGCCGCCGCGCGGGTCGACGACGAGAGTGCGTAGAACATGATCGTCCAGCGTCGATGACCATGGTGCGCGCACGCTCGTCGCGCCGAGTCCGCGTTCACGGCGGCACCGCGGCGTCGCCGGCGCGCAGGGCGAGCCGGGTGGCGTCGGCGTCGTCGAGGTCGGGGTGGGCGACGAGGTCGACGACGCGCCCGTCGTACCCGCGCGTGCCGAGGAACCGTGCGGCGTCAGCGGCCGGCGCGCCGGTCCGGTTGACGACGGGGGAGTGGCCGATCTCGAGCAGCACCGCGGCCTGCAGGAGGGGACCGCGCTCGACGTCCGGACTCTCCGCGGCCCGCAGTGCCTCCCGCGCCCGGTCCTGGGCACGCCGCCAGCGGGCGGGGTCGTGGTCGGCCAGCACCAGCTCCGCGAGCGCGCGGGCGTCGGCGAACGTGGGCACCGCGCGAGCCTAGGTGGGGGCGGCGACCCCCGCCGCCGTGCTGCCGAGCGCCCGCGCCGTGCCGTCGGCGAGCCGCGCCGCGCGCCACCCCCGCAGCGAGCTGACGACGGCCAGGTCGGAGGCGCGGACGAGGTCGGCCGGGAACAGCGTGCGCTCGACGAGCAGCCCGCTCCCGACGCCGACGGCGCGCTCGATCCCGGGCAGCGCGCCGCTGCCGAGCGGTGGGGTGCACCAGACGCCGTCGAGCTGCACGGCCAGCGACGCGACGGTGGTCTCGGTCAGCTCGCCGCGCTCGTTGACCAGGACGACGTCGTCGGCCTCCGGGGTGCCGCGCGCGGCGGCGCTCGTAGGGCGCGCGGCGCCCGGTCTTGTGGTGGGGCCAGGGCTCGCGGGAGTCGATCGGCTCGTCGTCGACGGCGAGCTGGACCGGCACCGCATCGGGCAGAGGCAGCGTCCCGAGGTCGACGGCGAAGCGGCCGTCGCGGTGCAGCCGCAGCCGCACGCGGGCGTCGGCCCGGGCGGCGACGGCGTCGGCGAGGACCTCGCGGGCGATCGCGAGGTCGCACGGGTAGCCGAAGTACGCCGCGGAGTCGGCGAGGCGCGCGAGGTGACGCTCGCGGTGGCGCAGCCGCCCGCCGACCAGCGCCAGGGTCTCGCGCAGGTCGACGGTGACCGGCCTGCGGGCGAGCACCCGCGCCTTCGTCGCGACCTCGGCGTGCTCGGCCGCCGGGTCGGAGCTCCAGGTGATGCCGCCGCCCGCGCCGTAGACCGCGCGCCGCGAGGCCCGGTCGACCACGACGGTGCGGATCGCCACCGAGAACCGCGCGCGGACCGGCGTCCCCGACGGCGCGAGCCAGCCGATCGCCCCGCAGTAGACCCCGCGCGGCGCGTCCTCGAGCTCGTCGATGAGACGCATCGTGCGCGGCTTCGGCGCCCCGGTCACCGAGCCGCACGGGAACACGGCCGTCATCAGCTCGACGAGCCCGACCTCGGGACGCAGGCGCGCCGTGACCTCGGAGGTCAGCTGCAGGACGGTCCCGAAGCGCTCGACGGTGCACAGCGCGGTGGTGCGCACCGAGCCCGTCGCGGCGACGCGGCCCACGTCGTTGCGGACCAGGTCGACGATCATGACGTTCTCGGCGCGCTCCTTGGGGTCGGCGCGCAGCCGGGCGGCGACGGCGGCGTCCTCGGCGGTCGTGCGCCCCCGCGCCGCGGTGCCCTTCATCGGGCGCATCGTCAGCTCGTCGCCCCGGCGCTCGAAGAACAGCTCGGGGCTGGCGCTGGCGACGACGGTGTCGCCCGTGTCGAGCCACGCGTTGTGGGCGCCGCCCTGGGCGCAGGCGAGGTCGGCGTAGAGCGCGCCGAGGTCGTCGTCGACTTCTGCGTGCCAGCGGGCGGTGAGGTTGCACTGGTAGGTCAGGCCCGCCGCGATGTGGTCGCGGACGGCGGAGACGCCCGCCCGGTGCTGCGCGGCGTCCTGGTCGGGGCGCCACACCGCGGGCGGGCGCTCGGTGCCCGACGGCACGACCACCGGCACCTCCCGCGGGGCGGTGGTGAGGGCGAACCACGCCAGCGGGGTGCCCGGCGGCGGGTCGCGGCGCGGCAGCCCCGCGTCGAGGGCCGCGCCCGCCTCGTAGGCGAGCATCCCGAACGCCCAACGCCCGGAGCCGACGGCCTCGTCGACGGCCGCGAGCACACCCGGCACCTCGTCGTGGGTGCGGGCGACGAGCACGTCGACGACGTCGTCGGCGTCGAACGCGAGCGCGGTACCGGACCGCAGGTCGTCGAAGCGCCCGCTCGGCGTCACGAGCGGCGACGCCGCAGCGCCTCCCAGGCCATCCCGGCCGCGAGCACGACGGGCCACTCGACGACGCCGACGACGGCCAGCGCGCCGACGCCGAGGTAGAACGGCAGCCGCCGCTCGGCAGGACGCGGCGGGCCACGTCGACGGGCATCATCGCGAGCGTCGTGAGCTCGTCGACCAGTCCCGGCCGGCGCTCGGGCACGGCGGCGGGCACGGCGGCGGGCACGGCGGCCGCCGCGGCGGCCGCCGGGCGGGCGCTGCCCGCGGACCCGTTCGCCGACCCATTGGTCGACCGGCGGGGCGTGGGCGCGGCGGGAGTGGGGGCCGGAGGGGCGGGAGGCGTGACGGGAGCGGTCGCGGGCACGTCGCCGGTCGGGCCCTCGGGGGCGGTCCGGGCGGCCGGGACCACCGCCTCGGGAACCGTGGCGGGAGGCGGGGGACCGGGCAGCGTGCTCCCGCTGCGCGCGGTCGCCCGCTCGGCGGCGACGGCGGGACGCGGGGTCTTCTTCGCGTCCTTCTTGCCAGTGCCGCCGGCCTTGCCGTTCGCGCCGGCCCCGGTGTCCTTCGCGGCCTTCGCCTGGTCCTTGGCGCCGTCGGCCTTGCCCGCGGCCTTGTCGTTCTTGTCGCTCTTGCCCTTCGCCATCGGGGGCGCTCCTCTCGGGCGCGGTCTCGCCGTCGCGCCGTGCGTCGTCCGAGGTTGCCGTACATCGCGCCCGATCGCCACGATCAACCGATTCACCGTGACGGTGCGCACCCGTGGCTGGTCCGATGGCCCCGCCGCGTCACGGGGGTGGCGGAACCTCGGCGGTCGTCTCCCAGGTCGCGGCGAGCGTGGCCAGCTCCTCGAGCAGGGCGACCACGTCGGGGTGCTGGGCGAGCAGGCGGTCGTCGAGACGCCGGACCCGCTCATTCACCGCGTCGAGGGTGTCGCGTCCCGACGCGGTCAGGTCGAGCAGCTTGCGCCGGCCGTCGGACGGCGCGGTGGCCCGCTCGCTCAGCCCCCGTTGCTCGAGCCGGCGGCACACGTCGGCCATCGTCGACCGGTCGAGCGCCACCGAGGCCGCGAGGGACCCCTGGTCGGCCGCCGGGTGCTCGGCGATCGTGGCCAGCACCGAGTACTGCGGGCCGGTCAGGACGGCGTCGACGTGGCGTCCCCACGCCGCGGTGTACGCCTGATGGAGCCACCGGGCCAGGAAGCCCGGTGCTCGCCGGATCAGATCCGGTGTCGGTGGTGCCGTGTGAGTCGCGTCCCCCTCGCGTGACATCGGCCCACTGACGTCGCGTCCCCCTCGCGTGACGACTCGGGCCCGACACCACGTCCCGGGAGCGACACCGGTGGTCGCGAACTGTCCGTGAGCAGACCGGGCACGGACGGCATGCGGCCGCTCGTCGTCGCCGCAGTGGTCGGCACGCCGTTCGGCGACGACCCGCGCCGCTCAGCGCAGACCGGTGGGGACCTGGGCGGGGAAGAGCAGCCGGACGTCGTCGAGGGTGACCAACCGCAGGTGGATCACCTGTTCCACGACCGCCACGCGCCACCCGCGGGTCTTGTCGTTGAGGCGCAGGCCGCGCAACCAGCGCTGCGCGTGCCGGAACGACTCGCTCTGGGTCTTCGGGCTCGGCGCGGGCCGCCCCGCGGCGCGGTGCCACTCGGCGATCTGGTCGGCGTCGCCCTGGACGTCGCGCTGCGGGCCGCCCGACGCCGACCCGGCCGCGGCGATCAGGGTCGGACCGCAGGCCGCGACGAGGACCGACCACCAGGTCTCGGCCGTCGGCAGCGAGGTGTTGACGGTCCCGCCGCCGGCGAGGTCGACGCCGGCCGCCGCCGAGGGGGCGAAGCGCAGCAGGGCCAGGTCGGTCTCGCGGCCGTCGGGGAACCACAGGCCCAGCGACGCCCGGTCGTCGCGCACCAGCAGCCCGTTGCCGGCACGGATCCGGTCCTTGCCCGGCACGCCGGGGACGAACAGCGTGCACAGGCCGCCGTGGCGCTGCCGGTTGATGATCAGGTAGGCGTCGTCGCGGACCTCGACCTCGACGGCGACGCGTGAGACCCGGTCGTCGGGGACCAGGACGTGCCGTGGCCCGGCCTCCCCGGGGCCCGCCCGGCCGAGGGTGACGCGCTCGCCCCACGGGACCGACAGGCTCCGCTCGGTCCGCACGTCGAGGACCGAGAGCCCCCCGGCGGGCAGGCGGCGGACGGCGCGGCCCCCGCCGGCCCGCCCCGGGTCCCTGGATCCGCACGGCCCTCACGATACGGCGGGCCGATCGGACGCGCGGCCCGCGGCGGGGGGGGCCATGAGCACCGTCGAGCCGGGGCGCTGCGGGGGCGGCGTCGACCGGGGGCGACCGCCGGGCCCGCGAGCCCTCGGGGGAGTGGGCGGTGACGATCGCGTCGCGCTGCGGGCGGGAGAACGCGGCGGTCACCACGACCCGTCCGCGCGGGACGTCGGCGCCGGCGAGCAGGTGCAGCACCGAGCGGTCGGCCATGCGGCGTACGCCGTGCTCGCGGACGTGGTCGGCGTGCGCGTCGGCGAGCTCGCGGGCGAGGACGTCGAGCGGCCACCGGCCGGCGATCTCGGCGAGGTCGTCGCCGTTCCACTCGACCCAGACGTGCGGGGCGGCGACCTGCTGGCCGCGCGGGGTCCACACCAGCGCGTCGGGCGAGGCCAGCTTGCGGCTCGCCGTCCGCACCAGACCGTCGCCGCGGACCCAGGGCCGGGCGAGCAGGCTGCGCAGCGCGCCGCGGACCCGGGCGCCCGGGGTGGGCACGTGGTGCAGGTCGGTGGTGGGGACGGCGTCGGGCACGCGGGCGGCGAGGTCCTCGGCGGGCTCCCGGGCGGCCCAGGAGAGCAGCAGGGCGGCGAGCCCGACCGTGCCCGCGACGAGGACGACCACGAGCAGGGCCAGCACGAGCGATCCCGTGGAGATCCAGGTGACGAGCAGCAGGGCGAGCGCGGCGCCGCCGACGACGCGATGGCGCATCGGCACCGACGCGAGCAGCGACGACGGCAGCGATGACGAGGCGCGCGGGCTCATCGGCCGGCCCCCTGGTGGTCGAGGGCGCTCAGGGCGCCGTGCGGCAGCAGCGCGGTCGGGTCGGGCAGCCGGTCGGTCGCGCGCTCGAGCAGCGTGCTGTCGCGCGCGGCGCTCGCGATCGGAGCGGGACCGGTGACGCCGACGACCCCGGCCAGCACGACCATCACGATGAGCGCGAGCACCGCGTGGGCGCCGACCCCGAGGAGCCGGTCGGGCACGCCGGGACGGCGCAGGCCCGGGCTGCCGTCGGCGCGGCGGCTCAGGACCTCGCCGAGCCGGCGGCCGAGCGCCCAGCCGACGAGCGCGCCGACCAGGGCGCCGACCAGCGCCGTCGCGGTCGCGGGGAAGGGCATGTACGGCGCGCTCCAGCGGCCGAGCTCGCCGCCCGCGAGGACGCCGACGACCGCTCCGGTCACGCGCAGGATCAGACCGGTGCCGCCACGGCGCCAGCCGCGCACGGCGGCCAGGGCGACGACGGCGAGCACCACGAGATCGACCAGGGTCATACGACCGAGCTGAACACGATCAGTCAATCGCCGGGAGGCGCCGCGAGCCGTCGTGTTCGGGAACTATTTTCCCGTCCGGCGTGAACCGGGTGGGAGCCGGGTAACGGCACCGTAAGTACCGGCAACCTGATTATCCGGTACCGTGGGTACCGCACCCACCGACCGACGACCTCCCGAGGTGACACGTGAGCAGCTCGCCCGGCAGTTTGCCCCGCGGGATCCGGCGCATCCGGAACGCGGCGTCGCGGTTCACCACGCCGCTGCTGCCCGACGACTACCTCTCGCTGGTCAACCCCCTGTGGTCGGCGCGCGAGCTGCGGGGCAAGGTCGTCAAGGTCGTCAAGGAGACCGACGACGCCGTCACCCTGGTCATCAAGCCGGGCTGGGGCTGGTCCTTCGACCACCAGGCCGGCCAGTACGTCGGCATCGCGGTCGCGGTCGACGGCCGGTTCCACTGGCGGTCGTACTCGCTGACCTCGCCGCCGAAGAAGGACCAGGGCCACCTGTCGGTGACGGTGAAGGCCCAGCCCGAGGGCTTCCTGTCGCAGCACCTCGTCGAGGGCCTCGAGCCCGGCACGATCGTGCGGCTCGCACCCCCGCGTGGCGAGTTCGTGCTGCCCGACCCGCCGCCGAAGAAGATCCTCTTCCTCACCGGCGGCAGTGGCGTGACCCCGATCATCGCGATGCTGCGCACCCTCGACCGTCGCGGCACCATGCCCGACGTGCTGGTCGCGCACTCGGCGCCCGACGCCGAGTCGATGATCTTCGGCGACGAGCTCGACCGTCTCGAGTCCGAGCACGAGCACCTGCGGGTGCACAAGCAGTACACCCGCACCGACGGCCACCTCGACCTCGACGAGCTCTCCGAGCTCTGCCCCGACTGGCAGGAGCGCCAGGCCTGGGTCTGCGGGCCGAACGCGCTGCTCGACGAGGCCGAGCGGATCTACTCCGACGCCGGTCTCGAGGACTCGCTGCACCTCGAGCGGTTCTCGGTCGACCTCGCCGGCGGCGAGGCCGAGGGCGGCACCGTGAGCTTCGCCGTGTCCGAGGCCGAGATCGAGATCGACGGCGCGACGACGCTGCTCGAGGCCGGTGAGCAGGCCGGGCTGCAGCTGCCCTTCGGCTGCCGGATGGGTATCTGCCACACCTGCGTGGTCCCGCTGCGCGACGGCGTGGTGCGCGACCTGCGCGACGGCACCGAGCACCGGGCCGACGGCTCGGGCGGCCAGGACTGGGACGCCATCAAGATCCAGACCTGCGTGTCCGCGGCCGCCGGCGACGTCGTGCTCGACGTCTGAACCAGCAACGAGATCCAGCCCGACGAGCGACCAGGAGGTCGGCCCCGTGGCGATCCGGGACGTCAAGGAGTTCGCACACCTCACCGAGGCCGACGTGGAGGCGCTCGGACGGGAGTTCGACCAGATCCGCGCCGACGTCGAGGAGTCGCTCGGCGCCGACGACGCGGCCTACATCCGCCGCCTCATCACCGTGCAGCGCCGGCTCAACGTGGCCGCGCGCGCGATGCTCTTCGGGTCGCACCGCCGTGAGCTGTGGTGGGCCGGCGCCCTCACCCTCGGCGTGGCCAAGATCCTCGAGAACATGGAGATCGGCCACAACGTCATGCACGCCCAGTGGGACTGGATGAACGATCCGGAGATCCACTCGGCGAACTGGGAGTGGGACAACGTGTGCCCCGCCGACCAGTGGAAGCACTCCCACAACTACCTGCACCACACGTACACCAACGTCATCGGCAAGGACAAGGACGTCGGGTACGAGATCCTCCGGGTCCGTTCCGACCAGCCGTGGCACCCGTACTACCTCACGCAGCCGGTCGTGAACACGCTGCTGATGATCGCGTTCGAGTACGGGGTCTCGCTGCACGACCTCGACATCGACGGCCTGGTCAAGCTGCAGATCGAGGACCCCGAGGAGTTCAAGCGCAAGTTCGGGGCCATCCTGCGCAAGCAGGCCCGCCAGATCGGCAAGGACTACATCCTGTTCCCGGCGCTGACCGGCCCGAACGCCGTCCCGACGGCGACGGCGAACTTCACGGCGAACATCATCCGCAACGTGTGGTCGTACGCGATCATCTTCTGCGGGCACTTCCCCGACGGGGCCGAGGTGTTCACCGAGGAGGAGCTGGAGAACGAGACGCAGGGCGAGTGGTACCTGCGCCAGCTGCTCGGGTCGGCGAACTTCACCGGCAACCGGCTCATGCACGTCATGAGCGGCAGTCTGGGCTACCAGATCGAGCACCACCTGTTCCCCGACCTGCCCAGCAACCGCTACCCGGAGATCCAGGAGCGGGTGCTCGCGCTGTGCGAGAAGTACGAGCTGCCCTACACCACGGGCCCGTTCCCCAAGCAGTTCTGGCAGACCACCCGCTCGATCTGGCGCCTGTCGCTGCCCGCGAAGAAGCTGCGCGAGGCCAGCGAGAAGCGTCAGGCGCGCGGACTGCCGCGCCAGCGTGGCCGGGTCGAGAACAACCTCGACCAGCGCGACTCGACGAGCCAGATCGCGCCGTCCCCGGCGACCACCCCGGGCACCGACGGCGCGGCCCAGCCGAGCACGACGCCCGGTCCGACCCTGCGTCAGCTCGTTTGGCCGACCGCGCGGCCACTGGCCTGCTGACCGGCGCGAGGTCGACGTGATCGTTCGGTCTCGGCGTATCGGCTGGCGGTCGCGCGATCGGTGCCGCATCCGGCACCGATCGCGACCACGATGGTCAGTCGGCCCGGCGGCCTCCGACCGACCGGCGACGACCGGGACGCCGGGCGCGCGACGCCGAGGTCGGGGCGGAGCACGACCAGGTCGGCCGGGGCGCCGGGGCGGACACCGCCACCGGCCGCTCCGACGCGGCCCACGAGCCGCGCGGGGACGTCGCTCGCCGCGGTGAGCGCCACGGTCAGGTCGATCCCGGCCGCCACGACGGTGCGCACGCCGTCGACCAGCCGTGCTGCTGCGTTCCGGCGAGGTCGCCGTGGTCGTTGCGGACCGCGCCGTCGGCGAGCGTGACCGGGGTCCCGGCGAGCGTGTAGCGCCCGGGCGGCAGCGTCGCCGCCTCGGTGGCGTCGCTGACCAGCGCCCAGCGCCCCGGTGCGGCGGCCGCGACGAGGCGCAGGGTGTCGGGTGCCAGGTGGTGGCCGTCCGCGATCAGGGTGACGACGGCCCAGGGCCGCACCAGCGCCGCCGTCGCCAGGCCCGGGTGCGGTGGTGGACCCCGCTCATCGCGTCGAACAGGTGCGTGGCGCCCGCGACGCCCGCGTCGAAGCCCGCGTGGGCCTCGGCGGCGGTGGCGTCGGGCGTGCAGTGGCCGGGCGAGCACGACGACCCCGCGCCGCCGGGCCGTCGCGACGAGCGCGAGGGCGCCCGGCCGCTCGGGGGCGAGCGTCAGCAGGTCGACCCGTCCGGCGCCGAGCAGACGGGCGAGCAGCGCCGGGTCGGGCTCGAGTCGTGCCGCCGGCGGGTGCGTCCCGAGGCGGTCGGGGGCGAGGAACGGGCCCTCGAGGTGGGCGCCGAGCACGGTCGCGCCGCCCGCCAGCGGTGTGTCGCGCGCCCGGTCGAGGCGGGCGAGGGCGGCCAGGGTGTCGTCGGGGTCGGCGCTGACGAGGGTCGGGGCGAACGCGGTGACCCCGTCGCGGGCGAGCGCCCGGCGCAGGGCCAGCAGGTCGCCGACCCCGGCGCGGGCGACGTCGACCCCGGCGTACCCGTTGACCTGGAGATCGACGAGCCCGGGGACGACGAGGTGGTCGCCGACGGGCGGGTCGAGCCCCACGGCCGTCACGACGCCGTCGCGGACGTCGACGTCGCCGGGCACCCGGCCGTCCGGCCCGAGTGCCGCGCCCACCCCGAGCCGGGTCATGCTCGACAGCGTGCCGGAGATCGTCGGGTTCGTGGTGTCGCCCGCCCACGCCTTCGAGGGGCGCCCGGGCGACGGGCCGCGCGACGTCGCCACCACCGCCCCCGACCGCATCACGGTCCGCGCGGGCCACGGCATCGTCGGCGACCGGTACGCGGGGCACGCCGCGCACCGGGCCGCGGCGGTCACGGTGCTGGCCGTCGAGGGTCTCGAGGACGTCGCCGACGAGCTCGGCGTGCCGCGCTTCGACCCGGTCGCCGCCCGGCGCAACGTCCTGCTTCGGGGCGTCGACGTCGAGGCGCTCCGGCGCCGCGAGTTCAGCCTCGACACCGGCGACGGCCCCGTGCGGCTCGGCGGCGGGCGTCCGGCGGCGCCGTGCGCCTGGATGGACGCGGTGCTCGCCCCCGGCGCGCACCGGGCCCTGCGTGGCCGCGCCGGCGTCCGCTGCGCCGCGCTCTCGTCGGGGACCCGGCGCGTCGGCCCGGTGGCTGTCGCCATGTGAGCGCTGGCCGCCCCTGCAGCGGGGACCACCGCTCACATGGCGACAGCCACCAGCGCGCCCGCGGACCAGGCGGCGGTGCGATACCAGTTGGTGCGCACGAGACGGTCGAGCACGGCCGGGTCGTAGCCCCGCGACAGGCGCTGGTGGCACGGGACCGAGACGAGCACGGTCACCGCCACCGTGACCGCCCCGCACACCCCCGCGGCGATCGCGAGCGGCCAGGAGACCGGGGCCGCGACCAGCAGCCACGCGCACGTGATCCCTGCACCGCCCACGGGCCCGTCACGAGCCGCGCCATGGTGCGGGTGTGCCGGTCGTGCACCTCGCGCCACCGCTCGCTCGCGCCCACGGGCTCGAACCCCGGGTACACGAGCAGCTGGACGACCCAGACGAGTCCGGCGAGGAAACAGACCGACACCACGTGTGCGCGGAGCAACACCTCGGTGACCATCGTGCCCAGCCTTGCGCGTGTGCAACACATCCGCGCCCCGAGTCCTTGGTTTCGCGCGTAGATGAGGGTGCCCTCGCCTGCCTACCGTCGAGAACGTGACCGGTGGCCGGATCACTCCGGCCGCGGCTCCCCGCACCCGCCCCGATCCAGGAGGCAGTCCGTGACCCTCGAGATGATTCCCGAGCACGTCACCCGCACCACCGAGGCCACGACCCCCATCGGCCCGGGCCGCCCGGGCGCGAGCACCGCGCACATCACGCCCTCGACCGCGCACCTGACGATCGAGGACGTCGAGCGCATCGGCGTCGAGCTCGAGGCCATGCGCCAGCGCGTCATGTCCACCCTCGGCGAGGACGACGCCCGCTACATCAAGCGCGTCATCGGCACCCAGCGCGGGCTCGAGATCGCGGGCCGGGTCCTGCTGCTCGGCGCGCTCTTCCCGCCGGCGTTCGTCGCCGGCACCGCGTCGCTGGGCGTCGCCAAGATCCTCGAGAACATGGAGATCGGGCACAACGTCCTGCACGGCCAGTGGGACTGGATGCGCGACCCGGAGATCCACTCCACGACGTGGGAGTGGGACCACGTCTCGACCGCGTCGTCGTGGCAGCAGACGCACAACTACCTGCACCACACCTACACCAACGTGCAGGGCAAGGACCGCGACATCGGCTACAACGTGCTGCGGGTCGACCCCGACCAGCCGTGGCACCCGCTCTACCTGATCCAGACCCTGACCAACCTCGGCCTGGCGCTGATCTTCGAGTACGGCATCGCGGCCTTCGACCTCGAGCTCGACGAGGTCGCCGCGGGTCGCAAGAGCTGGCGCGAGAAGCTGCCCGAGCTCAAGGTCATGGCCCGCAAGACCGGCAAGCAGTTCCTCAAGGACTACGTCGTGTTCCCGGCGCTGTCGGGGCCGTCGTTCGTCCCGGCCGCGGTCGGCGGCCTGCTCGCCAACACGATCCGCAACGTGTGGTCCCACGCGGTCATCTTCTGCGGGCACTTCCCGGTCGAGGTCGAGACCTTCGACGAGGAGCGCCTCGAGAACGAGTCGCAGGCCGAGTGGTACGTCCGCCAGATGCTGGGTTCGGCCAACCTCGAGGGCTCGCCGCTGCTGCACATCATGACGGGCAACCTGTCGCACCAGATCGAGCACCACCTGTTCCCCGACATGCCCTCGCGGCGCTACCGCCAGATCGCCCCCGAGGTCCGCGACCTGTGCCGGCGCTACGGGCTGCCGTACCACGCGGGGCCGATGTGGAAGCAGTACGGCGGGGTGCTCTGGAAGATCGCGCGCCTGTCGTTCCCCGGCGGTCACAAGCCGGTCCGCAAGCGCCAGCTGAAGGCCCTGCCGTTCGGGCGCAAGCGCGCCGAGAGCCTGCGCGCCACCCAGGCCGCGGCCGCCGCCTGACCGGGGCCCGGCCGAGGGTTCAGCCCTCGGCCAGGGCCGCCCCGCCCGCGCGCAGCGCGAGGGCGACCTCGAGGCGCGCGACGGGGTCGTCGAGCGCGCCGGCGAACGACTCCTTGAGCCGGGCGAGGCGGTAGCGGACCGTCTGCGGGTGCACGTGCAGCGCGCACGCGGCCGCCGCCACGTCGCCGTGCGCGTCGAGCCACGCCGTCAGCGTGGTCACCGCCCGGTCGCGCGCGCTGCCGCGGTCATGCGGCGCAGCGGCTCGAGGCGCTGGGCGACGAGGTCGGCCGTGAGGTTCATGTCGGAGCTCAGCAGCAGGGCGAGCATGTGCTCGTCGGCCCGCGCGAGCCCGCCGTCGGGGGCGAGCTGGCCGCTCTGGTGCAGCGGCCACGCCGCCCGCGCCCGGGTGATCGTCCGGCCGATCTGGTGGGGCTCGCGGGTGGGCCCGAGGAGGGCGCTGGGGGGGCCGACCGCCTCGGCCACGACGTCGGCGCGCCCCGGCCCGTCGGGGTCGGAGACCACGACGACGCCGACCCGGTCGATCACCGCGCCGACGGCGTCGGCGGACAGGCGACGGCACACCGCGGCGACGTCGTCCTCGGCGAGCACGAGGGCGGCCAGCGAGCGGGGGACCGGCCAGCCGGCGTCGCGGGCGAGCCGCTCGAGCTCGGGGGCGTCGGGGGAGGGGGTGCGGCAGCCGGCGTTCGACCAGCGCGTGGCGCCGCGCCTGCAGCGAGCCCGCGGCGAGCGACTGCTCGTAGGCGTAGCCCGCGACCGACGCGGCGGCGAGCTGCTCGATGTAGGCGAAGAGCGCCTCGGCGAGCCGGAAGATGCTCTCGGCGTCGAGCCCGAAGTCGTCGCTGGTGGTCGCGATGCGCCGCCACATCACCCGTGAGCCGATGCGGTAGGCGCACTGCAGGGCGTCCATCGTGCGGCCGTGACGGTGCTCCACCCGACCGAGCTCGAAGTACACCTTCGTGTCGGGCAGCGCGTCGTCGGTGCCGAGCAGGTCGAGGAACTGGTCGAGCGCGACCGACACGCCGAGCCGGATGCGTCGCCCGAACTCGCCGCCCATGCTCAGCGCGTACTCGGCCACCTCGGCGCGGACGGTGTCGATGATCTCGTCGCCGGTGCCCAGCACGGCGGGGCGCAGACGCTGCCCGACGCCGACGGGGCGACGTCGGCCCACGGGTGGCGACGGGCTGAGCCCTCTCGCCCGGAACCCGGCGCGCACGCGTTCACGACCTCCAGTGTCGCAGGAACCGCGCGATGCGCCAGGAAACGGGACGACGAGCACCCCACCCGCGTGCCGGAACCCGATCGGCGGTCTCGATACGCTGGTCGGGTCTTGTGCCACACCCGAGACGCACCCTCGCCCCAAGGAGCACCGTCGTGTCCTCGCCCGTCCCGCCCTCAGCCGCCGCGAGCGTCCGGGTGCCGGCGGGCACGACGGCGAGCGGGGCCGTGCGCGAGGCGGGCCTGCCGACCAACGGCCCGCAGGCCGTCCTCGTGGTCCGCGACCACGGCGTCCTGCGCGATCTCGACTGGGTGCCCGCCGTCGACGTCGACGTCGAGCCGGTCGGCGCCGACACCCCCGACGGCCGCGCGGTGATGCGCCACTCGGCGGCCCACGTGCTGGCGCAGGCGGTGCAGCAGCTGCACCCCGACGCCAAGCTCGGCATCGGCCCGCCCGTGACCGACGGCTTCTACTACGACTTCGCCGTCGACACCCCGTTCACGCCGGACGATCTGAAGAAGATCGAATCGGCGATGAAGAAGATCGTCAAGTCGGGCCAGCGCTTCCGCCGCCGCGAGTACCCGAGCCTCGACGACGCCCGCAAGGAGCTCGCCGACGAGCCGTTCAAGCTCGAGCTGGTCGACCTCAAGGGCAGCGCCGCCGCCGAGGCCGACTCCGAGATCATGGAGGTCGGCTCCGGCGACCTCACGGCGTACGACAACGTGCACGCGCACACCGGCGAATGCGTGTGGGGCGACCTGTGCCGCGGCCCGCACGTGCCGACCACGAAGCACATCGCGGCGTTCGCGATCACCCGCAGCGCCGCCGCGTACTGGCGCGGCGACCAGCGCAACGCCCAGCTGCAGCGCATCTACGGCACCGCGTGGGAGTCGCAGGAGGCGCAGGACGCCTACCTCGAGCGCCTCGCCGAGGCCGAGCGCCGCGATCACCGTCGCCTCGGTGCCGAGCTCGACCTGTTCAGCTTCCCCGACGAGATCGGTTCGGGCCTCGCGGTCTTCCACCCCAAGGGCGGCATCGTCCGCAAGGAGCTCGAGGACCTCGCGCGCCTGCGCCACGCCGAGGCCGGCTACGAGTTCGTCACCACCCCGCACGCCACCAAGGGCCAGCTCTTCGAGCTCTCGGGGCACCTCGACTGGTACGCCGAGGGCATGTTCCCGCCGATGGAGCTCGACGCCGAGTACCCGCCGACGGCGAGCTGAAGCGGCCGTCGGTCGACTACTACCTCAAGCCGATGAACTGCCCGATGCACAACCTGATCTTCCGGTCGCGCGGGCGGTCCTACCGCGAGCTGCCGCTGCGGCTCTTCGAGTTCGGCACCGTCTACCGCTACGAGAAGTCGGGCGTGGTGCACGGGCTGACCCGTGCGCGCGGCTTCACCCAGGACGACGCCCACATCTACTGCACCCGCGAGCAGATGGCGGACGAGATCACCTCGCTGCTGCAGTTCGTGCTCGACCTGCTGCGCGACTACGGCCTCGACGACTTCTACCTCGAGCTCTCCACCCGCAACCCGGAGAAGTCGATCGGCTCCGACGAGGCGTGGGCCGAGGCCACCGAGGCCCTGCGCAGCGCCGCGTCGAGCTTCGGGCTCGACCTCGTCGACGACCCGGGCGGCGCGGCGTTCTACGCGCCGAAGATCTCGGTGCAGGCCCGCGACGCGATCGGGCGCTACTGGCAGCTCTCGACCATCCAGGTCGACCTCATGCTCCCCGAGCGCTTCGAGCTCGAGTACACCGCGAGCGACGGCTCCCGGCAGCGCCCGGTGATGATCCACCGCGCGCTGTTCGGGTCGATCGAGCGCTTCTTCGGCGTGCTCACCGAGCACTACGCCGGGGCCTTCCCGGCCTGGCTCGCGCCGGTGCAGGTCGTCGGGATCCCCGTCTCGGGCGACCAGGACGCGTACGTGCGCGACGTGCTCGGGCGCCTGCGCGCGGCGGGGCTGCGGGTCGAGGTCGACGACTCCGACGACCGGATGCAGAAGAAGATCCGCACGCACACCCTGCAGAAGGTGCCGTTCCTGCTGCTCGCGGGCGGCAAGGACGCCGAGGCGGGCGCGGTGTCGTTCCGCTTCCGCGACGGCACGCAGCGCAACGGCGTGCCGGTCGACGACGCCGTCGAGGCCGTCGTCGACTGGGTGCGCCGACGCTCCAACGTCTCGCCGGCACTCGACACCTTCCTGCCGGCCGAGACGGTCCCCGACCGGCCGCGGCGTGACCGAGGGCGACGGACGACGAGTCGGACCTGCCGGTGCGGCTCGACGGCGCGGGCACCCCGACGGCTTCCGACGGTTGTGGGCGCCCACCGGATGGCCTACATCGCGGGCGCGGTGGGCACCGGCGAGGTCGACAACCGCTGCCCGCTGTGCGCGATCCCCGAGCGCGACGACGAGAGCGGGCTCGTCCTGCACCGCGGCGAGCAGGTGTACGCCGTGCTCAACCTGCACCCGTACAACCCCGGGCACCTCATGGTGGTGCCCTACCGCCACGTCGCGGGCCTCGACGAGCTGACCGCCGACGAGGCGACCGAGCTGACGGTGCTCACCCAGCAGGCGGTGCGCGTGCTGCGCGAGGTCTCGGCGCCGCACGGCTACAACCTCGGGCTCAACCTCGGGCACGTCGCGGGCGGATCGTTGGCCGACCACCTGCACCAGCACGTCATCCCGCGCTGGGGCGGCGACGCCAACTTCATCACCGTCATCGGCCAGACCAAGGTCATCCCGCAGCTCCTCGCGGAGACCCGCGAGCGTCTGGCGGCCGTCTGGAGTGACCTCGGGTGATCAACGAATGGGGCCGCGCGGCGATCAGCCGCAGCCTCGAGCCCGCGGGGCGCTGGCTGGTGCGCCGCGGCGTGCACCCCGACGCCATGACGCTGTTCGGGACCACGGCGTCGACCGTCTCGGCGCTGCTGCTCATCCCCACGGGGCACCTGTTCGCCGCGTCGATGATCGTGTGGGGCTTCGCGATGCTCGACGTGCTCGACGGCGCGATGGCCCGCGCGCGGGGGGTGACGAGCCCGTTCGGCGGGGTGCTCGACTCCGTCGGCGACCGCGTCGTCGACGGCGCCGTGTTCGCCGGGATCGCCTGGTGGGCGTGGACCGCCGAGCGGCCGATCATCGCGGTCCTGGCGCTGACCTGCCTGATCACCGGCCAGGTCATCTCCTACATCAAGGCCCGCGCCGAGGCCTCCGGGCTGCGCGGCGACGGCGGGATCGTCGAGCGCGCCGAGCGCCTGATCCTCGGGCTGGCCGGCTGCGGGTTCACCGGCCTCGGCGTCTGGTGGGCCATCGACGTCGCGCTGTGGCTGCTGACGGTGGGTTCCGTGGTGACGATCGCCCAGCGGATGATCACCGTCTGGGCCAGCGCCCGCGAGCAGTACGGCGCGGCCACCGGCGTGACCGGACGCGGTGCGCTACCGCGCCGAGCGGGCGAGCACCGGCCGGGCCCATCGCCGAGCGCGCCGCGTCGACCGGCTCCGGAGTCGCTACGCCGCGGGCTGGCGCGACCTCGGGTGGTGCTGGCGGTCGTGCAGGCCGCCCCGAGAGCTGGGCGCGCGGCGCGTTCACCGCGGGCGCCGATCTCGCAGCCCGCCGTCAGGGACCCGGCGCGCGCCGGCTGCGGGCGAACCTCGCCCGGGTGACGGGTGCGAGCGGGGCGGCGCTCGACGACCTCACGCGCGCGGGGCTGCGGTCGTACGCGCGGTACTGGCGCGAGGCGTTCCGGCTGCCCGGCATGGACCCCGACGAGGTCTACCGGCGCATCGACCCGACGGTGCAGGGCCTCGAGCACCTCGACGCCGCGCTCGCCGCCGGGCGCGGCGCGGTCGTCGCGCTGACCCACTCGGGGATCTGGGACATGGTCGGCGCCTGGGCGGTCGGGCGCTTCGGCGGGTTCACCACGGTCGCCGAGCGGCTGAAGCCCGAGTCGCTCTACGAGCGGTTCGTCGACTACCGCGAGTCGCTCGGGTTCGAGATCCTGCCGATGACCGGCGGCGAGCCCCCCGTGCGCCGGCTGCTGGTCGCCCTGCGGGCCAACCGCATCGTCTGCCTGGTCGCCGACCGCGACCTCTCGGCCCGCGGCGTCGAGGTCGACTTCTTCGGCGCGACGGCCACGATGCCGCCGGGGCCCGCGGCGCTGTCGGCGGCGACCGGGGCCCCACTGATCCCGTTGGGCTCGTGGTTCACCGACGGGCCCGAGGGCGAGGGCTGGGGCTTCCGCCTGCACCCACCGGTCGCCGTGGCCGACCGCGCCGCCGTCGGGTCCGCGACCCAGGCCGTCGCCGACGCGTTCGCCCTCGACATCGCCGAGCACCCCGCCGACTGGCACATGCTGCAGCGCATCTGGAAGAGCGACCGGGCGCACTGAAATCCCGTCGCCCTCCGGTGGGTGCCCGCCTACGCTCCGCCACCGTGGACCTGATCTTCACGCGCACCGGGAGCCGGCGGTACGCGGTCACCGCGCGCCGTGGCGAGCACGCCGACCTGGTGTGCTCGCCGGCGCCCGGGTTCCACGACCGCATCCCGCACGACCTGGTCCACCTCGTCGCGGAGCGGCGCTTCGGCCTGCGCGACGGCATCTACGGCGCGCTCGCCGCCGGCGGCGACGCGGGCACGTTCCTGCCCGTCGACGGGTCGTACGGCCGCCGCTACGCCCGGCGCACCGCCCGCCGCGCCCCCGCCGGACGCGACATGACGCGTTCGGAGGAGCTCGCCGCGCTGCTGCACGTGCGGTGGTGCCGGCGCCACGGGCACGGCGAGGGCGCGGTCGTCGACCACGGCGCGCTGCCCCGCGAACCGGAGGCCCGTGACGTGCGGGCGCTCGACGCGGCGCTCGACGACCTCGACGGGTTCGCCGACCGGTGGCGGTCCCTCGACGTGGGCGCCTCGACCGTCGAACCCTGGCCGTGGCCCGAGCGGCCGGCCTCGCACCGGCGACGGGCCTGATCACGATGGCCCACCTCGTCATGGTCGCCGGCGGCGGCCACGGTCACGTGAACCCGAACCTGCCCGTGATCGCCGAGCTCGTCGCCCGCGGCCACCGCGTCGACTACGCCGTGCCCGAGCGCTTCGCGGAGATGGTGGCGAGCACGGGTGCGACACCGCTCGTGCACTCCTCGGTGCTGCCCCACGACGCCCGCCGCGACCAGTGGCCGACCGACCCGATCGCCGGGATGAGCCTGTTCCTCGACGAGGGCGTGCACGTGCTGCCGCAGCTCGAGCGCATGGTCGACGGCGCGCGGCCCGACCTGTTCCTCGCCGACATCGGCGGCTACCCCGCGCGGTGCTCGCGCAGCGGTGGGGCCGCCCACTGGTGCAGCTCTCGCCGGCGATCGTGGCCTGGGACGGCTACGAGGACGACAACCCCGACGTCGTCGCGCTGTTCGCGACCCCCGACGGCGCGGCCTACCTCGAGCGCTTCGCGGCGTGGCTCGCCGACGAGGGCGTCGCGCAGGACCCCCTCGCCGTCACGGGCCGTCCGCCCCGCTCGATGGTGCTGGTCCCGCGCCTGCTCCAGCCGCACGCCGACCGGGTCGACCCGGCGCGCTACTCGTTCGTCGGCCCCTGCCTCGACGCGCGTCCGCACCAGGAGCCGTGGCCGACGCCGTCGCGGCCCCTCGTGCTCGTCTCGCTCGGGTCGGCCTACACCGACGAGCCCGCCTTCTTCCGCGTCTGCGCCGAGGCGTTCGGCGACGGTGAGCACGAGGTCGTGCTCGCGATCGGCGCGACGGTCGACCCCGACGCGCTCGGCCCGTTGCCGCCCGGGGTCACGGCACACCGCTGGGTGCCGCAGTGGTCGGTGCTCGGCCACGCGTCGCTGTTCGTGACCCACGCGGGGATGGGCGGGTGCTCCGAGGGGCTGTGGCACGGGGTCCCGATGATCGCCGTGCCGCGCGCCGCCGACCAGTTCAGCAACGCCGCGATGCTGGCCGAGGCCGGTGTGGCCACGGTCCGCGAGCTCGACGACGTCGTCGCCGGGGGAGCGGACGTGCTGCGCTCGGCGTGGGCCGACGTGGCCACGGCCGAGGTCGCCGCCCGGTGCGCCGCCGCGTCGGCCGACCTCCGGGCCGGCGGCGGGGCGTCCCGGGCGGCGGACCTCGTCGAGGCCGAGCTGCCCTGACCGCTCGTCAGCTGTCGCCTGCGGCGCCCGGCTGCTCGCCGGAGCGCTCGCCGCTCGAGAACGGGCTCGACGCGCTCGCCGGCCCGCCGCTCTGCGACAGCTCCTCCTCGTTCGGCTCGATGGCGTCGGCCGCCTTCTGCCCGACCTCCTTGGCCTTGTCGATCGGTCCCTGGTCGTCGTCCTGGCTCATGGCCGCGGCGTTACCCGACCCGAGGTGTCCGCGAAACGTCGGATCCGCTCCGCCCACGTCGCGTCGGGCCCCGTCGAGGGGGAGGCGCCGGCTGAAGTGCCCGAGGTCGTCCGGCGCCGCCGCCGCCGGGGCGCGGTGTGCCCGCCTCCCCGTCGCGGTCACCATCGCGAACGCGCGCTGCTCGGCGAAGGTCCCGCCGGCCGGGCGCCGCTCCGGGATGCCACTGCTGGTCTCGACGAGGACGCCGAGGGAGTCGCGCACCCAGAACACGTTGGCCGCGTCCATGAAGGAGATGCGGAAGTACGGCCATCTCGTGGTGCCGTCGTCGCGGGCGCGGAAGCGTGCGCCCAGCTCGACCGAACCCGCCGTCCGGGTGTCGAGGCTCCCGTACCGGAAGTACACGACCTCCTGCTCGTCGAACACCTCGAGGTAGAGGAAGAAGCAGGGCCGGTTCGAGCGGTTCTCGACCGTGTACTCGAACACGACCCCCTGCTCGGTCTCCTCCCCGCGGGTCATCGCCGGCACCAGGTACTTGGCCTGCTCCTTGCGGGCCTGCTCGGACTGGATGCTCGTCTGCGCCTGCTGGGCGCGGAGCTGCAGGAGGAGGAAGACCAGCGTGGTCGTCGTCGCGATCGCCCCGACGGCGGTGCCGACCGACTCGAGCACGTCGGTCCACTGCACCTCGCCGCGGGGAGGCGAGGGGACCGCCGGTGAGGCCGGGACGGGGAGGAACGGCACGGCGGCAGCGTAGTGATCGCGCCGCGCGACGGGGCGGGTTTCGGCGAGTCCATCCATCAGGTACCTGATAGAGGTATCAGGAACCTGATGAGGAGCGACGGCATGCGAGTGATCGTCATCGGCGCCGGGATCGGCGGGCTGACGCTCGCCCAGGCGCTGCGACGGGCCGGGGTCGAGGTGTCGGTGCACGACCGCGACCCGGCGGCGGCGCCACCGGGGGCTACCGACTGCACCTCGACCACCGCGCATGCGACGTCCTGCAGCGGCGTCTCGCGCCGGCGCACTACCAGGCGCTGCTCGCGAGCTCGGCCGACGCGTCGCGCTTCGGCGAGTTCACCTTCACCGACCACCGGCTGCGACCGCTGCTCGTCGAACCGACCGACCCGACCTCGGAGACGCTGCTGGTCGGGCGGGTCCCGCTGCGCCGGCTGCTCGCCCACGGGCTCGACGACGTGGTGCGGTGGGGCTCCTCGTTCGCCCGCTACGAGACGGGACCCGACGGCGTCACCGTGCACCGGGCCGACGGGACCACCGACCACGGCGACCGCCTCGTCGCCGCCGACGGCTCCCGGTCGCGGGTCGTGGAGCAGCTCGCCGGGCGGCCGATGTCGGCCCCGGTCGGGACCAGCGCCATCACCGGGCGCGACGCCGCTGACCCCCGCGGTGCGCGAGCGGGTCCCCGAGCTGCTGGGCCGCACGGGGTTGTCGTTCGGCCCCGAGGGCACGGCGGTCTTCCAGACCACCCACGAGCCCGACCGCTCCCCGGTCGACCCCGCGAGCTGCACCGACGTCCCCGCCCGCACCGAGGAGCCCTATTTGGTCTGGGGCCCGCTGGCGGCCGACGAGCGCTTCCCGGCCGACGTGCGCGACCGCGACGGCGCCGCGCTCATGGCGCTCGCCCACGAGCTGCTCGAGGGCTGGGCCGACCCGTTGCACGCGCTGGTCGACGCCGCCGAGCCCGCGAGCGTCGCCTTCTACCCACTGTTCACCGCCGACCCCGACGCCGACCTGACGCCGTGGCCCGCGGGCCGGGTGACCGGCCTCGGCGACGCCGTGCACGCCATGCCGCCCACGGCGGGCCAGGCCGCCACCACCGCCATCCGCGACGCGGACCTGCTCGCGACCGAGCTGACCGGCCGCGCCGGGCTCGACGCGGCGACCGTGCCGCTCGCGGTGCACCGCTACCAGCGCGGCATGGCGGGCTACGGCGCGCAGGCGGTGCGGGAGTCGCTCGCGCCGCTGCGCGGCCAGGCCCGCGCCCGGCGCCTGCTCGGCGCCCGCGGGCTGTCCCTCGCGCTGCCGGCCGCCGCCGCGGCACGCCCGGGGGGGCGGGCCGTCGGTGTCGCCTGACGCCGCGCCCGCCCCGGCGCTCGCCCCGAGCTGCCGCTGTGGGAGCTCGTGCGGCCCACCACCCGGCGGCACGCCGCTTCGGGGAGGTCTTCGGCGCGGCCGGGCTCGGCCCGACGCAGTTCGGGGTGCTCGTCAGCCTCGACGCGACCGACGCCGACCCCGATCCCGGCCCGAGCCAGGCCGACCTCGCCCGCCAGGTCCTGGTCCGCCCGCAGAGCGTCGGCGAGCTCGTCACCGGGCTCCTCGACCGCGGACTCGTCGGCCGCGAGGGCCCCGGCGGGCGCGGGCGCCGTGCGCGGCTGCGGATCACCGACGAGGGGCGGGCGGCCCTGGCCCGGGCCGTCCCCGGGGTCAACGCGGTCAACGCCCCGGCCGCGCTGGGCCTGACCGCGACGAGGTCACCACGCTGGTCGACCTGCTCCGCCGCGGTCCGCGCCGCCCTCGAGGACGGCCGCTCGTGACGCCGCGCAGCGTGCTCGCGGCGATCGCCGAGAACGTCGTCGCGCCGCTCGCGGTCTACGCGCTCTCACGCTGCTCGGGGTCGGTGCCGTCGGCGCGCTGCTCGCCTCGGCCGGCTTCTCGGCCCTCGTCGTCGGCGTGCGCGCCTGCGGACGGGCACCGTGCCGATGCTGGGGCTGCTCGTCGGCCTGCACTTCCTGCTCGGCGTGGTCATCGCCGGGCTGACCGGCGACGCGCGGCTGATGCTCGCGAAGGAGGCGCTCGGCACGGTGATCAGCGCGGGGGTGATGGGCGCGACCCTCGTGGTGGGCACGCCGTTCCTCGCCCGCATCCACCGGGACCTGTCGAGCGATCCGGTGGCCTTCGACCGGCGGTGGGCGGGCGACGGCGCCTTCCGCGCCGACCACCGCCGGGTCACCGCGGCCTGGGTGGCCGGGCTCGTGGTCGCGGCGGGCGCGGTGGTCGCGGCCTCGCTGCTCCCGCCGCTCCCCGTGGCGGTCGTGCTCTCCCACGCGATCCCGGTGCCGGTCTACCTCGCGCTCATCGCGTGGACCGCGCGGCGCTTCCGGCGGTGGGCGCCGGAGCTGCACCGGCGGCGCTGCGCCCGCTCGCATGGCTCCGGCCCGCGAGCGGTGACAAGATCGACGGTGCGCGCGTTGACCCCCCGGACCCGGACCTAGCCTGTGAACCGCACCACAGATCGCGGGGGCGACGAGGGCGGGAGGTCGGCATGAGCGTGCCCGCGAAGGGGCTCCCCGACGCCCGCGAGCTGCCGATCGTGCCGGTCGGGAGCCGCCCGGCGGTGTTCCTCGACTACGACGGCGTGCTCACTCCGATCGTCGACCGGCCCGAGGACGCGGTGCTCCGACGCGATGCGCACCGTCGTCCGCGAGCTCGCGCAGCGCTGCCCGGTCTGCGTCGTCTCCGGGCGCGACCGGCCGTCGTCACCGAGCTGATGGGCCTCGACGACCTCATCGTCGCCGGCAGCCACGGCTTCGACATCCACGACCCCGCCACCGGAGTGATCACCCACGACGCCTCCTCGGGCTTCGAGGAGCTCGTCGCCGAGGTGACCGCCGCGGTGCGTGAGCGCGCCGGGGAGATCGAGGGCACGCTCGTCGAGCCCAAGCACGCCTCGGTGGCCCTGCACTACCGCGCGGTGGCGCAGGCCGACCACGAGCGCGTGCAGGCGCTGGTCGACGGCGTGCTCGCCGAGCACCCCGACCAGCTGCGCGTGACGCCCGGCAAGTTCGTCTACGAAATCCAGCCGAAGATCGACTGGAACAAGGGCAAGGCCGTCGCGCACCTGCTCGACGGGTCCTCGATCTCACGGGGCGACGACGTCGTCCCGATCTACCTCGGTGACGACGTCACCGACGAGGACGCGTTCGGCGCGCTCGCCGCCCGCGCGCGCGGCGTCGGGGTCCTCGTGATCGACCCGAGCGAGGCCGACGGGCGCGAGACCGTCGCCGCGGCCACGCTGCCCGGGGTCGACGAGGTCGGGCGCTTCCTCGACGCCCTCGCCCGACCATGATCAGAGTCCCGTTGCGGACGTTCAACGTCAGCAGAGGCGCCCGCTGACCACCGACGCACCGACCCGCCGAGGAGGCGCCAGGTGCGGACGACGAGCGTTCACCTCGACTACGACGGCTTCGACCCCGACGAGGAGGGGCTGCGCGAGGCCCTGACCTCGAACGGCAACGGCTACTTCTGCACCCGCGGCGCGGCCGAGTGGGAGGACACCGACGCCCCCCGCCACTACGCGGGGACCTACGCCCACGGCGCCTACAACCGCGAGACCACGATCCTCGGCGGCCGGCCGGTGCTCAACGAGGACCTGGTCAACCTGCCGAACTGGCTGGTCCTCAAGCTGCGCATCGAGGGCGAGGACGCGATCCGCCTCGACAACGTCGAGGTGCTCGAGTACCGCCACACCTACGACATCCGCACCGCCACGGTCGGGCGCGTGTTCCGCTTCCGCGACCGCCAGGGCCGCGAGACCACGCTGCGCAGCCGCCGCTTCGTGTCGATGGCGCACAGCCACCAGGCCGCGATCGAGTGGACGCTCACCGCGGAGAACTGGTCGGGCCGCATCGGGATCGTGTCGGCGATCGACGGGCGCGTCGACAACACGATGGTCGCGCGCTACCGCGACCTCGAGGGCCGCCACCTCGACGCGGTCACCCCGCGCACGTTCGGTCCCGAGGTCATCGCGCTCAAGGTGCGCACCCGGCAGTCGAACCTCTACGTCGCCGAGGCCGCCCGCACCCGCGTCTACCGGGCCCGCGGGCGGGCGTGGCAGAAGGTCGAGCCCGGCCGGACGCTGCACCAGATGAACGACTACATCCAGCAGGTCCTCGACCTCGACCTCGCCGAGGGCGAGACCGTGCGGGTGGAGAAGATCGTCTCGTTCTTCACCTCCCACGACAACGCGATCACCGAGACGCTCACGGCCGCCGGGCGCCACGTGGAGCGCTACCCCGACTTCGCCGGGTGCTTCTCCGAGCACCGCACCGCGTGGGACGAGTACTGGGAGCTCTGCGACATCGAGCTGCCCGCCGAGCCGCGCATCCAGCTGCTGCTGCGCTTCCACATGGCCCACGTGCTGCAGGTCTGCTCGCGCCACACCGCGCGCCACGACGCGGGCGTACCCGCCCGGGGGCTCAACGGCGAGGCCTACCGCGGGCACATCTTCTGGGACGAGCTCTACGTCTACCCGTTCCTCAACTTCCGGGTCCCCGAGATCACCCGCGGCCTGCTGATGTACCGCTACCGCCGCCTCGCCGAGGCCCGCGCGGCGGCGGCCGAGGCGGGCTACCAGGGGGCGATGTTCCCGTGGCAGTCGGGCTCCGACGGCACCGAGGAGACCCAGGTCGTCCACCTCAACCCGCTCTCGGGCCAGTGGGACCCCGACCACTCGCACAACCAGCGCCACGTCAACGCGGCGATCTTCTACAACGTCTGGCAGTACTACCAGGCCACCGACGACGTCGAGTTCCTGCGCGACTACGGCGCCGAGATCATGCTGGAGATCGCGCGGTTCTGGGCCTCGATCGCGCACCGCGACCCCGACACGGGCCGCTTCGAGATCCACGGCGTGATGGGGCCCGACGAGTTCCACGAGCGCTACCCCGGCGCCGAGGACGGCGGGCTGCGCAACAACGCCTACACCAACGTCATGGTGGCGTGGATCTGCCACACCGCCCCGCGCGTGCTGGCCCTGCTGCCGCGGTCGCGGCGCACCGCGCTGCGCGCGCGCATCGGGCTGACCGACGACGAGATCGAGCGCTGGGGCGAGATGGCCAGCTCGATGTTCGTGCCCACCCACGCCGGCGGCGACGGCACCGTGATCACCCAGTTCGAGGGCTACGACCGCCTCGCCGAGCTCGACTGGGAGGGCTACCGGGCCAAGCACGACAACATCCAGCGCCTCGACCGGATCCTCAAGGCCGAGGGCGACGACCCCGACCGCTACAAGCTCGCCAAGCAGGCCGACGCGGTCATGCTGTTCTTCCTCTTCGGCACCGACGAGCTGCGTGAGATCTTCGGCCGGCTGGGCTACGACGAGGTCGCCGACGACCCCGACCTCGCCCAGCGGACCATCGCCTACTACGACGAGCGCACCTCGCACGGGTCGACGCTGTCGCTGGTCGCGCACGCCGCCGTGCTCGCGGGGATCGACCCGGAGAGCTCCTGGGAGCGCTTCGTGCACGCCGTCGAGTCCGACATCGGCGACGTGCAGGGCGGCACGACCAAGGAGGGCATCCACATGGGCGTCATGTCGGGGACCCTCGACCTGCTGCAGCGCTCCTACGTCGGGGCCAGCGCCCGCGACGGCGTTCTGCACTTCGTCCCGCGCCTGACCGACCGCCTCGAGGGCCTCGCGTTCTCGATGGTCTTCCAGGGGACGACGCTGCGGGTCTCGGTCCACGGCGGGTCGCTCACGGTGGAGGTCCAGAGCGACGGGTTCAGCCATCCCGTGAAGATCGGGATCGGCGACGAGGTGCGCCAACTGGGCGCGGGCGAGAGCTGGACGACGCCGCTCGTCAGCGGTCGTCACGGCGAGCAGGTGCCCGTCGGCGACCCCGAGGCCGCCGGCGAGCTCGAACCGGCGACGGTCGGTGCCGGGCACGACGACGACGGGAGGCCGGAATGAGCGACGGCTTCGCAGGAGCGATCTTCGACGTGGACGGGGTCCTCGTCGACTCGCCCCACGAGCAGGCGTGGCGCGACGCGCTGCGCGAGCTGATGGAGGGCTCCTGGTCCGACATCGCCGGGCAGACCTCGTGGTCACCCGAGGCGTTCACCAGCGAGGTCTACCACCAGCGCATGTCGGGCAAGCCCCGCGGCGCCGGCGCGCGGGCCGCCCTGGAGTACTTCGGCGTGCCCGACGTCGAGCGCCGCATCGAGGAGTACGGCGAGCACAAGCAGGAGATGATCGTCCGGCTGATCCACGACGGGAAGTTCTCGGCCTACGACGACGCCGTGCGGTTCGTGCTCGCGGTCAAGGAGTCCGGCGTGCCGATCGCGGCGGCGTCGTCCTCGAAGAACGCGAAGGCCTTCCTCGAGCGCATCGACCTGTCCCGCTTCGGCGGGTCGGGGAACCTGCACGGCGCCGTCGACGTCGACGTCTCCGGCCGCGACTTCGCCCACGGCAAGCCCGACCCGGAGATCTTCCTGACGGCGGCGAAGGAGCTCGGCGCCGACCCCGGCCGGGCGTTCGTCGTCGAGGACGCCACCAACGGCATCCAGGCCGCCAAGGCCGGTGCGTTCGGCGCGATCGGCGTCGCGCGCGCCGACGACGTCGACGCGCTCGCCGGCGAGGGGGCCGACGTCGTCGTCACCTCGCTCGACCAGATCGACCTGGACGCGCTCGCCGCCGACGCTGCCGCCTCTCGACGGGATCGGGCGTCGTGACCGTCGGGCGCCCCCGACGGAGACGACAGCTGACGATCGGCGGCGTCGACGTCGGCGGCACGAAGATCGCCGCCGGCGTCGTCGACGGCGGGGGCAAGCTGCTCGCCTCGACGCGGCGCCAGACCCCGCCACCGACAGCGGCGGGGTCCTCGAGGGCATCGCCGACGGCGTGCGCGAGCTGCGCGAGCAGCACGAGGTGAGCGCCGTCGGGATCGGCGCGGCCGGCTTCGTCGACGCGACCCGCTCGACGGTGATGTTCGCGCCGAACCTCGCCTGGCGCGACGAGGACCTGCGCACGAAGCTCTCGGTGGAGCTCGGCCTGCCCGTCGTCGTCGAGAACGACGCCAACGTCGTGGCCTGGGCCGAGTCGCGCTTCGGCGCGGGTCGCGACCACGACGACGTCGCCGCCATCACCATCGGCACGGGCGTCGGCGGCGGGCTCATCAACCGCGGGCGACTCGTGCGCGGCGGTTACGGGGTCGCGGCCGAGATCGGCCACATCACGATGGTCCCGTACGGCCGCCGCTGCGGGTGCGGCCTGCAGGGCTGCTGGGAGCAGTACGGCTCCGGGCGCGCCCTCGTCACCGAGGCGCGCGAGATCGCGCGTCACTCGCCGGCGTTCGCGGCGGGCCTGCTCGCGGCCGCGGGCGGCGATCCGGAGGCCATCACCGGGGAGATGGTCACCGACGCCGCCCAGCGCGGCGACGTCGGCGGCCTGCACTGCTTCGACGAGATCGGGCGCTGGATCGGGCTCGGCCTCGCCCAGCTCGCGGCGGTCGTGGACCCGTCGTGCTTCGTCATCGGCGGCGGCGTGTCGGCGGCGGGGGAGGTGCTGCGCGAACGGGTCGAGGGCGTGTTCCGCGCCAACCTCACCGGTCGCGGGCACCGCCCGGTCGCCGAGGTCCGGCTCGCCGAGCTCGGCTGGGAGGCAGGGATGGTCGGCGCCGCCGACCTGGCCCGGTTCGATCAGGACACCGCGGTCCGTGGGGAGGACGTCATGAGCAGCACAGCCGGCCGGTCGGGCACCGATCCGACCGGTCAGTCCGGGACGCCGCCGAAGACGACCGCGAAGGCCATCATGGTCTCGATCGTCGCCGCGGTCGGCGGCTTCCTGTTCGGCTTCGACTCCAGCGTCATCAACGGCGCCGTCGACGCGCTGAACAACCAGTTCGACCTGACGAACAGCCCGCTGCTGTCCGGCTTCGCGGTGGCGTGCGCCCTGCTCGGCTCGGCGATCGGCGCGTGGTTCGCCGGGCCGATCGCGGACCGCTACGGCCGTGTCCGCGTCATGCTGATCGCGGCGGCGCTGTTCGCGATCAGCTCGATCGGATCCGGCCTCGCGTTCGCGGTCTGGGACCTGATCATCTGGCGCATCCTCGCCGGCGTCGGCATCGGTATCGCCTCGGTGATCGCGCCCGCCTACATCGCCGAGATCGGTCTTCCAGCAGTTCGCCCCGCGCACATCCGCGGCCGGCTCGGGTCGCTGCAGCAGATGGCCATCGTGCTCGGCATCTTCGTCGCGCTGCTGTCGGACAAGGTCCTCGCCGACTCCGCGGGCGGCGCCGCCCACGAGCTCTTCCTCGGCGCCGAGGCCTGGCGCTGGATGTTCATGGTCGGCGTCGTCCCGTCGATCATCTACGCCTTCCTCGCGACGCGGATCCCCGAGTCGCCGCGCTACCTCGTCGCCAAGGGCGACTACGAGCAGGCCGGCCGGGTCCTCGCCTCGGTCGAGTCGGGCCGCGCGCCCGACGCCGTGCAGCGCAAGGTCGCCGAGATCGCCGAGTCGCTGCGCCGCGAGGACAAGCCCAGCCTGCGCGACCTCGTCGCCCCCGGCACCGGGCTCAAGCCGATCGTCTGGGCCGGCATCCTGCTCTCGGTGTTCCAGCAGTTCGTCGGCATCAACGTGATCTTCTACTACTCGACGACGCTGTGGCAGGCCGTCGGGCTGCCAGAGTCGGAGGCGTTCACCGCCTCGGTGATCAACTCGCTGGTCAACGTCGCCGCGACGGTGGTCGCCATCCTCATCGTCGACCGGGTGGGGCGCCGCCCGATGCTGCTCGTCGGGTCGATCGGCATGTTCGTGACCTCGCGGTCATGGCGATCGTCGTTCTCGCAGTCCGCAGTCCCGCGCCGGGCGCCGACGGTGTCCGACTCGCCGATCCTGCCCGGCGTCTGGGGGCCGATCGCCCTGGTGGCCGCCAACCTCTACGTGGTCGCGTTCGCCACCACCTGGGGACCGGTGGTCTGGGTGCTGCTCGGCGAGATGTTCCCGAACTACCTGCGGGCGGCGGCGCTGGCCGTGGCCGCGGCCGCGCAGTGGCTCGCGAACTTCCTCATCACGGTCACCTTCCAGGCCCTCGCCGACGTCGGGCTGACGCTGGCCTACGGGCCTGTACTCCGCCTTCGCCCTCATCTCGTTCTTCTTCGTCTACCGGGCGGTCGAGGAGACCAAGGGCAAGGAGCTGGAGGAGATGGTCGCCTGAGCGCCCGCCGCGGAGCGCGCCCCGCTGCGAAGTGCTCCCGGCGCCGCTTCACACTGCGGGTGTGCGGATCGGCATCGTGTGTCCCTACTCGCTCGACGTCGCGGGCGGGGTCCAGGCGCACGTGCTCGACCTCGCCCGCGCGCTACAGGGCCTCGGTCACGACGTCGACGTCCTCGCGCCCGCCGGCGACGACACGGTCGTCCCGTCGTTCGTCACCCGCGCCGGCCGAGCCCTCGGCATCCCGTACAACGGGTCGGTGGCCCGCCTTGACGTTCGGGCCGGTGTCCTACGCCCGCCTGGACCGTGCGGCGCTGGCTCGACCGCGGCGACTTCGACGTCCTGCACCTGCACGAGCCGACCGCGCCGAGCCTGTCGATGCTGGCGCTGTTCGCCGCGCGGGGCCCCGTGGTGGCGACGTTCCACACCTCGACCGCGCGGTCCCGCACGATGCTGTTCTTCCAGCCGGTGCTGCGCCCGCTGATGGAGAAGGTGACCGCGCGGATCGCGGTGTCGGCGATGGCCCGCCGGGTCTACGTCGAGCACCTCGGCGGCGACGCGGTCGAGATCCCGAACGGGGTCGATTGCGGACGACGTCGCGCCTTCGCGTCCGCTCGTCCACTGTCGGGACTGCCCACGGGGTCGACCGTCGGGTTCGTCGGGCGCTACACCGAGCCGCGCAAGGGCATGCCGCTGCTGCTCGAGGCCCTGCGCCCGCTCGTCGCGCGCGCGTCGCGACCTGCGCCTGCTCGTCGTCGGGCGCGGTGACCCGGCGAGCTGGGGGGACCGCGCGCCTCGCCGGGCCGGCGCTGGCCGAGCGGATCACCTGCCTCGGCGCGGTCGACGAGGCGACGAAGGCGCGGGTCCTGGCCTCGGTCGACCTCTTCGCGGCGCCCAACACCGGCGGCGAGAGCTTCGGCGTCGTCGTCGCCGAGGCGATGCGCCGCGGGCGCGCCGGTGCTCGCCGCGAGCGACCTCGAGGCGTTCCGCCGCGTCCTCGACGACCCGGTGAGCGGGCGCGCGGGGGCGAGCTCGCCGCGCGCGCGGTCGACGCCGGCCTCACCGCCGGCGACGCCTGGACCGCGCGCGATGGACCGCCTCCTCGACGACCCCGCCGCCCGACCGCGTCCGGATGCGCGAGGCCGGCGCCGCCGTCGCCGCCTTCGACTGGTCGGTCGTCGCCGCCGAGGTCCTGCGGGTCTACGAGGTCGCCGTGGAGTGCGCCCCGCGACCTTGATCAGGCCCGGGGTCGACCGGCCCTGGAGGCCGAGCGGCGGACGTCGGCCGCCGGGTCCAGCGGTTCGACCGGCGCGCCCGCCGGTGACCCCGTCACTGCATCGGACCAGTCGCAGGCCCTACCGTGACCGGGGTGAACCTGGTCGGGCCGGGCAGCGGCGTCGCGATCGCGGCCGTGGTCGTGGTGCTGCTGCTGGTCGCGATCACCGCGGCGATCCTCGTCGTCCGGGCGCGGCGACTCGACCGGTTGCACGTGCGCACCGACGCCGCCGCCGCGGCGCTTGGTCGCGGCGCTGACCGCCGGGCCGCGGTGGTGCGCGCGGTCGCGGCGACGGCCGGGCCGGTCGCGCTCGGCGAGCCGAGCGGCGCGCCTGCGCGAGGCCGCGAGCGCCGCCGAGGTCGCGGGCGGCGGCGAGCCCCGTGAGGGCGCCGAGAACGACCTGGCCGACGCGTTGCGGCCCCTCGACCGCGCCGCGCTGCCCGCCGACCTCGCGGCCGAGCTCGACGACGCCCACGCGCGCGCGGCGGTGGCGCGCCGCGTCCACAACGACGCCGTGCGCGACACCCGGGCGCTGCGCAGCCGGCGCATGGTGCGCTGGCTGAAGCTCGCGGGCACCGCGCCGGTCCCGCGGTTCTTCGAGATCGCCGAGCCGACCCGGCGAGCGGACCGGCCCCGGCACCCGCTCGCGACGCCGTCCGGTGGTCGTGCGCGACGCCCACGGGCCGGGTCCTGCTCCTGCGCGGGGTCGACCCGGCGCGCCCGGCCGAGTCGTTCTGGTTCACCCCGGGCGGCGGCGTCGGCGCGGGGAGGACCTGCGGATCGCGGCGGCGCGCGAGCTCACCGCGGGCACGGGACTGGTCGTCGCGGGCGTCGACCTGGTCGGGCCGCTCTGGACGCGCGGTGGTGTTCGCCGTCGACGGCATCACCTACGCCGGCCGCGAGCTCTACCTGCTCGCCCCCGCTCGACGGGGTGAGGCCCGGCCGGCGCCCGGCGGCGGCGCGGCGACCGACGAGGGGGTGCACGAGGTCCTCGAGCGGCGCTGGTGGACCGCCACCGAGCTGGCCGCGACCCTCGACGTCGTCCATCCCCACCAGCTCGCCGAGCTGCTCGCCGAGCCCGCCGCGCTCGAGCCCGACGTGACCCCCGCGCCATCCACTGACCCTGTCGGACCCCCTCGTTACCATCGGGACACGACCCGACCACCAGGAGCGTGCACCGTGACTGCCTCCAGCTCGTCCCCCTCGCCCGGCCCCGCCACCGACGCCGGTCCGTCGACGACCGGGTCGGCGCGCGTCAAGCGAGGCCTCGCCGACATGCTCAAGGGCGGCGTGATCATGGACGTCGTCACACCCGAGCAGGCCAAGATCGCCGAGGACGCCGGTGCCGTCGCGGTGATGGCGCTCGAGCGGGTGCCGGCCGACATCCGTGCCCAGGGCGGCGTCTCGCGGATGAGCGACCCGGACATGATCGAGGGCATCGTCGAGACGGTCTCGATCCCGGTGATGGCCAAGGCGCGCATCGGTCACTTCGCCGAGGCCCGGTGCTGCAGTCCTCGGCGTCGACTACGTCGACGAGTCCGAGGTGCTGACGCCCGCGGACTACGAGCACCACATCGACAAGTGGGCGTTCACCGTGCCCTTCGTCTGTGGCGCGACGAACCTGGGTGAGGCCCTGCGCCGGATCACCGAGGGTGCGGCCATGATCCGCTCGAAGGGCGAGGCCGGCACCGGCGACGTCGTCGAGGCGACGCGGCACATGCGGGCGATCCGCGCCGACATCCGGCGCCTCGCCCGCTCGAGCCCGAGGAGCTGGCCGTCGCCGCGAAGGAGCTGCGCGCCGCTGGCGCTGGTGCACGAGGTCGCCGAGACCGGGCGCCTGCCGGTCGTGCTCTTCACCGCCGGCGGCATCGCCACCCCGGCGGACGCGGCGATGATGATGCAGCTCGGCGCCGAGGGCGTGTTCGTCGGCTCGGGCATCTTCAAGTCCGGCAACCCGGCGCAGCGGGCCGAGGCGATCGTCAAGGCCACCACCTTCCACGACGACCCCGACGTGATCGCCAAGGTGTCGGCCGGGCTCGGGAGGCGATGGTCGGGCGCAACGCGAGCGGGCTGGCGACGACGACCGGCTCGCGCAGCGCGGCTGGTGAGCGGGGGCGGCTGGTGAACGGGGGCGGCTGGTGAGCGAGAGCCCGCGGACCACCGACGCGAGCAGGCCGGCCGCGTCCGCCGACGGGTCACGCACCGGCGCCGGCACCCCGGCGCTGGTGCTGGGCCTGCTCGGCGTCGGCACGTGCTGGACCGGGTGGGCGGGGCTGCTGCTCGGCCTCACCGCGGTCGTGGCGGGCGTGCTCGCCTACCGGCGCGTGCGTGCCGGCCTCGCCACGGACGGCGCGGCGTCGCTGGCGGGGCTCGCCCTGGGCGCCGTCGCGCTCGCCGTCGGTGCCGTGGTCGTCGGCCCCTCGCTCGTGTCGGGCGAGCCCGGCTTCGGTGACGGGCTCACGCTCGACGAGTGCCTGGCCCAGGCCGTGACGGCCAAGGAGCAGCACATGTGCAAGTCGCAGCACCTGGCCGAGTTCAACCGCCGGTTCCCGAACGCCGCCGAGTGAGGACCCCATGACCTCCCGCGACACCGCCAGGCGCGACGCCCACGTCACCGACACCGCCGCGCTGGTCCTCGGCCTGCTCGCGGCGTGCTGCGCGCTGTCGGGGCGCTGTTCACCGAGCGCACCTGGCTGGGCTGGGCGGGCCTCGGGCTGGGCCTGCTCGCCGTCGTCCCGGGCTTCCTCGGCGCCCGGCGGGGTTCCACGACGCCGAGCGCAGCGGCGGCACCGCGCTCGGCGGGCTCGCGCTCGGCGTCCTCGGCGTCGCCGTCGGGGCGTGGCTCGTCGTCCCCGCGCTGCTCGGGTTCGGCACCTTCGGCCAGGGCCTCACCCTCGACGAGTGCCTCGCGCAGTCGCGGGGGCAGCAGGAGGAGCGCATGTGCGCCTCGCAGCACCTCGACGAGTACAAGGCGCGCTACGGCGACCCCGGCACGGTCGGTGACGGCTGATGGCCGAGGACCGTTGATGGCCGCCGCGCCGGTCGGGGTGCTCGCGCTGCAGGGCAACGTCGCCGAGCACCTCGCGGCGCTGCGGGCCTGCGGTGCCGAGGCTCGCCCCGTGCGGCGGCCCGACGAGCTCGACGCCGTCGCCGGCCTCGTCCTGCCCGGCGGGGAGTCGACGACGCTGTCGAAGCTGCTGGTCGCCGTCGACCTGTTCGACCCCCTCGTCGCCCGCCTGCGCGAGGGCATGCCCGCGTTCGGCTCGTGCGCCGGGCTGATCCTGCTGGCCCGCGAGGCGCTCGACGGGCGCCCGGACCAGCACCAGCTCGGCGCGCTCGACGTCGTGGTGCGGCGCAACGCGTTCGGCCGCCAGGTCGCGTCGTTCGAGACCGACCTCGCGGTGACCGGGGTGGTCGGCGGCCCGGTGCGCGCGGTGTTCATCCGCGCACCCTGGGTCGAGTCCGTCGGGCGCGGGGTCGAGGTCCTCGCCCGCGTGCCGGCCCGGGTGCCCGGAGAGGCCGCCGGGAAGGTCGTGGCCGTGCGCCAGGGTGCGGTGATGGCCACCGCGTTCCACCCCGAGCAGACCGGCGACGCCCGCCTGCACGACCTGTTCCTGCGCCGGGTCCGGGACGTCACCCCGGCTGGTTGAGTAGCGCGATGCTACGCAGCTAGCCTTCCTCCGTGCGCTACGCCGAGGGACCCACTGCCGAAGCCTCCGTCCACGTCTCGGCTCCGCCCGAGGCGGTCTGGCCGCTGGTCAGCGACATCCACCTGGTGGCCGAGAGCAGTACCGAGCTCCAGGAGGTCTCCTGGGTCGACGGTGACGGCAGCGCCGAGGGCCACCGGTTCCGCGGTCGCAACGTCCACCCGCAGGCCGGCGAGTGGGAGACGGTCTCGACGGTCACCGGGTTCGAGCCGGGCCGCGTGTTCGAGTGGACCGTGATGGATCCGGCCGACCCGACGGCGGTCTGGCGGATCGAGCTCGCGGCCGGCGGCGACGGCACCGAGCTGCGGCAGTGGGCCCGGATGGGTCCGGGCCCGTCGAACCTCACCGAGATCATCCGCCGGATGCCCGACAAGGAGGAGCGCATCGTGGCGGGCCGCCTGCGCGAGTGGCAGGCGGGCATCGAGCGCACCCTCGCCCACATCAAGGAGCGGGCGGAGCTGGTCCCGGGAGACGGACAGGGGAGCACGCCGACAGGGGAGCGGAGCTCGACCCGCCGATGAGGACGGCGACGACGATCGAGGCCTCGGGCGCGCCCTGGGCCGAGACCGTCGACTTCGTCGTCGAGGCGGAGCGCCTCGGGCTCGACGACTGCTGGGTCGCCGAGGCGTGGGGCTCGGACGCACCGTCCGCGCTGGGCCACCTCGCCGCCCGCACCGAGCGGATCCGGCTCGGCTCCGGCGTGCTGCAGGTGGGCACCCGCTCGCCGGCGGCGATCGCCATGACCGCGCTGACGCTGGCGACGATGTCGGGGGCCGGTTCCTGCTCGGGCTGGGCAGCTCGGGCCGCAGGTGCTGGAGGGGCTGCACGGCGTGCCGTTCGCCCACCCGCTCGGGCGCATGCGCGAGACCGTCGAGGTGGTGCGGCGGATCATCGCGGGGAGAAGGTGCACCACGAGGGCCGCCACGTGGCGCTGCCCCTGCCCGGCGGCGAGGCCCGCCCGATGCGCCTCTCGCTGCGCGCCGAGCACCCGGTCCCGCTCTACCTCGCCTCGCTCTCGCCCGCGATGCTGCGCCTCACCGGTGAGGTCGCCGACGGCTGGCTCGGTACGAGCTTCGTCCCCGAGGGGGCGCACACCTCGCTCGAGCCGCTCGCCGCGGGCGCGGCGGCGGCCGGGCGCGCGCTCACCGACCTCGACCTGTGCCAGGGCGCCGAGGTCGCCTTCGCCGACGACCCGGCCGACCTCGACGCGATGCTCGACGCGCGACGCCCCGGGCTGGCGTTCAGCCTCGGCGGGATGGGCTCGGCGAGCCGCAACTTCTACCACGACGCCTACGCCCGACAGGGCTTCGCCGACACGGCGGCCGAGGTGCGGCGGCTCTGGCTCGAGGGCCGCCGCGACGACGCGGCGGCCGCCGTCCCGCGCGCGATGGTGGCCGCCACGACGCTGATCGGCACCGAGGACGGGATCCGCTCGCGGCTCGCGACCTGGCGCGACGCGGGCGTCACCACCGTGCGCCTCTACCCCGCCGGTGACACCCTCGACGCGCGCCTGGCCACGCTGGCGAGGGCGATCGAGCTGGTGCGGGAGGTGGGGTGAGGTGGGTGCGGAGCCCGGGCCCCACCGGAGCGACCTCGACCGGCGCGACCCCGACCGGCGCGAGCTGGACTGGCGTGCCGTCGACGGAGCGGCGTGCTCGGTGGCCCGCACGATGGCCGTGCTCGGCGAGCCGTGGACCGTCCTCGTGGTGCGCGACCTGCTCCACGGGGTGCGGCGCTTCGACGACCTCGTCGCCCACCTCGGGATCGCCCGCACGGTGCTGACCCGGCGGCTGGCGACGCTGGTCGACGGCGGCCTCGTCGAGACCCGGGAGTACCGCGAGCCGGGCCGCCGACGCCGCGCCGAGTACCGGCTCACGGCGGCGGGCCGCGACCTCGGCCCGGTCCTGCTCGCCCTCATGGCCTGGGGCGACGCGCACCGCGCCGGGCCCGAGGGGCCGCCGGTCGTCGTGCGGCACGCCGAGGACTGCGACGCGCCGGTGCGACGCGCCGGTGCACGGATGACGCCGACGGACCGGGCGCCCGGACGCGCTGACCCGAGCTGCCCGGCACGGGCCGCCGACGAGACGCCGGTCGGCCGTGTGCGAGGCGGGCCGACCGCGGATCGCCGCCGCGGCGATGCGGATGACGCCGGGACCGGGCGCCCGGGCCGGACGCGCTGATCAGCCCGGCGACGCCGTGGTGAGGCACCGGGTGAACGCCGGACCCGCATCATCCTCGCCCTGCTACGTCCGCGCATCCAGGCGGTGACCTGGCCCGTCGGCGGCGACCGGCCCAGCGGCGTCGGACAGCACGTGGTGACGCGGGGGCCCTGCACGTCGCGCATCCAGGCGGTGACGGGGCGACCGACGTCGAGCACGTCGTCCTCGAGGCGCACGGCGAGCCCGCGCAGCTCGGGGGGCACGGTGCGGTCGTTGACCTGGAAGTACAGACCGGGCTCGACGGTGAGGCAGTGGCCCTCGCGCAGCGGCGTGTCGACGTACTGCTCGGGGGTGAGCGCGAAGCAGTCGTGGACGTCGAGCCCGAGCATGTGGCTGGTGGCGTGCAGGCTGTAGCGACGGTGCGCGTTCGCTCCGGGCCGGGTGAGGTCGGGGTGCAGCGCATCGTCGGGCTTGACGTCGATCACGCCCCAGGAGTGCAGGTGGTCGGCGAGGACCCACTGTGCGGCGTGGTGCGCGGCGAGGTAGCGGTTGCCGGCGCGGACCTCGGCGACGCCCGCGCGGTTCGCCTCGTGCACCGCGTCGTAGACCCGGCGCTGGGCCGGGGTGAACGCGCCGTCGACGGGCAGGGTGCGCGTGATGTCGGCGGTGTAGAGCGAGGTCGACTCGACGCCCATGTCCGCGAGCAGCAGCTGGCCGGGCTCGACGTCGCCGTCGACCGGCGCCCAGTGCAGCGACGTCCCGTGCGCGCCCGCCGCCACGATCGAGGAGTAGCCGACGTCGTTGCCCTCGAAGCGGGCCCGGCGCCAGAACGTGCCCTCGAGCCAGCGCTCGGCGCGCCTGCCCCCGGCGGCGAGCACGGCGGGCAGCTCGGCGACGACGTCGGCGAAGCCGCGCGCGGTGGCCGCGCACGCCTCGGCGAGCCGGTCGACCTCCCACGCGTCCGTGACCGAGCGGGCCTCGTCGATCGCGCCGGCCAGCCCGCCGTCGAGGGCGGCGGGCAGCAGGGCGTCGACCTCGTCGTCGACGCCGCGCATCAGGCGCACGTCGGAGCCCGACAGCGACCGCAGCGCGTCGGCCAGCTCCGCGCGGGGGCGGACGGCGACCGCGAGGTGCGCGGCGGTCGTGGGCCCGTCGGGCACCCCGCCGACCCACCCCGCGCCGCCCCGCCGGGCGGCCATGTACTCCACGGTGCCGGGCCCGGTGCGCTGCGGGAGGTAGACCGTCGTCCCGGCGGGACCCGTGACGAGCACGCCCTGCTCGGCCTGGTCGCCGGTGAGGTAGGTGTACTCGCTGGCGGGCCGGAACGCGTAGTGGGTGTCGTTCTCGCGGGTCGGCGCGCTGCCGGCGGGCACGACCAGCGTCGCGCCGGGCAGGCGCGCCGCGACCGCCGCGCGGTGGCGGGCGGCGGCCTCGGCGCGGCCGGGCACGGCGCGGTGGGCGGTGTCGGGCTCCGGGTCCCACCCGTCGGCCAGGGTGCCGGTCAGCCACTCGCCGAGCGGCAGGTCATAGGGATTGCGGGGCACGGCCCGAGGCTGCCACACGAACCGGTCGCCGGACGCCGGGTGGCGTCGCTCACCGGGCCTGGAGTGTGCCGCGACGGCACGGTGTCGGATCAGGCCATGCCACCCACCGACACCGTGCCGCCCACCGACACCCTGCCCGCGCCCGTCGGCGTCGAGGACCTGTTCGCCCTGCCGACCCGGTCGGGCGCCAGGCTCTCGCCGGACGGCCGACGCGTCGCCTACCTCGCGCCGTGGAAGGACCGCCTCAACGTCTGGGTCCGCGACGTCGACTCGACTGGGCGCTCGCCGACCCGACGACCCCGCGGCCCGCCGCGTCACCGCCGACGAGACCCGCAGCGTGGTGGGCTTCGGCTGGGCGGGCCCCGACCGGCTGCTCTACGCCCAGGACACGGGCGGCGACGAGAACCACCACCTGTTCCGCGTCGACCTCGACCGGTCGGGTTCACCGGCGGCGGAGGCCGTCGACCTGACGCCGTTCCCCGGCGCCCGGGTCGTCACGCACGAACGGCCGCCCGGCCGGCCCGGGTCCGCGTTCGTCCAGCTCAACGCCCGCGAGATCGACAAGGTCGACCTCCACCACCTCGACCTCGACTCCGGCGAGCTCACCCTCCTCGCCCGCAACCCCGGCTCGGTCATCTCGTGGCTCCCGACCCCGCAGGGCGAGGTCTACGCGATGTCGCTCACCGACACCGACGACGTCGAGATCGTGCAGTGGGACCTCGCCACGCAGGAGCGCGGGCGGCGGGTGACGACGTGGAGCGGCGCCGACCACCCCTACAACCTGCCGTTCGCGCAGGTCACCCCGGACGGCGGCGGTCTCTGGCTCGCGTCGTACCGCGACCGCGACCTCGGGGCGCTGGTCCGCCTCGACCTCGCCACCGGTGAGGAGACGGTCGTCGCCGCGCACGAGCGCCTCGACGTCTCGGGACCGCTGCTGACCCACTCTCCGCTGATCGTGCACGACGGCACGGGCGAGCTGCTCGCCCTGCGCCACCTCGGGAGCGCCAGGAGATCCGTGCCCTCGACGACGACTTCGCGGCGGTGCTGCCGACGCTGGAGGCGCTCGGTGACGGCGACCTCGCGGCGGTCTCGTCGGACGAGGGCGGCCGCCGCTGGGTCGTCACGTTCGCCCACGACCGGGACCCCGGCGTGACCTGGTTCTACGACCGCGACACCGGGAGAGCCGCCTGCTCTTCCGGCCCCACCCCGACCGCGACCCCGCAGCCCTCGCGCCGATGCATCCGGTGACGATCCCGGCCCGCGACGGCCTCGCGCTGCCGTCGTACCTCACGCTGCCGGTCGGGGTCGAGCCGGTCGGGCTGCCGCTGGTGCTCCAGGTCCACGGCGGGCCCTGGTACCGAGACGCGTGGGGCTTCGACCCCGAGGTCCAGCTGCTCGCCAACCGCGGCTACGCGGTCCTGCAGGTCAACTTCCGCGGCTCGATCGGTTACGGGCGGCGCCACGTCACGGCCGCGATCGGTGAGCTCGCCGGGGCGATGCACGACGACCTGATCGACGCCGTCGACTGGGCCGTCGCGCGCGGCTACGCCGACCCCGACCGGATCGGCATCCACGGCGGCTCCTACGGCGGGTACGCGGCGCTCGTCGGCGTCACCGTCACGCCCGACCACTTCGCCGCGGCCGTCGACTACGTCGGCATCTCCGACCTGGCGAACTTCATGCGCACCCTGCCGCCGTTCGTGCGCCCCCACCTCGCGAACAGCTGGTACCGCTACGTCGGCGACCCGGACGACCCGGCGCAGGAGGCCGACCTGCTCGCCCGGTCCCCCATCACGAGGGTCGACCGCATCCGCACACCGCTGCTGGTCGCGCAGGGCGCCAACGACGTCCGCGTCGTCCGTGCCGAGTCGGACACCGTCGTGGCCTCGCTGCGCGATCGCGGGGTCGACGTCGAGTACCTCGTCAAGGACGACGAGGGCCACGGCTTCCTCAACCCCGAGAACGCCGTCGACCTGCACCGGGCGATCGAGCGGTTCCTCGCGCGGCACCTGGGCGGGAGCACCGGGCGCTGACCGGCGCCGCTCAGCGCGGCGGCGCCACCCGGTACACCGCGCCCGCCTCGTCGTCGGTCACGTAGACCGCGCCGTCGGGGCCGGCACGGCGGCGACGGGACGGCCCCACCGCTCGCCCGCGGCGTCCTGGAACCCGCCGACGAGGGTCTGCTGGGCGCCGAGCCCACCGCCGGAGAACGGGTACCAGGACACCTCGGGAGCGCGCGGGTCCTGGCGGTTCCACGACCCGTGGACCCCGACCAGCGCCCCCGTGCCCATGCCCGGCAGGCCCTCGGCGAACGTCATGCCCAGCGGGGCCGAGTGCGCGCCCATGCTCTGCTCGAGGCGGGGCAGCGACGCGCAGTCGAGGCGGCGCCCGTCGGCGTTCGTCTCGGCGTCGGCGACGAAGGCGAGGTCGGCGGTCCGCGGGGGCTGACCGGGCAGGCCCGAGTCGGGGTTGCAGTAGGGCCAGCCGAGGTCGCGGCCCGGCGTGAGCTTCGCGAGCTCCTCGACGGGGTGGTCGTCGACGAAGTCGGGCACGACCTGCCCCTTGTCGCCGACCCCGGCGACGTCCTGCGGGAGCGGGATGTTGTCGCGGGTGTTGACCGCCGTCCACACCGCGCCGTCGGGGCGACCGCGAGGCCGGTGCCGTTGCGCACGCCGCGGGCGAAGGTCTCGGCCGGGCCGCCGCCCGGCGGGACGCGCAGGATCGACGCCCGCTCGGGGTCGGCGTCGCGATCCTGGGCCGAGATGTTGCCGGTGGAGCCCACCGAGACGTAGGTCGCCCCGTCGGGGCCGACGGCCACCGACTTCAGCGCGTGGGAGTACGCGCCGCGCAGGTCGGGGCTCTTCGCGTCGGGCAGGCCCTCGACGACCGGCCGCGGGTCGGTCGCGCGCCCGTCGGCGTAGGCGTAGGAGCGCACGGCGTCGCTCTCGGCGACCAGCAGGCGCCCGTTCGCGAACGTCATCCCGTGCGGCTGGTTGAGGCCGCGCAGGATCGGGGCCGCGGTCGCCGTGTCGCCCTGCGGGGTGAGCCGGCTGACCGTCCCCGCGTCGGGCTGCGAGACCAGCAGCGTCCCGTCGGGCGCCCAGGCCGCCATGCGCGCCTCGTCGACCTTGGCGAACACCGACATCGTCCAGCCCGCGGGCAGCAGCGCCCGCCGCGGCTGGTCGAACGGCTCCTCGTCGGCCAGCGAGGCGGGCACGGTGAGGTCCACGGGCGCCAGCCCGGCCGGGGCTGCGGCGACCGGCGCCCCGCCCTGCATCGGGGCGACGGGCGGGGGGCCCTCGGCCGCGCCCCCGCCGCAGGCGGCCAGCAGCGTCAGCGCCGTCGCGCGCGTCGCGATCCCGGCCCGGCGCCGGAGGGTCGTCGTGCGGCCCATGCCCTACCTCTCGTGACGACGTCGTCGTGCCCGGCACCACACCACACATCCCGTGTGGCCGCCGTGCCGTTCGAGAGATCCGTTCACGGGCGCAGGATGAGGCAGCTCGACGTCGCCTCGGCGAGCAGGCGACCGCGCTCGTCGGTCATCTCCGCGCGCGCCAGCGCGGTCCGGCCGCCGGCGTGCACGACCCGCCCGGTGGCGCGCACCGGCCCGGTGTCGGCGTCGAGGCGGCGCAGGAACTTCACGTTGAGGTCGAGGCTGGTGTAGCCCGTGCCGGCGGGCAGGGTCGAGTGCACCGCGCACCCGCAGGCCGAGTCCAGCAGCGTCGCGTAGATCCCGCCGTGGACCGAGCCGATCGGGTTGTACTGGTAGAGCGCGGGCTCGAGGGTGAACACCACGACGCCCTCCTCGACCGACTCGACCCCCATCCCGACCAGCGAGCCGATCGGCGCGGGCGGCAGGCTGCCGTCGGCCATCGCCCGCAGCACCTCGAGCCCGGACCGCGTCGCGGCGGCCTCGGCGGTGGGCGTCGGGTCGTACCAGGTGTAGGTCCGCTCCGGCACGGTGCGCTCCTCGGGGTCCGTCAGGCTGAGTAGTTCAGCGATACTCAACCACGACACGCCACCCGGCGGGATGTCGCCCCCGCCACCCGCCGGTACGATCCGGCCTCTGACGTGCGGGAAGGGTGGGAGACGATGAGCGGCCACTCCAAGTGGGCGACGACGAAGCACAAGAAGGCCGCGATCGACGCCAAGCGCGGCAAGATGTTCGCCAAGCTGATCAAGAACATCGAGGTCGCGGCGCGCACCGGCGGCGGCGACCCGGCCGCCAACCCGACGCTGTACGACGCCATCCAGAAGGCGAAGAAGACCTCGGTGCCCAACGACAACATCGACCGGGCCGTCAAGCGCGGGTCGGGGGCCGAGGCCGGCGGCGCCGACTACCAGGCGATCACCTACGAGGGCTACGCGCCCGGCGGCATCGCGGTGCTCATCGAGTGCCTCACCGACAACAAGAACCGCGCCGCGGGCGAGGTCCGCACCGCGATGAACCGCAACGGCGGGGCGATGGCCGACCCGGGCTCGGTCGCCTACCTGTTCAACCGCAAGGGCGTCATCATCGTCGGCAAGGACCAGGGCGGCTCCGCCCTCGCCGAGGACGACCTCCTGCTCGCGGTGCTCGAGGCGGGCGCCGAGGAGGTCAACGACTACGGCGAGAGCTTCGAGGTGCTCTCCGAGGCGACCGACCTCGTCGCCGTGCGCACCGCCCTGCAGGAGGCCGGGATCGACTACGACTCGGCCGAGGTCTCGTTCGTCCCGTCGATGAACGTCGAGGTCGACGCCGACGGCGCGCGCACGGTCCTGCGGATCATCGACGCGCTCGAGGACTCCGACGACGTCCAGAACGTCTACTCGAACTTCGACGCCTCCGACGAGGTCATGGCCGAGGTCGGTTGAGCGACACGGGCGTGGTGACGACCGCCGCGCGCCGTCGGGCGTCGCGGACCCCGCGGCGGACGTGTCGTCGGGGTCCTGCTCGGGGTCGCGGCGGCGCTCGCCCTGGCGTGGGTACCGCTGTGGTGGTGGGGGGCGACCGACTGGCGTCCCGCGTTCGCCCTGCTGTCGCTGACGCCCGCCGCGGCCCTCGGCGCGCTGCTGCTGGCGCTGCTCGCCGCGGCGCTGCGCGGTGGGGCGTGGTCGTCGCGGCGGGGCTGGCGACCGCGGCGCTGCTGGTGATCGTCGTGCCCCGCGCCGTGCCCGACCACGACACCGGCGGCGTCGACCCGCCCGGGGCGCCGCGCACCGTCGTCGCCACCGCGAACCTGCAGTTCGGCGAGGCCGACGCGGCGGCCGTGGGCGCGTTCGTGCGCGCCCACCGGGTGACCGTGCTGAGCCTCCAGGAGATCACGCCCGAGGCCGAGCGCCGCCTCGCCGAGGCCGGCCTGTTCGCCGAGCTGCCGTTCCGGACGATCGACGCCCGGCCGCAGGCGAGCGGCACCGGCCTGGCCTCGCGGGTGCCGCTCGCGCCCGTCGACGTCGGCCTGCGGCCCGCGACGTTCGCGCAGGTGGCGGCGCGCGCCGACCTGCCCGGGATCGGACCGGCCGAGCTGCTCGCCGTGCACCCACCCGCCCCGTTCCAGCGTGGGGAGACGGCCCGCTGGGTCCGCCAGCTCACCGACATCCCCGCCCCGCCCCCCGACGGGCGCAGCCGGGTCGTGCTCGGCGACCTCAACGCCACCCTCGACCACCGCCCGCTGCGCGACGTCCTCGCCACCGGCTACCGCGACGCCGCCGCCGAGGCCGGCTCGGGCCTGGCCCCCACCTGGCCGACGGACATGGCGCCGCTGCCGCGCTTCGCCGCCATCGACCACGTCCTGCTCGCGGGGAGCCCCCGCGCCGACGACGTCGTCGTCGAGACGCTGCCCGGGACCGACCACGCCGCACTGGTCGTCACCCTCGGGTCGACCGGATCTGGTTGCCGAACGGGTCGCGGACGGCCATGTCCACGCCGTAGCGCTCGGTCGGCCGCTCGACGCCCCGGTCGCAGGGTCGAGCGACGTCCGTTGGCAGTCGTCGGTCTCGAGGATCATCCAGCTGGTGGTGCCGCGCTCGGTGAGCTCGCGCAGCATCGAGCTCACCGGCTCGGTCGCTGCAGGAGGACCCGTCGGGTGCCGGCAGGCGGACGAGCCAGCGCATGTTCCCGAGGTCCACGTCGGTGTCGACCTCGAAGCCGAGCCGGTCGACGTAGAAGGAGAGCGCGGCGTCCTGGTCGGTGACGTACATCGGGGTGATCGCGATGTCGGTGAACATCCGCTCGACCCTAGGGACGCACGGCGTCGCGGTCTTCTCCGGAATCGCCACGTCCGACGGGACCGCGCACGACGGGGCACCGGCCTCGATCAGCCGCGGGCGCGGTGGGCGTCGGTGTCGCACGACCAGGCCGGAAGGTGCGGGTGAAGGTGCCGACGCTGCCGTACCCCACGTCCAGCGCGATCTGCGCGACCGGACGGCGCGTGCGACCACTGCTCGATCCGCGGCGGTAGAGGTACCGGTGGGGGTCTCGCCGAACTGGTCGAAGCGCCGGACGACGTGCGACGCCGACAGGTGGACGGAGCGCTCGAGGTCCAGCGGCTCGGCGTGGCCGGTCGACGCGGACCAGCATCAGCCGCGTCGTCGATTCGGTCGCCGCGGCGCGGATCGCGACCCAGCAGCGCCGACCAGCGCGGCCTCGTCGTCGGCCCTCGAAGGGTCGCCGTCGCCGTCGAGCGACCAGGTCGCGACCACCCGACCCGCCTCGACGACCACGGGCGCGATCCAGCCCGCGGCGCGGCTGACCCGGCCCGGTGCCTCGGCGGCACGACCTCCACCTCGACCGTCAGCACGTACTGGTCGAAGCGGGCAGCAGGCGCCCCGCGACGGGGACGGCCCGGCGAGCGCGTCGAGGTCGCCGGCGCGCGTGGAGCTCCCCGGTCACGGTCGCGAGGATCCCGCGCGTCGACGAGATCGGCGAACCACGCCCGCAGCCGGCGGCGCGGGGTCGACCCGCGGAGCAGCCACTGGTCGAACGCCCACGGGCTCGCCGGGCCGTGGGCGCCGAGGTAGGTCTCGATCACCCTGCGGGCCGCGCCGTCGACGCCGTCGGGGTCGGGCAGCGCGGCGGCCAGCCGGGACGACGGCGCGGGGCGAGGTGAAGGTCGGCCTGCCGTCCGCGCGCGGGGCCGTTGACCAGCAGGCCCTGCCATGCGAGCGGCTTGAGCAGCGTGCCCCAGCCCGACGCGAGGTCCGGGTCGTCGAGCGCGTCGACCAGCTCCTCGCGGGTCAGCGCCGCGTCCGCGAGCACGTCGGCGACGGCCTCCGCGAGCGCCGCCATGCGCTCGGCGGACGCGAACTCGCGCTGCCAGGCGCCCTTCTCCCACGTCCGGCTCGACGCGAGGAGGCTGAGGTGGTCGGGGGCCGTGTCGGCGGGGAGCAGGTGCAGCGTGCCGCGCATCGCCCACGTGCGGATCAGCGTCCGGCCGGCCAGCGCCGTCTCGACTCCGCCGTCCGGGCCCGTCCCCGTCCGGAGCGCGACGGCCGCGGCCGCGCTGGACGGCACTTGGGCCTGCACGCCCGCGAGCCGCCGCACGACCTCGACGGCGCTCGGCGCGGGGCCGACGGGATCGGCGGGCCCGGCGAGGAACTGGCGCCGCATCCGCCAGGCGAGCACCCGCTCCCACGTCGTCTCCACGACGGGGAGCCAACCACGGCGAGGCGGCGGGACCTTCAGCGCTGGGTGAACCCCCGGTGGCCCTCGGCCTCGGCGTCGGTCGTGTCGACGGACGTGACCTCGGCGTGCCGCGGCCCCTCCCGGGCCCACGCGACCATCTCCTCGACGGCGCCGTCGTCACCCTCGACGTGCAGCTCGACCGCCCCGTCGTCGCGGTTGCGGACCCAGCCGGTGACCCCGAGCGCCTCGGCCCGCTCCACCGCGTACGCGCGGAAGAAGACGCCCTGGACGGTCCCGTGGACCACGACGCGCTTGCTCGCCATGGGCGACCGTACCCGCGGCCGGTCCGGTGGACAGGCGTCGAACACGTGTTCTACTCGACCGATGACCTCAGCCTTCGCGCCCACGCTGTTCGGTGGCGGCGAGCCGGTCGCCGACGCGGCGTTCGCCGGCGCGCAGCGGCTCGGGCTCGACGCCACGTCGTGGGTCGACGTCGTGCCCGGCTGGCTCGCCGGCGCCGAGCGGTGGTTCGACGAGATCGTCGCCGACGCGCCCGTGGAACCAGCGCCGGCGGCGCATGTACGACCGAGCCAGACAGAGTCAGGAACGTCATGGAGCCCCGCCTGACCTGCGGGTGGCGGGTCGAGGAGGCGCCCGCCCCGTCGGCGGAGGTCGCGGCGCTGCTCGGCGGGCGCTACGGCGTGCGGTTCGACCGCGTGTCGGCCAACTTCTACCGCCACGGCGACGACTCGGTGGCCTGGCACGGCGACCGCGTCCGCTTCACCCACGCCGCGCCGCTGGTCGCGATCGTCTCGCTCGGCTCGGCTCGGCGTTTCGGTCTCCGCCCTGTCGCCGACGGTCGGGCCGCCGGTCCCGCCCGCTGGCTGACGGTCGCGGGCGGCGACCTGCTGGTCATGGGCGGGCGCTGCCAGCACGACTGGCAGCACACGGTGCCCAAGTCCACCCGCGGCGGGCCGCGGGTCAGCGTGACCTTCCGCCACGACGACCCCGGCCCGCGCCCTGACCCGACCCCGGCGCGACATCCCCGCCCGGCGAGCCCCTCAGACGGGCAGGTCGGACTCGTCGCCCTCGGCCCGCGCGCCGTGGATCCGGCGGTCGGCCTCGTCGATCCGCAGGTCGTCGATGCTCGCCTCGCGGCGGCGCCTCAGCCCGTTGTCGGCGAACTCCCAGTTCTCGTTGCCGTAGCTGCGCCACCACTGCCCGTCGGCGTCGCGGCACTCGTACTGGAAGCGCACGGCGATGCGGTTCCCCGCGAACGCCCAGAGCGACTTGCGCAGCGCGTAGTCGCGCTCGCGCTCCCACTTGCGGGTCAGGAAGGCGACGACCTCCTCGCGGCCGGCGAGCCACTCGGCGCGGTTCCGCCACACCGTGTCGGTGGTGTAGGCGAGCGAGACCTTCTCCGGGTCGCGGGTGTTCCACGCGTTCTCGGCGGCGAGCACCTTGGCCGCGGCGCTCTCCGCGTCGAACGGCGGGAACGGGGGCCGGGGCTCCTCGGTGACCTCGAGCGGCGAGCTCATCGCTGTCTCCTCCCACGGGCCGGTGCGGGCGTCGGCCGCTGGCGTGTCCGCGTCGGCGCGCGGGAAACGTGGGACACGCCGCGACGGGGTGCCCGGCGGCCCGCGGGGGCCGCGAGCGGCTAGCGTCCGGGAGGTGCGCGTGCTCGGTGTGGACCCGGGACTGACGCGGTGCGGCCTCGGTGTGGTCGAGGGCGGCGCCGGGGGGCGGCGGCTGGCCGCGCTCGCCGTCGACGTCGTGCGCACCCCGGCCGACGCGGCGCTGGCGAGCCGCCTCGGCGCGATCGCCGACGCGGTCGAGGCGTGGATCGCCGAGCACCGCCCCGACGTGGTGGCCGTCGAGCGCGTGTTCGCGCAGCACAACGTGCGGACCGTGATGGGCACCGCGCAGGCCGGCGGGGTGGTCGCGCTCGTCGCCGGGCGTGCGGGGCTGCCGGTCGTGTTCCACACGCCGAGCGAGGTCAAGGCGGCGGTGACCGGGTCGGGACGGGCCGGCAAGGAGCAGGTCACGGCGATGGTCACCCGCGTCCTCGGCCTCGACGCGCCGCCGCGGCCGGCCGACGCCGCCGACGCGCTCGCCCTCGCGATCTGCCACTGCTGGCGCGCGCCGATGATCGCGCGGCTCGCCGAGGCCGAGGCGCGCGGCGCCGAGCTGGCCCGCCGCCACCGCGCCCGCCTGGCCGAGCACGCCCGGGCGGCGCCGGCGGGCGGGCGACCCGCCGGGCGCTGACGCCTGCGCCTCGCTGTCGGTCCTGCCCGGTAGCCTCCGCAGCGCGTCGAACGGGTGTTCTAGCGCAGGTCCGGGGAGGGGTCGCGGTGATCGCGTCGGTGCGCGGTGAGGTGCTGGTGGTCGGCCTCGACCACGCGGTCGTCGAGGTCGGCGGGGTGGGGCTCGCCGTCGCGGCGACGCCCTCGACGCTGGCGACGCTGCGCCGGGGGCAGGCCGCGCGCCTCGAGACCGCGCTGGTGGTGCGCGAGGACTCGCTGACCCTCTACGGCTTCGCCGACGACGACGAGCGCGAGCTGTTCGGCCTGCTGCAGACCGTGTCGGGGGTGGGTCCACGCCTCGCGCTGGCGGCGCTCGCCGTGCTCAGCCCCGGCGACCTGTCCCGGGCGCTGGCCGACGGCAACGTGACGACACTGACGAGCGTGCCCGGCATCGGGCGCAAGGGGGCCGAGCGCCTGGTGCTGGAGCTGCGCGACAAGGTGGCGCTCCCGCGCGCGCGGTGGGCGACGGTGACGGGGTCGGGGCGGGCGCTCGACGGGCTCGACGGGGTGGGCGTCGTGGTGCCGGGCTCGCAGCGCGACCAGGTGATCGAGGCGCTCGTCGGTCTCGGTTTCGCGGCCAAGCCCGCCGAGAAGGCCGTCGACGAGGTCCTTGCCGGCGCCGGGCCCGAGGGCGGTGCGGACACCTCGCGCGTGCTGCGGGCCGCGCTGTCGCGGCTGGGGCCGGCACGGTGAGCGAGCCCGACGACCGGCTCGCGGCCGGGCTCGAGTCGGCGTTCGAGTCGGCCCTGGCGGCCACCCCCGTCGCCGGCGAGGGCGACGTCGAGAACCGGCTGCGGCCGGGCCGGCTCGCCGACTTCATCGGGCAGCACCGGGTGCGCGAGCAGCTCGACCTCGTGCTGCGCGGGGCGCTGCGCCGCGGGGTACCGCCCGACCACGTGCTGCTCTCCGGCCCGCCGGGGCTCGGCAAGACCAGCCTCGCGATGATCGTCGGGGCCGAGCTGGGCAGCGCCGTGCGCCTGACGTCGGGGCCGGCGCTGGAACGGGCGGGCGACCTCGCGGCGATGCTGTCAACCTCGTCGAGGGCGAGGTGCTGTTCGTCGACGAGATCCACCGCATGTCGCGGCCCGCCGAGGAGCTGTTGTACATGGCGATGGAGGACTTCCGGGTCGACGTCGTCGTCGGAAAGGGGCCCGGCGCCACCGCCATCCCGCTCGAGATCCCGCCGTTCACCCTCGTCGGGGCCACCACCCGCGCCGGATCGCTCACGAGCCCGCTGCGCGACCGGTTCGGCTTCACCGCCCAGATGGAGTTCTACGACCCGGCCGACCTCGAGCTCGTCGTCGAGCGCAGCGCCCGGATCCTCGACGTCGACGTCCGCGCCGACGGCGCGCGCGAGATCGCGCGACGTTCACGGGGCACGCCCCGCATCGCCAACCGCCTGCTGCGCCGGGTGCGCGACTACGCCGAGGTGCGCGCCGACGGGCGGGTCACCCGCGAGGTCGCGCGGGCCGCGCTCGCCGTCTACGACGTCGACGAGCTCGGCCTCGACCGGCTCGACACCGCCGTGCTCGGTGCCCTCGTGCGCTCCTTCCGCGGCGGGCCGGTCGGGGTGTCGACGCTGGCGGTCGCCGTGGGCGAGGAGCCCACCACGGTCGAGGAGGTCTGCGAGCCCTACCTCGTCCGGGCGGGGATGCTCGCGCGGACGCCCCGCGGGCGGGTGGCGACCCCGGCGGCGTGGGCGCATCTGGGCGAGACGCCGCCCGCCGGTGACCCGGCGGGGCCGACGTTCTGAGCTGGCAGAATCGGGACGAGCCCACGCTGTTCGCCTGAGCTGGCAGAATCGGACGCGAGTTGTCCGTCGAGAACGGAGCGAGATGGAATTCCTCTTCCCGCTGCTCATCCTGTTCATGATCGGCCTGCTCTTCATGAGCAACCGGCAGCGCAAGAAGCAGCAGCAGCAGCACGACCAGCTGACGCGCGAGCTCGCCGTCGGTGACGTCGTCGTCATGACCAGCGGCATCAGCGGCACGATCGTCGACGTCGACGACGAGAAGACCGTCGACGTCGAGATCGCCGAGGACGTCGTCACGACCTGGCTGCGCGCCGCGGTGCGCGAGAAGCTGGTCGACGACGCGGAGGCGGCCGACAGCGGTGCGCTCGGCACCCCCGGCGATGCCACCGCCGGCACCGAGGGGCTGTCGCGTGTCGAGGCGCCGGCCGACGACGCCGTGGGCGGGACGCCGACCGGGTCCACGGCCCGATCTGACGAAGAGCACCGAGGGGTCGACGCGCTCGTCCTGATCGTCCGGGTCGCCCCCGTCGGGGGCGACCCCCGCACGACCGCCGACCGCCCGGTGCCTACGCTCCGGGTCGGCGCCTCCCGCGACGCGCTCGCCCGGACGACCGGTCGGCGCGTGCGGGTGGTCCCGGCCGGCCCCGCCGCGCCCACCGCCCGAGACCCGACGCGACCCGACCCTGGAGCACCGAGCGTGGCCACATCGACCAACCGGTTCCGACCGGGGCGCTACCTGGCCGCGTTCGTGGCGATCGTCGCCGTGCTGTTCGGGCTGATGTTCTTCACCGGCGACGGCAGCCCGACACCGAAGCTCGGCATCGACCTGCAGGGGGGCACCCGGGTCACGCTGACCGCGCGCACCGAGACCGGGGCGACGCCCAACCAGGGCGACCTCGACCTCGCCCGGCAGATCATCGAGCAGCGGGTCAACGGGCTCGGCGTCAGCGGCGCCGAGGTCGTGCGCGACGGCAACAACCTCGTCATCACCGTGCCCGGCCCGGCGGGCGACCAGGCGCGGACGCTGGGCCAGACCGCCCGCCTCTACCTGCGTCCGGTGGTCCAGGGCCCCCTCCCGGTGGCGCCCGCCCCGCCGACCCCCCGCCCCGCCCCCGGCGCCGGGCAGCCGCCCGCCCGGGGGACCGGGGCCCGGGCGCACGGGCGGCGCCCGGCCGCGCCCCGGCCGGCGCCGCCAGCGTCGGCACGGGCACCGATCCGCGCGCCGCCCTCCTCGCGGCCCCCACGCCCCCGCCCGCCGTCGCCGCCCCGGGTGGGCGGCGCCCACCCCGGTGGTGGCGCGCGCCAGGCGCGGGCCGTCGCCGCCAGGCCGCGAGCTGCGCCAGAGCGACGACCCGCAGGTGCAGGCCCTCGCCGTGCAGCGCCTCGACTGCCGCGCCGTCGACCCGCTGCGCGGCTACGACGACCCGAGCCGCCCGCTCGTGGCCTGCAACCGCGAGGGCACCGAGAAGTACGTGCTGGGCCCCAGCCCGCAGGGCCTCGCGGGCACCGACATCGCCTCGGCCGCCCCGCAGCCGAACCCGCAGGGCGTCGGCTACGTCGTCGAGCTGACCTTCAAGTCCGCGGGCCCCTGGGCGGAGTTCACGCAGGCCAGCATCGGGCGCGGCGTCTCGGTCACGCTCGACTCGCAGGTCGTCTCGGCGCCCATCGTGCAGCAGGCCCAGCTCGACGGGCGCTCGCAGATCTCCGGGCAGTTCAACCAGCAGTCGGCCACCGACCTGGCGAACGTGCTGCGCTACGGCTCGCTGCCGCTGTCGTTCGACACCTCCGAGGCCGTCACGGTGTCGCCCACCCTCGGGCTCGCCTCGCTGCAGGCGGGGCTCATCGCCGGCGCCATCGCCACCGTCCTGGTCTTCATCTACTCGTTGATGTACTACCGGGCCCTCGGCGTCCTGATCATCCTGTCCCTGGTGCTCTCGGCGGTGATCATCTACCCGGTCCTGGTCCTGCTCGGACGCGGCGTCGGTTTCACCCTCGACCTCTCGGGCGTCGCCGGGTTCATCGTCGCGGTCGGCATCACCGCCGACTCGTTCATCGTGTTCTTCGAACGGATCAAGGACGAGATGCGCGAGGGCCGCACCTTCCGCTCCGCGGTGCCGCGGGGCTGGGTCCGCGCCCGCCGCACCATCCTCTCCGGCGACGCGACGAGCTTCCTCGCCGCCGCCGTGCTCTACGCCCTGGCCGCGGGCGAGGTCCGCGGCTTCGCCTTCACGCTCGGCATGTCCACCGTCCTCGACCTCATCGTGGTCTTCCTCGTGACGCACCCCCTGCTGGCGCTCGCCTCGAACTCGCGCCTGTTCTCCAACCCGTCCTGGTCGGGCCTCGGCTCGGTCACCCGGGCGGCCCCGGCGCCCCGCGCTCGACGGGGACGGGCGACGCGCGCGCGGTCGACACCGCGCGCGCGCCGGCCGCCGCCGGAGCGGGCGATGAGCCGCCCGGGGCGGGGAGGACCCGCGGTCGCGACGGACGTGCGACGTCGACGACGACCCCGACGCGACGACCCGGACGGCGACGGGACCGACGGAGCGACGACCGGACGCCGACGACCGCGCCGCGGGCGCCGCGTGAAGGAGGGCAGGCTCGACTTCCTCTACCGGGCAACGGCGGCATCGACGTCATCGGCCGCCGCGGACCTGGTACCTGGCCTCGGCGGCGGTCCTGGTCTGCTGCATCGGCGTGATGGTCTTCCGCGGGTTTCAACTTCGGCATCGACTTCCAGGGCGGCAGCAGCATCTCGTTCCCGGCCGTCGGGGCGAACGGGCCGATCAGCACCACGCAGGCCGAGGCGACCTACACCGCCGCGCTGAACCAGAGCCCCTCGACCGTGCAGGTGGTCGGCACCGGGCCGACGGCGACGGTCAGATCCGGTCGTCGCAGCTCGACCGAGCCAGATCGTCGCTGCGCGAGGCCGTGGTCGTGCGACCTGGCGCCGCTGAACTCCGCCGGGGTGCCCGACCCCGCCGTCGTGACCGACAGCGCGGTCAGCGCGAGCTGGGGCGGCGAGATCACCCGGCAGGCGATCGTCGCCCTGCTGGTGTTCCTCGTGCTCGTCACGATCTACCTGACGTTCTACTTCGACTTCCGCATGGCGGTCGGCGCCCTGGCCACCCTGGTGTTCGACCTGGTCGTCACCGCGGGCGTCTACTCGATGGTCGGGTTCGAGGTCTCGCCGGCGACGGTGATCGGCCTGCTCACCGTGCTCGGGTTCTCCCTGTACGACACCGTGATCGTGTTCGACAAGGTCCGGGAGAACACGCGCGGGCTGCTCGGCCTGACGCGGCGGACCTTCGCCGAGGCGGCGAACCTCGCGGTCAACCAGACCTCATGCGCTCGTTCAACACGTCGCTGACCAGCGCCCTGCCCTGGTGGCGCTGCTGGTCGTCGGCGTCGCCCTGCTCGGGGTCGGGGTGCTCGGCGACCTCGCGCTCGTCCAGCTGGTGGGCACCATCGTCGGTGTGGCCTCGTCGGTCGTCGTCGCCACGCCGCTGGTCGTGACGCTCGCGATGCGCGACCCGAAGTGGATCGACCAGGCCCGCAAGGTCGCGAACCGGCGGAACAAGGACGCGGCGCGCCGCTCGGGCGCCGAGCCGGTCGCGGCAGGAGGCCGGCGGCCGCGTCGGCGGCGACCGGCCCGGTCACCGCCGGCGTCGGGGGACGGCGCCCGCCGCGGGGCGACGCCCGCGGCGAGGGGCGGGCCGGGGGCGGGCGGCGCGCGGGCGACGCCGACGGCGACGCCGGGGCCCGGCGCGCGACCGGCCGGCAAGGCCAACCGGCCCACCGGGAAACGCCAGCGGTGAACACGACCCCGTCGCTCACCCTGGTCGAGGGCCTGCTGCGCGAGGTCCCGGACTTCCCGTCCCCCGGCATCCGGTTCTGGGACCTGACGCCGGTGCTCGCCGACCCGCGCGGGCTCGCGGCCACGGTCGAGCTGCTGGCGGCCACGGTCGCCGGGGCCGACGTCGTGGTCGGGGTCGAGGCGCGCGGGTTCCTGCTCGGGGCACCGGTGGCCCACGTACTCGGCCTCGGGTCGTGCCGGTGCGCAAGGAGGGCAAGCTGCCGGCGGTCGCGGCCCGCACCTCCTACGAGCTGGAGTACGGCACGGCCACCCTCGAGGTCCCCGCGGGGGTGCTCGGCCCGGGTACACGGGTGTGGGTCGTCGACGACGTCCTCGCCACGGGCGGCACGGTCGACGCGGCCTGCGCGCTCGTCGAGTCGACGGGCGCGAGCGTCGCCGGGGTGTCGGTGCTGCTCGAGCTGCCCGGCCCTCGGCGGCCGGGAGCGCCTGGCCGGGCCAGGACGTGCGGTCGGTGCTCGTCGCGCTGAGGCGCGCATCGTCTCATCCGCCCACCCGGTCCGTCGCATCCGCCGGTCGACGGCCGTGCGGTTACCGTCGGCGAGCAGTGCTGCATCGTGCGGGTGACCGCGGCGGGAGGGTGATGGCGGCGAGCTGGCGCGACCGACTCGTCGCCTCCGACCCCGGCTCGGTGCGCCTCGTCCTCGCCGTCCGCGCGATCGCCGCGATCGTGCTCGTCGGCGGGACCCTGGCGGGAACCACGGCGCTGCTCGGCCTGAGCGGGACCCCTCGGGTCGTCGCGCTCGTGCTCGGTGCGGTCCTCGCCCTCGTCAGCACGTTCACCGTCGCCGACCCGACGACGGGTGCGCGGGTGCTCACCCAGCTCTGCCTGCCGACCACGATGCTGGTCGCCCTCGCGCTGTCGGCCGCGCTCGCCGCGCACCGCGTGCTGTCGCTCGGCATGTTCGTCGTGCTCATGGTCGTGGTGGTCTGGGCCGGCGCTTCGGGCCGCGGGCGTTCGCGTGCGGGATGGTGGCGTGGATCGGGTACTTCATCGCCCTGTTCCTCGCGCTCCCGATCGCGCTGCTCGGCGTCGCCGCGCTCGGTGTCGGCGTCGCCACCGCCGTGCTGCTGCTCCTGCTGCTGGTGGCGCCGGCGCGCCCCGGGCGGCGGTTGCGGCGCATGGTCGCGGCGCTGCGCGCCCGGGTCACGCTGGCGCTGACGACGTCCGGGAGCGGGGCTGCGCCCAGCGCGGCGCTGCTGCGGGTCAACGAGGCCGCCGTGCTCGTCGACGGCCAGCTCGCGATCCCGGCGCGGTGACCCGACCCGAGGACGCGCCCGCCGTCCGCGCCGCGGTCCTGCGCGTCGAGCTCGCCCTCGCCGCCCGTCTCGAGGCGGGCGAGACCGCCGCCGAGCCCGCGGCGCCCGCGGACGGGGCGGACCCCGAGCGCGCGGTGCACGAGGCCCTCGACCGCCTCGACGCGGTCGTCGCCGGCGGTCCCGCCGGTGACGGTCCCGTGGGTGACGGTCCCGTGGATGACGGGGCCGGCGTCGACGGGGTCGAGCGCGAGTTCGTCCCCGGCGCGCGGCTCTTCGGCGGCTTCCTGCCCGGCAGCGCGATCACCGTCGGCACGATGTTCGGGCCTGACGCGACGCCCGAGGCGGCGGTCGGCTCCGGGTCGGGCTCGGGGCGCCTGGCGCTGACGAGCCGCCAGGCGCTGCAGATCGGGCTCGCGAGTGCCCTGACGATCGTGCTGGGCCTGCTGGTGTCGGGGCAGCGCTGGTACTGGGCCGTGCTCGCGTGCTTCCTCGCCTTCACCGGCACGGCCACGGCGGCCGAGACGGCCATCAAGGCCGGTCAGCGCGTGCTGGGCACCGCGGTCGGCGTGGCGCTGGCGCTGCTCGTCGTGCCGTTGTTCGGGCGCAGCGTGCCCGTGGTCCTCGCGGTGATGCTCGTGGCGCTCTTCCTCGGCTTCTACCTCTTCCGGATCTCCTACACGGTGCTCGCGCTCGCCGTGACCGTCATGGTCGCCGAGCTCTACCAGCTCATGGGCACCTACAGCGAGCAGCTGCTGCTGCTGCGGGTGGGCGAGACGCTGCTCGGCGCGGTCGTCGGCGGCGCCGTCGCCCTGGTCTTCCTGCCCGCGCCGGCCCGGCGGGCCGAGCACGCGGCCCGCGTCCAGCTCGCCGAGGCCCTGCGCGACGCCCTCGTCGACGTCGCCACCCTCGTGCGCGACGACATCTCGATCGAGACCGAGCGCGTGACGGCCGTCGACCTCCACGAGCGCCTGCGGGCCCTCGACGGCGGCGTCCACCAGCTCGCGCTCATCGGCGGCCCCTCGTCCGGCGTACCGTGCCCGGGCCGGGCCGACGGTGCAGCGGCGGCTGGCGGGCTGGGTCACCTGCGCGGTCCGGGTCCGGGCCGTCGCGCACGCGGTCGAGGACGCGCTGCCCGGCGGAGCCGGCGCCGGTCGATCGCCGTGCCGCCGTGGGCGGCGCTGGACGCGGTCCGCGGCTCGCCGAGGGCTGCTCGCGGGCGAGCGCCCGGAGCTGCACCGCCGCGACGACGAGGCCGACGACGCGGTGCTGCGCGAGGTCGCGGCGCTCCACGGCGCCCTCGTGGCCCTGCACGAGATCGACGCCGAGACCTCGGGTGAGCAGGCCCCCGTTCCCGGGGACGTGCTCGCGGGGACCTCCGGCTCGTCCGCTCCCGCCGGCGCGGCGCCCGCGCGAACGGGGTGTCGGCCAACGGGGTGTCGGTCGAGCGCGAGCGACGGGGTGTCCGCGGACGGGAGGTGACGCTCATCGACCCGGCTCCCGGCCGGCCCGGGAGCCGTCGACCGCCCGGGGTCTGCGCGGCGCGGTGCCCGGGCTCGCCCGCCTCACCGGGGCGGTGCACGGCTGCGGCGACGGCGCTCCGGACGCCGTCGTCACCCTCATCGATCGCCACGGCCGCCAGCACGGGCGCACCCGCACGGTCGACGGCCGGTACGCGCTCGCGCTGCCCGGCCCCGGCAGCTGGCAGCTCGTGGTCAGCGCCCCGGGCCACGCACCGGGCGTCGCCCGTCTCGTCGTGTCCGACGGCGCGCGGCTCGTCGAGCACGACGGTCCCTGTCCGCGCGGCGGGCGCCGCGGCGCCCCGACGGCGCCCGGCGCCGCGCCCGCTCCGCGAGCCGTCCCCTCCGTCGTCGCGAGCTTCGCGAAACGGCCCCGGCGCGGTGCGGCCCGTGCGTAGCGTCGCGGCACGATGGACGAGCGTCGCGCACGAGCCGCGGGCGTGACCCCGCGCGGGGGCCGCCGCCGCCGCGCCGCCGCGCGGGCCCACCCGGCCCTCCCACCCGGCCGGCTCACGCCAGGGCCGACGCACGTCGGCGGGCCGCGGGCCCCGGGAGGGCGCCCGCTCGCCGCCGCGCCGGGCGCGCCCCGGGTCGCTCCGGTGTCCGGCGACGGCGCCTGGGCGGAGGTCCGGACCCGGCGGGTCCGCGGGCGCCGGCTGCAGGGGGCGCTCGTCGCGGTGATGGTCGTGGGCGGGCTCCTCGCCGCGTCGGTCACCCGCGAGCGCCCTCCGGGCGCGGTGACGGTCGTCGCCGGCGGCGGGGCGTCGGCGGCTCGGGCGGGGCGCGCCGGGGTCGCAGGACGGCGGCCGACCGGGCGACCGCGGCCCGCCCGGCTCGTCGGCGCCGTGGCGCTCGACCCCGGGGCACCGGCGGGGGCTGCGTCGCCCTCGCCCCGGCGCGGGCGACCGCGCCGCCCCGCCACCGTCGTGCTCGACGCCGGCCACGGCGCTCCCGACCCCGGGGCCTCCGGCCGCACCCTCGACGGCCGGCTCGTCGAGGAGGCCGACGTCGTCCTCGCGGTGACCCTCACCGTCGCCGACCGCCTGCGGGCCGGACGGGTGCGGGTCGTCCTCACCCGTCGGGCCCCGAGATCGGGCCCGGCTCGCCCGACCAGTTCCGCGACGGCGCGCTCAGCATCGACGGGCTGCGCTCGGCGCTCGGGGCGCGGGCACGCTGCGCCAACCTCGCCCGTGCCGACGCGCTGGTCTCCATCCACCTCAACGCCGCGGAGGACCCCGACGCCCGCGGCGCGGAGACCCTCTTCGACCCGACCGCCCCTTCTCCGACCGCAACCGCGAGCTCGCCGGGCCTGCTGCACCGCAGCGTCCTCGACGGTTCGCGCGGAGCGGGCGCCCGACGCCGACCTCGGGGTCGACGGCGACGGCAGCGGGGCGAGGCCCGCGGCGACCTGGTGCTGCTCGCCGCACCCTCGGCCCGCGTCCGCGAGCCGCGCCTCGTCCCCGGTGCCCTCGTCGAGCCGCTGTTCCTCTCCCCGCGAGGACGCCACCTTCGCGGCCAGCCGCGCCGGGCAGGACCTGCTCGCCGGGGCGATCGCCGACGGCATCGGGCGCTACCTCGGCGGGCTCGGCGTACCCGGCGGGCCCGTGCCGTGAGTGGTCGACGACCTCCCGACGCGACGGCCGTCGCGCCCGGCGGCGGGGAACGGTCGCTCGCGCGAGCCCCGGCGGCCCGGCGCGACGCGCGCGTCGCCGACCGGGTGACCGGTCGGCGGCGGGTGGCCGCGACGGCCCGGCCCGGGGCTCGTGGTCGAGATACGCTGGATGGATTCCGCTGCCCGGTGGATCGGTGCGTCGAGTTCACGCGACCCGTCGACGGGGGGCGGCCCGCCCAGCGCGAGGACGGCGAGGATCGGAGGCCCCCGTGAGCCAGGACCCGGAGACCCCGACCGGTGCCGCGCGGCCCGCGGGGGGGCCACCGGCGGCGACGGCCACGGTCACCGACCCCGCCGCGCCCGGCGACAGCGTGCGCGACCCCGCACTGGACCCCCTGACCGGCCCGGACGGCACCACGGTCGGGCTGGCGCCCGCGCCCCCGGTCAGCGCCACCCGGCCCCCGTCGGCGACGCGCCGCGTCCGGGCCCGCATCGCCCGGCGGATCACCTCGCAGCGCACGGGCGGGGTCAAGGCCGTCCTCGAGCCGCTCGCCGCGGTGCACCGCGAGCTGCACCCGTCGGCCGACATGGCCACGCTGCAGCGCGCCTACGACACGGCCGAGAAGTTCCACGACGGCCAGATGCGCAAGTCGGGCGACCCCTACATCACCCACCCGCTCGCCGTCGCGACGATCCTGGGCGAGCTGGGCATGGACACGACCACGCTCGTCGCCGCCCTGCTGCACGACACCGTCGAGGACACCTCGTACTCGCTCTCGACGCTCTCCGGTGACTTCGGGCCCGAGGTCGCGCACATGGTCGACGGCGTCACCACGCTCGACAAGGTCGAGCTCGGCGCGGCGGCCGAGGCCGAGACCATCCGCAAGATGGTCGTCGCGATGGCCCGCGACCCGAGGGTTCTGGTGATCAAGCTGTCCGACCGGCTGCACAACATGCGCACGATGCGCTTCCTCAAGCCCGAGAAGCAGGTCAAGAAGGCGAACGAGACGATCGAGATCTTCGCTCCGCTCGCGCACCGCCTCGGCATGAACACGATCAAGTGGGAGCTGGAGGACCTGTCGTTCGCGATCCTGCAGCCGAAGGTGTACGACGAGATCGTCCGGCTGGTCGCCGACCGCGCGCCCTCGCGCGACATCTACCTGCGGCGGGTCATCGACGAGGTGTCGGGGCAGCTCACCAGCGCGCGGGTCAAGGCCGAGGTGCTCGGACGGCCGAAGCACTACTACTCGATCTACCGCAAGATGATCGTCAAGGGCCGCGACTTCGACGACATCCACGATCTCGTCGGGGTCCGGGTGCTGGTCGACGAGGTGCGCGACTGCTACGCCGCGATCGGCATGGTGCACGCGCTGTGGCAGCCGATGCCCGGCCGGTTCAAGGACTACATCGCCCAGCCCCGGTTCGGGGTCTACCAGTCGCTGCACACCACGGTGATCGGGCCCGACGGCCAGCCGCTCGAGGTGCAGATCCGCACCGGCGACATGCACCGCACCGCCGAGTACGGCATCGCGGCGCACTGGCGCTACAAGGAGACCCCGAAGGGCGCCTCCGGCACCGCCGCGGCCCAGGCCAGCGCGCTCGAGCTCGACGAGATGGCGTGGATGCGCCAGCTGCTCGACTGGCAGCGGGAGGCCGCGGACCCCGGCGAGTTCCTCGAGTCGCTGCGCTACGACCTCGCCACCCGCGAGATCTTCGTGTTCACGCCGAAGGGCGACGTCATCACGCTGCCCAGCGGCTCGACGCCGGTCGACCTCGCCTACGCCGTGCACACCGAGGTCGGCAACCAGTGCACCGGCAGCCGGGTCAACGGCCGCCTCGTCGCCCTCGAGCGCCAGCTCGAGAACGGCGAGGTCGTCGAGATCTTCACCTCGAAGTCCGAGGGGGCGGGCCCGTCGCGCGACTGGCTCGCGTTCGTGGCTTCGCCGCGCGCCAAGCAGAAGATCAAGCAGTGGTTCGCCAAGGAGCGCCGCGAGGAGGCCATCGAGGGCGGCAAGGAGGCCATCACCCGCGAGGCGCGCCGCACGGGTCTGCCGCTGCAGCGCCTGTGTCTCGGCCGACTCGATGTCGGCCCTGGCCCACGAGCTGCGCTACGCCGACGTCACGGCGCTCTACGCCGCGGTGGGGGAGCACCACGTCTCGGCCCGCCACGTGGTGCAGCGCCTCGTCGCCCTGCTCGGCGGGGTGGAGCAGAACGAGGAGGATCTGGCCGACCGCCACCCGTCGACCGTGCAGCGCCGGCGCGGCACCGGCGACGTCGGCGTCGTCGTCGACGGCGTCGAAGGCGGGTGGGGGACGGCACCGGCTCCGACGACTCGTCGAGCCTGTGGATCAAGCTCGCGCGCTGCTGCACGCCGGTGCCGGGCGACGACATCCTCGGCTTCGTCACGCGCGGCGGCGGGGTCTCGGTGCACCGCACGGACTGCACCAACGCCGACGACCTCCGCTCCGAGCCCGAGCGGCTGGTGGGCGTGCACTGGGCGTCGTCGTCGACGGCGCTCTTCCTGGTCGCCATCCAGGTGGAGGCGCTGGACCGGCACCGCCTGCTCTCCGACATCACGAAGGCGCGGGCCGACGAGAAGGTGAACATCCTGTCCGCGTCGGTGACGACGTCGCGCGACCGGGTCGCCGTGAGCCGGTTCAGCTTCGAGATGGGCGACCCGAAGCACCTCGGCCACGTGCTCAAGGCCGTCCGCAACGTCGAGGGCGTCTACGACGTGTACCGGGTGACCTCGGCGAGCTAGGGCTCCGGCCCGCGCCCGCCCGGGAGCGCGGGTGGCGGCGCGGGTTGCGGGGGCGGCACGATCCGCAGGGTCGACGTCGGCCCGTCGCCGGCCTGCCGTGCCGCAGCGGCACTGGTCGATCCCGGCCGTGCCGCGCCGAGCGTGAGCGCCACGGGCAGGACCGCGAGGTCGTCGTTCTCACCCGCGCGAGTGCCTCGGCGTCGGCGACGCCGCCCCGGCGCTCGGCGAGGACGATCGAGGTGGTGTTCGTGTCGCGCGCAGGTGGACGGCGCGGCGAGCGCCCGAGGGCGACGCCCGCCGTCATCGCCAGGGCTGGGATCACGATGCTCACGGACGTCTCGCTCCGGGTCTCCAACGGGCCGGACCGGCCTCGGGGTCCGGCGACTGTGGACGCCGCCTGCCGCAGCGGCCAGCCGCTCGCGGGAATGGTCGCCATCGAGCCGACGTGAGCCTTCCTGAGCCGTGACGCGGGCCCGTGAGCACGCCCGGCGCTAGCCTGGTCGGCGGGTCGGCAAGCCGTCGTGACGATGGGCGAGCGCGGTCGTTCCGTCGTGAAGCCGCCGGAGGGGAACACCTGGCGCGAGGTCAGCCCGGCGCTGATCAGGTTGCGGGTGGTCACGGGGACGCCGTGGAAGGACCTGACGAGTGCGATGTCGGGCCTCGGCCGACGGCGTGTCGCTCGCGACCCTGAAGCGGGTGTTCCGCCACACGACGGGCAGTCGACGCCGAGCGGGACCGTGCTGGAGGCGGTCCTCGCCGCGATGGACGTCGACCCGGAGGAGCGGCGGGCGTGGCGGCACAAGCTGGAGCAGCTCGAACGACGCGCCGGGCGGCCCGCCGTCGTGGCGCCGACGCCACCGGTCGTCCGCGCGGTGGTCCAGTCGACCCCCGTGAACGCGGGGGGCCTGACCCAGGTGGTCGAGCTCATCGATGCCCGCCACGCCCGGGTCGTCGTCGAGTTCCGCAGCCGGGACGCGACGGGCGACCTCGCCGACCTCTGCCACTGGCTGCTCGGACTCCCGTCGTCCGCTCTCGGCGTCACGGGGAACCGGCGTCGGCCGACAGGGTCGGTGACCGACTGCGGGCGCTCGGTGGACGAGGTCTACCAGGTGCTCGACTGGCGCGAGCCCGAACCGGTCTACGGGCGTTCAGGAAGCTCCTCACCTTCGGGCAGGAGCGAGCGGTGATCATGGTGTTCTCGCCCCAGACGCTGCAGCGGCTGCCCTACTACGCTGCCGGGGCGGTGTCCCTCGTGACGGCCAGGTGGGCTCGGCGGGCCCGTGACCGAGGGCGCCACGCCCGGGGACGGGGGACGACGACCGGGGGCGAGGGCGACATCGCCGGCCGGCGCCTACTCGGCGGGCACGTCGGAGAGGTTGCGCGGTCGAGCGGCGGCCGAAGCGCTCGCGGAGGCGGCGGAACAGCGGGTTGGTCTCGGCGGGCAGCCACTCCGGGCGCCGAGCGCGGGTCGAGCGGGTTGACCGTCGCGGGTCGAGGTGCCGTCGACCTCGCGGTAGAGCGAGCGGACGCCGGTGTCGACGACGGTCACCAGCGGCACCGCGAGGAGGGCGCCCGCGATGCCGGCGACGACGAGCCCGCAGGCGATCGGGAGCACGACCGCCAGCGGGTGCAGCTTGATCGACCGCCCGAGCAGCAGCGGTTGCAGGATGTAGCCCTCGAGGTTCTGCACCGCGAGCAGCAGCAGCACGACCAGCAGCATGTCGGTCACGCCGCCGCTGACCAGCGCGACAGGGCGGCGACGGCACCCGAGACGACGGCGCCCAGGGTCGGCACGAAGGCCCCGAAGAAGATCAGGGCCGCGAGCGGGACGGCCAGGGGCACGCCGATGAGCCAGAGGCCGATGCCCGCCGTGACGGCGTCGATGAAGGCGACGAGCGCGATGGCCCGCGTGTAGCCGACGAGGGAGGCGAGGGCCCGCCGGCCGGCGATGTCGACCCGGTCGCGGACCGCGTTCGGCGTGGCGAGCAGCAGGAAGCGCCACACCGCGCCGCCGTCGTAGACGAAGAAGATCAGCGTGAACAGGGCGAGCAGCAGCTCGGTGAACAGCTCGCCGACGGTGCCGACCGCGCCGAGCGCGCTGCTCGCCAGCGTCGCCTGGCTGTCGGAGAGCGTCTGCAGGATGCCGTTGGTGATGGTGCCGAGCTGTTGGTTGTTGAGCCGAGCGAAACTGGTCGCAGCCAGCCCTGGATCTCCCCGATGCTCGCGCCGAGCTGGGTGGTGAGCTCGGGGAGACCGGCGGCGAAGGCGAGGGCGACGCCGTAGAAGACCCCGCCGACGATCGGCGACGCCGCCGACCACGACCACCGCGGTGGCGAGCGCGTGGGGACGTACGCGACCGCGCCAGGGCGTGGGCCTCGGGCGAGAGCAGCGAGGCCGCGATGAGCGCGAGGACGACGGGGATGACGACGGCCGAGAGCAGCCCGAGCAGGAGATGACGACGGCGGCCGCGGCGGCGATGAGGATGATGCGCCAGGCGAGCCCGGCGGCGACCGACCCCGACCGGGACGCGCCAGCCCCGCGCCGTCGGGGCGGGCCGTCGGCCCCGCCGGCGGGCTCGCGGGGCTGCGCGTCGCCGTCGTCCGTGCGGCGGCCGCGGCGCGTTCGGGGTCGTCACGCCTCGCTCTCGGGCGTCGACGCCGGGCCATCGCGCCCACCGGGGACGGCGGCACCGGATCCGTCGCGGGGCGGACGACCTCGCTGGATCGGTGCAGAAGGAGCTAACATGGGGAACGTGAGCCGACGAGCCAAGATCGTGTGCACCCTCGGCCCGGCGACGTCGACGGAGGAGTCGATCCGCCAGCTCGTCCGGGCGGGCATGGACGTCGCGCGCCTGAACTTCAGCCACGGCACGCACGCCGACCACGCCGAGGTCTACCGGACGGTCCGCGCGGCGGCCGACGCCGAGGGGCGCGCCGTCGGGATCCTCGCCGACCTCCAGGGGCCGAAGATCCGGCTCGGGACGTTCGCCGACGGCCCGCAGACCTGGGCGGCGGGCGAGACCGTGCGGATCACGACCGAGGACGTCGAGGGCACGCACGACCGCGTCTCCACGACGTACTCCGGGCTCGCCGACGACGTCCGGCCGGGCGAGGCCCTGCTGGTCGACGACGGCAACGTCTCGCTGGAGGTCGTCGGGGTCGAGGGCACCGACGTCGTCTCCAAGGTGATCGAGGGCGGGAAGGTCTCCGACCACAAGGGCATCTCGCTGCCGAACACCGCGGTCTCGGTCCCGGCCATGAGCGCCAAGGACGAGGCCGACCTGCGCTTCGCCCTCGGGCTGCGCGTCGACATGATCGCGCTGTCGTTCGTCCGCTCGCCCGCCGACGCCGAGCTCGTCCACAAGATCATGGACGAGGCCGAGTGCCGCCTGCCGGTGATCGCCAAGCTGGAGAAGCCCGAGGCGGTCGACGCGCTCGAGGCGATCGTGCTCGCCTTCGACGGCGTCATGGTCGCCCGTGGCGACCTGGGCGTCGAGCTGCCGTTGCAGAACGTGCCGCTGGTGCAGAAACGGGCCATCCAGATCGCCCGGGAGAACGCGAAGCCGGTGATCGTCGCGACCCAGATGCTGGACTCGATGATCACCAACTCGCGCCCGACCCGGGCCGAGGCGTCGGACGTCGCGAACGCGGTGCTCGACGGCACCGACGCGGTGATGCTCTCGGGCGAGACCAGCGTCGGGTCGTACCCGATCGAGACGGTCGAGACGATGTCGCGCATCGTCGCCGCGGTCGAGTCGGGCCCCGCGTCGTGCCCGCCGATCAACCACGTGCCCCGCACCCAGCGCGGGGTCATCACCACCGCGGCGCGCGACGTCGGCGAGCGCCTCAACGCCCGCGCGCTCGTCGCGTTCACGCGCACCGGCGACACCGTGCGGCGCCTGGCGCGCCTGCACACCCGCCTGCCGCTGCTGGCGTTCACCCCGAACCCGGAGATCCGCAGCCAGCTCACGCTGAGCTGGGGCGTCGAGACGTTCCTGGTGCCGTGGGCCGAGACGACCGACGCGATGATCCGCCAGGTCGACGCGTCGATCACCGAGATCGGGCGCTTCGCGCCGGGCGAGCTCGTCGTCATCGTGTCCGGCTCCCCGCCCGGCACGGCGGGCAAGACGAACCTGCTGCGCATCCACAAGATCGGCGAGGACGCGCGGTGAGCCCGGCTCACCCCTTCGACGACCTCACGATCGAGCGGATGCTCGCCGGCGGCAGCTGGAAGTGGTCCACGCCGGGGACCTCGTACGGGCGCGGGCTGATCGGCGCGTTCGTCGCCGAGATGGACTACCCCGTCGCGAAGCCGGTCGCCGACGCCGTGCGGGCCTCCGCCGACGCCTCGGCGTTCGGCTACCTCGCCGACGCGTGGACCGCCGAGATGGCGTCCGCGACGGCCGACTTCTGGGCCGACCGGCTGGGGTGGTCGTTCGACCCGGCACGGGTGCGTCCGGTGCCCGACGTGATGACGGCCTTCACCGCGACCGTCCGACACTTCAGCACGCCCGGCTCGCCGGTCGTGCTGCCGACCCCGGCCTACATGCCGTTCCTCACCGTGCCGGGAATGCTCGAGCGTGAGCTGGTGACCGGGTCCCGATGGCCGGGGTGAGCGACGGCGGACGCGGTTCGTGCCTCGACCTCGACGCCCTCGACGAGGCGTTGCGCGACGGCGGGACGCTCGTGCTCACCAACCCGCACAACCCGACCGGCCGGGTCCTCACGCCGGCCGAGCTCGCCGGGGTCACCGAGGTCGTCGAGCGTCACGGTGCCCGCGTCTTCGCCGACGAGGTGCACGCACCGCTGGTGTTCGACGGGCTGCGCCACACGCCCTACGCCGCGACCTCGCCGACCGCCGCCGCGCACACGGTCACGGCGACCTCGGCGTCGAAGGCGTGGAACCTGCCGGGCCTCAAGTGCGGGCAGGTGATCCTCTCCTCCGAGCGCGACGCCGCGCACTGGACCGCGACCGGCTACCTCGCCGAGCACGGGACGGCCACGCCGGGCGTCCGCGCGACGAGCGCCGCCTACCGCGACGGCCGCGAGTGGCTCGACGACGTCGTCGCCTACCTCGAGGGCAACCGCGCGCTGCTCGCCGGCGCCGACCTGCCCGGCGTCGCCGTGACCGTCCCGGAGGGCACCTACCTCGCGTGGCTCGACGCGCGTGCGCTCGGACCGCGGTCTCGACGAGGCCCCGCGGCGTTCTTCACCCGCGAGGCCGGGCGTCGTCATGACCGACGGCGCGGCGTGCGCCGGCCCGGGCGGGATGCGGCTCAACCTCGCCATGGCCCGCCCGGTGCTCGCCGAGGCGCTCGACCGGATGCGCGCGGCACTGGGCTGACGTGTCCGTGTCAGGGTCTGGCCCACCTCGGGGGCACGGGCCAGAAGATGCGAAGCGATCGGCGATGGCGTCGTGCGGGCGACGTGAGGGTTCCGGGGCGTCGCGGGGCCGGGCACGACGGGGGCCCGGGTCCGGGTCGTCGTCCCAGTGACGAGTCGACGCGACCGCGCCGGCATGGGCTCGGACCTCGGCCTACGTGCCGCGGCCGCTCGCGGAAGCCGGATCGCCCACCTGTCGAGCGAGACCGGCGGGGAGCCCCGCGAGCGCGCAGCCGTCGCCGCGGCGCTCGGTGAGCTGGTCGATCTGGGTGCGGCAGGAGAACCCGTCGGCGACGACGGACGTCGGGGCCGGCGCACGCGGACGGGAGCCGGACCTGCTCGCCGCAGGCCACCGACACCTCGTAGTGCCCTGCCTCGAACCCGAAGTTGCCGGCGAGCCCGCAGCAGCCGGAGTCGAGGACCTCGACCGTCGGCCCGCGGGTGGCTCAGGACGGCGGTTCTCGGCGCCGTAGCCGCCGGTCGCGTGCTGGTGGCAGTGCTGCTGGACGATCACCTCGCGGCCCGCGAGCGTCGGCGGCGTCCAGTCGGGGGCGGCTCGGCGAGCAGGCGCCCAGGTCGCGTCGTCGCCGCGGCGACGGCGTCGGCGCGCGGCCGGGCAGGAGGTTGGGCGCGTCGTCGGTGACCACGGCCGTGCAGCTCGGCTCGATCCCGACGATCGGCATGCCCGCGCCGACGATCGGTCGCCGAGCGCGTCGAGGTGCGCCCAGGACCGCTTCGCGACGTCGAGCTGGTGATCCAGTGGTGATCCAGCGCGGCGAGCCGTTCGCAGCACAGCTCGCCCGTCGGGGAACCGCACGGCCCCGCCGCCTCGAGCACCCGGACGGCGTCGGCCCCGGCTCGCGGGTGCAGGAACTCGGTGAACGTGTCGATCCACAGCAGGACCTCGCCGCGCTCGCCGGTGCCGCGCGGTCCCGGGTCGCGGTACCAGTGCGAGAACCGCGGGTCGCGAACGATGGCGCGGCGGGTGTCGATGCCGCCCGCGCGCTTGAGCAGGTCCTGGGCGACGCGACGAGGTGATCCGGTTGACCAGCGGCGCGATCGGTGCCGCCACCCGGGACAGCGCCGGCAGCCAGCCCATCGACAGGTGTGAGCGCGGCCGTCGCCACTGGCGCCGCTCGTAGTGGTGGTGCAGGAACTCGGCCTTGTAGGTGGCCATGTCGACGTTGACCGGGCAGTCGGACAGGCAGCCCTTGCAGGCCAGGCACAGGTCGAGGGCGTCGCGGACCTCGGTCGAGCGCCACCCGTCGTGGATCGGCGAGTCGTCGTGCCCGCGCAGCATCTCCCACAGCAGCCGCGCGCGCCCGCGCGTGGAGTGCCGCTCCTCGCCGGTGACCTGGTACGACGGGCACATCACCTGACGGTGCCGCCGTCCCAACGCGCGGCAGCGCCCGACGCCGATGCAGCGCTCGGCGGCGCGGGTGAAGCGCCCGTCGTCGCTCGGGTAGGCGAAGGCCGTCGCGTGCTCGGTCGGGGCGTAGTCGGGGCCGACGTGCAGGTTCTCGTCGAGCCGGTAGGGGTGCACGACCTTGCCCGGGTTCATCCGGTTGCGCTGGTCGAACAGCGCCTTCACCGACTCGAACGCGCCGATCAGCTCGGGGCCGAACATGCGCTCGAGCAGCTCGCCGCGCGACTGCCCGTCGCCGTGCTCCCCCGAGAGCGACCCGCCGTGCTTCACGCAGAGGTCGGCCGAGCGCTCCATGAACGATCGGTAGTCGGCGATGCCCCGGGGCGAGGCGAGGTCGAAGGGCAGGCGGGTGTGGAGGCAGCCGTGCCCGAAGTGGCCGTAGATCGCGCCGCCGTCGCGCAGCCCGTACTCCTCGAGCAGCGCCACCCAGTCGGTCAGGTAGTCGGCGAGCCGGTCGATCGGCAGCGCCGCGTCCTCCCAGCCCTCGTAGTTGTCCTGCCCGTGCGCGGGTCGCGGTCGCGAGACCGCCAGCGCCGCCTCGCGGATGCCGAACAGCTCGGCCTGCCGGCGCGGTCGGTGACGGTGAGGACCCGGCACGGCCCCTCCATCTCCTCGGCCAGCGCCCGCGCCCGCTCGGTCACCTCGTCGGGGTCGTCGGCGCGGATCTGGACCATCAGCCAGCTCTGGCCCTCGGGCAGCGACGCCATGGCCTCGGCGTTGGTCCCCGGGCGCTGCCACTCGACGACGACGCGGTCGATGCCCTCGAGCATGTGCGGGCGGTGCGGCAGGATCGCCGGGACCGCCGGGCGGACGCGACGACGTCGTCGAACCCCAGGACGACCAGCGCGGTCTCGCTCGCCTCGGTGACCAGGTCGATCTCGGCGTGCAGGACCGTGACCAGCGTCGACTCGGTGCCGACGAGCGCCTTGGCGAGGTCGAACCGGCGCCGCGGCGTCGGGCCCGGGCAGCAGGTCGTCGAGGTTGTAGCCCGAGACGCGCCGCGGGATGTCGGGGAAGCGGTCGGCGACGAGGGCGGCGTGGTCGGCGGCGATCGCGCGCAGCCCGCGGTAGATCTCCGCGCGGCGCCCGCCCTCGGCCTGGATCGCCGCGTACTCGGCCTCGGTCGTCGGACCGACCCACATCGCAGGCCGTCGTAGGTGAGGACCTCGAGGCGCCGCACGTTGTCGGCGACCTTGCCGAAGACCTGCGCGGTGGACCCGCAGGAGTTGTTGCCGATCATCCCGCCGAGCGTGCAGCTCACGTGTGTCGCGGGCTTGGGGCCGTGGATCAGCCGCCCCGGCAGGGCCGCGTTGAGGTCGTCGAGCTTGATGCCGGGCTCGACGACGCAGGTGCGGCGGGCGTCGACCGAGACGATCGCGGTGCAGTACTTGCTGAAGTCGACGACGACCGCCGCGTTGCAGCACTGCCCGGCGAGGCTCGACGACGCCGCGGGCGAGCACCGGGACGTCGTGCTCCCGGCAGACCGCGATCGCCTCGACCGCGGCGCCCACCGAGCGGGGGACGACGACGCCGATCGGGACCTGGCGGTAGTTCGACGCGTCGACGGCGTAGGCGGCGAGGCTGCCGGGGTCGAACCGGACCTCGCCGTCGACCCGCGCGGCGAGGTCGGCGCAGCGCGACGACGGCGGCGACGCCGTGGACGACGGGGCAGGGGCAGGTCGATGACGGCCACGGACGATGATGCGCGTCCGGGGCGTGCTGCGACACACCCGGCGGAGCGGTGGTCGGACCTCCATCGTCGGGGCGGCAGAATACCGCCGTGACCGTGGACCGCCGTCACCGACGACGCGACGTCGCGGCCCTGCTCCCGACGGTGCGGCGGGTCGCCGTGGTCGGGTGTCCGACCGCTTCACCCGGCCGAGCTTCCGGCTGGCGGCCTACCTGTTCGACCGGACCGCTGGGACGTCGTGCTGGTCAACCCGCACGTCGCCGAGACCCTCGGGCGGTGGTGCGTCCCGACGCTCGACGACGCTCCGAAGCCGCCGACCTCGTCGTCGTGTTCCGGCACCCGCGGGCGTGGCCGACGCGGTGGACGCGCCCGCGCGGTGCCCGCGGGGTGTGGCTCGCCACCGGCCCCGACCGCAGCGACAACCTCCCGGTGCCCGGCCCGCCCGAGCCCGAGCCGCCCGCGCCCGCCGAGATCGCCGCCCGCGGGTCGGCCCTCGGCGTCGTCGTCGTCGCCGGCGCGACCTGCGGGCCGACCACCGGCGCTGGATGGCGACGTCGAGCCCGAGGCGCTCGTCGTGCACCCGCCCCGGGTCCCCGCGGTGATCGCGCTCGCCACCGGGCTGGTGGGCGTCGCGGGTGGGGTCCTGCTGGGGGTCGGCGGCGGGACGTTCGCCACGATCGCGGGCATCGCGCTGTGCGCGTTCTTCGGGGCGACCGCGCTGGGTGGGCTGCTGCGCCTCGCGCGGCGCCCGGTGCTGACCGTGACCGACGAGGGGCTGACCGACCGGGGCTCGCTGGTCGCCGCGGGCTTCCTGCCGTGGTCGACACGTCGGGACCCTCGACGTCCTCGCGCCCGGCGCGGCGGCGACCTCTCGTCGTCGGGGTCCACGACGCCGAGGACGTCCTCGCCCGCGCCTCGCCCACCCGCGCGCGCGTCGCCCGCCAGCAGGCCGGGGCTCGGCAGCCCGGTGATCTTCCCGCCCGCGGTCCTCCCGCGCCCCGCCGCCGACCTGCGCACCGAGATCGAGCGCCGCCGCCCCTGAGCCGCGCCGCTTCAGGCCGTCCCGGAGGCTCCGCGGTTACTGGCTGGTCACCCCCCACACCTGGCGGGTGACCCGCCAGTAACTGGTCAGCGGCGTGCGTCCAGTAACCGAGGCCCCGCGGCCCGTCCACGTGAAGGGACGCAGGGGTCGGTGCGTCGCGTCGTCCGGGCATGACTCTCACCGACGTACTCCTCCGCCAGGACGGCCTGATCCATCGCGAGCAGGCCATCGCGAGCGGGCTGAGCGCCACCACCGTCGACCGCCGACTGGCGCGCGGCGACTGGCTGCCGGTCCACCCCCGCGTCTACCGTCCCGCCGATCGCCCACTGCTACCCCGCACGAGGCTGCGCGCGGCGGCGATGTGGGCGGGTGACGGGGCGGTCCTCATCGGGGCGTCGGCGCTGGCGTGGTGGCGCGTCGTCGCCGAGGTCCCGGGCGTCGTCGACCTCGCGGTCGGTGCGGCGGGCGGGCACACCGCGCCCGCGGGCATCCGTCTGGTCCGGCGCGACGTAGCTGCCGAGGAGCGTGCTTCGGTCGTCGGTCTGCTCGTCCTCCACCGACCGCCGGCGGTGCTCGAGGCGGTGGCCGCGACGATGACGCCCGGGGACGGTGCGCGGCTCGTCGACCGGGCGCTGCAGGAGGGCAGGGTGGACCTCGAGGGCCTCCGGTCGGCCCTGGCGTGGTTCGGGCAGCGCCACGGCGTCGTCGCCGCCCGGCGGCTCGTCGAGCTGGCGGCCGATGGCGCGCGGTCGGAGGCCGAGCGGCGGCTCGCCGTCGCCCGCGCCGCCCGCGGTGACGGGTGGACCCCGAACCTCCCGGTTCCGGTCCCGGGCTGGGGGCTCGCCGAGCTCGACCTGGCGTTCGTCGGCGTCGCGACTGGTCGTCGAGGTCGACGGCTGGGCTTACCACCGCGACGTCGACCGGTTTCGCCGCGACGCCCGCAAGCAGAGCGCCCTCGTGGCGGCGGGATGGCGGGTGCTCCGGGTGACCTGGTACGACCTCGTCGAGGACCCGGCACGCGTCGTCGCCACGATCGTCGCGGCACTGCGCTCGGCGGCGTGACGATGCTGTGGTCGTCCCCGGCTCGGTTACTGGCTGGTCACCCGCCAGATCTGAGCGGTGACGAGCCAGTAACCGCGCGACCCCCGGCGGGCGGAGCGTCGCGGACTGACCGGAACGGCGCTCCGGCCCGGGCGCCGGACCAGCCCTGGCGCGCTCAGGCCGTGCGCACGCCCGCGACCGACTCGGCCGGCAGGACGACGGCGCCCTCCGAGACGCCGACCGCGTCGGAGGCGAGCAGGGTCGTGGTGACGCCGTCGACGGCGACGACGGCCTCGCCGCCCGCGAGGTTCACCACCAGGCGCAGCGCGCCGCGGTGCAGCACCAGCGTCCGCGCCGCGGGGTCGTGGTCGACGCGGACGCGGTCGAGGCGGGGGTCGGCGAGCTCGGGCTCGGCGCGGCGCAGGGCGATCAGCGACCGGTAGACCCCGAGCAGCCAGGCGTGGTGGTCGCGGGCGGGCTCGGTCCAGTCGAGCCGGGAGCGCTCGAACGTCGCGACGTCGGTGGGGTCGGGGACCTCGCCGGCGCCCCAGCCGTGCTCGGCGAACTCGGACCGACGGCCGGTGCGCACGGCCTCGGCCAGCTCCGGGTCGTCGAAGCCCACGAAGAACTGCCACGGCGTGCCCGCGCCCCACTCCTCGCCCATGAAGATCATCGGCGTGTACGGCGAGCAGAACACCAGCGCCGCCCCGCACGCGAGCAGGCCGGGGGAGAGGGTCGCCGACGGACGGTCGCCCGCGGCGCGGTTGCCGACCTGGTCGTGGTCGGAGACGTAGACGACGAAGCGGTGGCCGGGGGTCCGGGCGAGGTCGACCGGGCGGCCGTGGGTGCGCTCGCGGAACGACGACCACGTGCCGGCGTGGACGAACGGCGCCCGCAGCACGCCGGCGAGCACGTCGAGGGAGCCGAAGTCGGCGTAGTAGCCCTGGGTCTCGCCGGTGAGGGTGGAGTGCAGGGCGTGGTGGACGTCGTCGCACCACTGCGCGTCGAGGCCGTACCCGTTGGCCTCGGCGGGCGTGACGAGGCGCGGGTCGTTGAGGTCGGACTCGGCGATCAGGGTCAGCGGGCGGCCCAGCGCCGTCGACCACGCGGCGGTCTCGTCGGCCATCTCCTCGAGCAGCGGCAACGCGCGGGCGTCGCGCAGCGCGTGGACGGCGTCGAGGCGCAGCGCGTCGACGTGGAAGTCGCGCCACCACATGCGCGAGGTTGTCGAGGATGTAGCGGCGCACGGTGTCGGACCCCGGGCCGTCGAGGTTCAGCGAGCGGCCCCAGTCGTTGCTGCCGCCGAAGTACGGCCCGAAGCGGTCGAGGTAGGCGCCCGACGGGCCGAGGTGGTTGTAGACCACGTCCAGCACGACGCCCAGCCCACGGGCGTGGCAGGCGTCGACGAAGCGCTGGAACGCCTCGGGCCCGCCGTAGTTCTCGGTGACCGCGTACCAGAGCACGCCGTCGTAGCCCCAGCCCCGCGAGCCGTCGAAGGCGTTGACCGGCATCACCTCGACCATGTCGACGCCGAGGTCGACGAGGTGGTCGAGCCGCGAGATCGCGCCGTCGAAGGTCCCCTCGGGGGTGAAGGTGCCGATGTGGCACTCGTAGAGCACCGATCCGGGTAGCGCGCGGCCCGTCCAGCCCGCGTCGGTCCAGGCGTGGGCCGACGGGTCGAACAGCCGCGAGGCGGCGTGCACCCCGGCCGGCTGCCACCGCGAGCGCGGGTCGGGCAGCGGCGCCTCGCCGTCGAGGGCGAACGCGTAGTCGCTGCCGGGGCCCGGCGCCCTCGACCGCGCCCGACCACCACCGCCGTCCCGTGGCCGTCAGGGCGTGCGCCGTCCGTCGACGACGACGTCGACCGACGCGCGCTCGGGCGCCCACACCGCGAAGTCCTGTGCCACGGGCGCGATCCTGCCCGCCGTCCCGCCCGTGCGTGGTCGCGCCCGGCGCGGCGGCGCGGCGGGGCCGGTGGCGCGCCCACGATCGGGTGGTCTCGCGTGACTGGGCTACGCCCTGCGTCGACCGCGTCGCCGGAGGCGCACCGTTGGTGAGACGAGGGCCGACACGTCGTCCGGCCCGACCGGGAGCCGAGGAGGGATCGTGCCGGGGAGCGCGACCGCTCACGACCGACCTGCCCTCCCGCGCCGCGACGGCGCGCACGGGCTGCTCGTGGCCGACACCGACCGGGAGCGCCGCGTCGGCGCGGCGGCCTGGGTCGACCGGCAGCTGACCGGCGGCGCGAAGGTCTACTACAAGGGCTGGCTCGACGACGGCGAGGACCCCCGCGACCACTGGATCGCCGGCCCCGGCGGCGCCCCCACGGCCCGCGGCGCACTCGCGACGGGGCAGCTCGAGATCATGGGCTTCCCCGAGGTGGTCCGCGTCTGCGGAGGGGAGACGGACGCCTACCACCAGCTCCTGCACCGCGAGGTCGAGCAGGCGATCACCCGGCAGGGCTGGGGACGGGTCGCCCTGTCGCAGGAGAGCGCGTGCCGCCCGATGGCCGACGAGGCCGAGGCGGCCGAGTTCGCCGCGCAGGAGGCCGCGTACGACGACCTGGCGCGCGCCTGGCCCGTCACCACGCTGTGCCAGCTCACCCTCGCCGACGAGAACGTCGCGGCGATCTGGGAGTCGGCGGCCCTGCACCACCACCAGATCGTCGACCCGCAGTGGTCGACGTCGACCTCGCGGCGCCGCTGGTGGCTGAGCGGCACGCTCGACGCCCACGTCACCGAACGCTTCGGCGCCGCCCTCTACGGCGCGCTGCGCGAGGCGCTCGTCGCCCCCGACGGACCCGACCTGCACGTCGACCTCTCGGGCGTGGACTTCGCCGACCTCGCGTTCGTCCAGACGCTGTTCCTGTCTGCCCGCGCGGTGGCCGCCCACCAGCGGGTGGTGCTGCACGGATGCCCGCCGTTCCTGGCGTCGGTGCTCGACACGGTCGGCCGGCCGCGCTCGGTCCTGCTCGTCGAGGACGGCGGGCGATGACCGTCCTCGCCGACCGGCCGGCCGGGACGACCCACCTCGGCCTGCTCTACGACGGGACCGACGACCTGGTCGCGGGGGTGCTGCCCGCCCTCGACCGGGCGCTGCTCCAGGGCGACGCCGTGTCGACGGTGGTCGACCGCCGGACGGCCCGCGCGCTGCGCGAGGCCCTCGGCGACCGGGCGCGCCCGCGCCCTGACGTTCGCCCGCCCACGCCGGCCGCCGCGGGCCGAGACGTTCCTGCGCCGGGTCAACGGCATGGTCACCGCGACCCCGGACGCCGGGCGGGGTGCTCGCCCAGTACTCGGCGTTCGCGACCTCCGACGAGGAGCTGCGCACGGGCGAGGACGGCGTCAACCTCGTGCTCGGCGACCTGCCGCTCACGATGGTGTGCGCGTGCGCCGCGACGCCGCCCCGGGTCCTGCCGACACCGTGCACCGCACCCATCCGGCCTGGCTGGAGGGGACCGGCGTCGTCGACAACCCCGGCTTCCGCCCGCCGGAGGACCGCAGCTCCACCCCGAGCGGGGTGGGGCGGCGTCCACGTGGTGCGGCTGCACTTCGGGTCGACCGCCGACCTGCACCGGGTCCGACCACGCGGCGGCGCTGGCCGCCGAGGTCGGGCTGCGCGGCGAGGCGGCGCAGGCCGCGGTCCTCGCCGTGCACGAGGCCGCGGTCGTGGCGTGCGACGAGGTCGCCGACGCGCGCCTCACCGGTCACGGCGCGGTGGTCCCCGTGGCGGCGCCCTACGGCGCCCCGCCGGCGGTGCGCGGGCGGCCGGGGTGCGACGACCCGGGCGTGCTCGACCTCGGGGCCGCGGGCGCTCGCCAGGTGGCCGAGGTCCACGGCCCGCGGGCGCCGCTGGCCCGCCGGCCGGATCGGCCGCGAGCTGCCCGGGGCCTCGACGCACGCCTGCCCCGCAATCGGTTGCGGATGGCGGGACCGTTGCGGCTGGTCAGGACCTTCTGCGACGACGTGACCTCGCGCGAGTCGCCCGCGGCGCGCACGATCCGGGTCGTCGCGGGACCCTGAGGGCTCACGCCCGGCCCAGCCCCGCCTCGCGGGCCCGCACGATCGCCTCGGCGCGGTCGGCGACGTGCAGCTTGGTGAACACCGACGACACCACGTTGCGCACGGTCTTGGGCGAGAGGTAGAGCGCGCCGGCGATCTGCGGGTTCGAGCGGCCGGCCGCCACGAGGTCGAGGACCTCGCGCTCGCGGGCGGTCAGCTCCGGGAACAGCGCCTCCGGCGACGAGCGCGGGGTGAGGAACTCGGCGACCCGGCGGGCGATCGCCGGCCCGAACACGGCCCCGCCGGCGGCGATGGTGGCGACGGCGTGGGCGATCTCGGCGCGGCCCGCGCCCTTGAGCAGGTAGCCACGCGCGCCGGCGCGCATCGCCGCGAAGAGCGTCTCGTCCTCCTCGCTCATGGTGAGGACCACGACCCCGATGCCGGGATCGGCGTCGACGATGCGTCGGGTCGCGGCGATCCCGTCGAGCACCGGCATCCGCACGTCCATCACCACGACGTCGGGGCAGCGCGAGCGTCCTCTCGACCGCCTGCTCGCCGTCGACGGCCGTGCCGACGACCTCGACGTCGAGGTCGGCGCCGCCCGCGGCCAGGAGCGCGCGGCGAGCCCGTCGAGGTAGACGGGGTGGTCGTCGGCCAGGACGACGCGGACGGTCACGGTGCCTCCAGGGCAGGGTCGAGGCGACGACGGTGCCCCCGCCGTCGGGGCAGGTCACGCGGGCGGTGCCCCCGAGCTCGGCGGCCGCTCGCGGACCGACAGGGTGCCGACGCCGGCCGCCACGTCGGGGTCGATCCCGCGCCCGTCGTCGGCGACCTCGACCTCGAGGGCGCTCGGTGTCCGGCGCAGCGTCACCGTGGCGCCGGCGGCGGCCGCGGGGCGCACGACGTTGGTGAGCGACTCGGAGACGATGCGGAACGCCGCCACCTCGACGGCGGCGGGCAGCGCGCCGAGGTCGTCGGCGACCACCGCCACGCGGACGCCGGCGTCGAGGCGCTCGGCGAGCTGGCGGACCGCCCCGGCGAGCCCGAGCTCGTCGAGGGTCGGCGGCCGCAGGTCGTGGACGAGCCGCCGGACGTCGGCGAGCAGGGCCGACACGTCCTCGGTCGCCGTCACCAGCGCCGCGTCGGCGCGGGCCGGATCGCGCTCGGCCAGGGCACGCGCGGTCTCGATGCGCAGGGTGACCGCGGCGAGCCCGGGCCCGAGGCTGTCGTGCAGGTCGCGGCGCAGCCGGCGGCGCTCCTCCTCCCGCGCGGTCACCAGCGCCTCGCGGGTGCGCTGCAGCGACGCGCCGAGCGCGCCCGCGCGGGCGGGCCGCCGCGGCCTGGCGCAGCAGGTCGCCGAGCAGGCGCTGGTCGCCCTCGGAGAGCCGCGCGCCGCCGCCGACGACGACCCGCCCGATCGTCTCGTCGCGGTAGCGCACCGGCAGGGTCACGGGCGGGTCGCCGGGCACGCCGTGCTCGACCACCGCGCGGGCGCCGTCGGCCCGGTCGATCTCGACCCGCACGTAGGGCAGCCGGAACGCCTCGGCCACCGAGCGGGCCAGCGCCGCGAGCTGCTCACCGGGCGCGGCGGCCGACTCGAGCCGGCCGGCCAGCGTGGACATCGCGCCGTAGGGGTCGTGACGATCACCCTGGGCCAACCGCCGGGCGGCGCGCCAGAGCCGGTTGCGCAGCGGGGTGTAGAGCACCGCGACCACCGCCACGGCCAGCAGCGTCGCGTCGCGCCCGCCCAGCACGGCCCCCGCCACCAGCAGCACGACCGCGTCGACGGCCACGACCAGCAGGCCCAGCACGACCGCGACGAGGGTGGTGGGGAGCAGCCGGTCGATCTCGTAGAGCCGGTAGCGGGCGACGGCGACCATCACGGCGCCCGCGGTGGCGATGATCGCGGCGGTGAGGGCGACGGTCTGCACGAGCGCCGGCGCCGCGAACGCGGTGCCGATCGCGACGACGTCGAAGATCCCGGCCCACAACAGCCACCGCATCTGCAGGCGCCGCGTCCCCCGCGCGCCGCGGAAGCGTGCGACGACCACGGCGAAGGCCGCGATCATGCCCAGCAGCAGGGCGACGATGCCGATCCCGCGCAGGAGCGGGGCCACGCGCCGACCGGCATCGGGAGCGAGAACAGGTCGAGCTGCAGGGCGGCGAACCCGGGGCGAACGGCGTGGCGGCGTTCACCACCGACGACGGCACCACGATCGACAGCGCCGGCATCACGCGGTCAGGACCAGCGACGCGATCGCGACCGGGCGCCACGGCCTGCGGCGGGGCAGCCGCCCGTCGGGGAAGAGCAGCAGGACCAGCGGCAGCCCGAAGAGGATGAACGCGCCCCACCGCTGGACCAGGTCGAGCGCGAGCGGGGCGCCCGGCAGGCCGGGGGAGAACGTGAGGCGCTCGACGACCCACAGCGACGCGAGCGCGGTCACCAGCCACAGCCAGCCGTTGACGACCATGACGACGCCGACGGCGCGCCCCCGCCGCTCGCCCCGGAGCACGACCGAGCCGGCGCCGACGAGCACGAGGCCGACGACGACGTCGGTCCACCCGCCGTCGTCGTCGAACCCGGCCGCGGCGGGCGCGCCGCGCAGCCGCACCGAGAGCCAGGCGACGATGCCGGCCACCGCGAGCGCGGCGACCGACTGCGCGACGAGCAGCGCTCCGCGGCGACGGGCCGGCGGCGGTCCCGGCTCCCCGGCCTCGGGCGCGGGCGGCGCCGCCGCCGGCCGCGCCTGGATCGTCACGTCCACGATCGTGGCAGGTCGCGGCGCCCGTGTCCGGTGCCCGCGTCCCGTCCGGTGTCCCGGGTCGACGGGACACGGCGCGGGACCGCGACGGGGCGCGCGGGCCTGCCGATCCGGGACGGCGGGCGCGCAGCCTTCTCGCCATGACCAGCACCGAGCGCCCCGCCCGCCACGCCGCCCCCGCCCGCCACGCCGCCCCCGCCGCCCGGACCCACGACGCGGTCCGCGTCGTCGGCGCCCCGCCCGTACCGACCTCGTCGAGTCGCCGCCCGCCGGGCCGCCCGCAGCCGGGCCCTCGTCCGCCGGGTCCGCCGGGCCCGCCGCCTCCGCCACCGCGGTCCGGCTGACCGGCGCCGCACTCGCCGTGCTCTCCGCGGGATGGGCGGGCGGGATGCTGCTGCTGGGGGAGGGCAACGCGAGTTCGGTGGCCGGTGCCGCGTCGGCGGTCCTGTTCCAGTGCTCGCTGATCGCGCTGATCGCCTGATGTGGCGCACGGCCGCGACGGGGTCGGCCGGGCCGGCCGCATCCTGCTGGCCGTCGAGGCGGGCGTGCTCGTCCTCGCCACCGTGCAGTCCGCCAGCGAGGCCGTGCCGGGTGCGGTCGCCGACACCCTCACCGTGGTCCTCGACCCGTTCTGGCCGCTGTCGATGCTCGGCATGATGATCAGCGGCATCACGGCGGCGTGCGTCGGGCGCTGGCACGGCCTCGCCCGCGTCTGGGTCGCCGGTCGCGACGAGCTGGATCGCCCTGCTCCCGACCATGGCCGTCCTGCCCGGGTCGGCGATCGGCCCCCTCATGACCGGGCACATCCTGCTCGGTTACACGGTGCTGGGCGTGATCCTCGCGGCGCGCCCGGATCTCGCCCGGCGCTGAGGCGATTCCGGCGCAGTACCCTCGCTCGGCGGGCGACGGCGACGGGGGCGGGGTGAGGGTGGACCGGGCGACACCGTGGGACGGGCGCGACGACGTCGTCTCCCGCGACATGGCCTCGGTCGACTGGTCGTCGACCCCCCTGGGCGCGCCGCGCGACTGGGCGCCCGAGCTGCGGGCCGTGGTCCAGGTGCTGCTGAGCTCCCGGTTCCCCATGTGGATGGCGTGGGGCCCCGAGCTGACCATGCTCTACAACGACGCGTACCGCCGCGACACCCTGCGCGACAAGCACCCGTGGGCGCTGGGGCGGCCGTCCGACCAGGTGTGGGCCGAGGTGTGGGACGACGTCACGCCGCAGGTGCGCGCGGTCCTCGACGAGGGTCGCTCGACCTGGAACGAGGACCTGATGCTCTACCTGCGGCGTCGCGGGTGGCCCGAGGAGACCTTCCACACCTTCTCCTACAGCCCGCTCGCCGCCTCCGCGGGCGTGGTGCGCGGACTGCTGTGCGTCGTCGCCGAGACCACCGAGCGGGTGCTCGGGCAGCGCCGGATGACGTTCCTGCGCGACCTCACCGCCGCGACGACCGGGGTCCGCAGCACGCCCGGGGTGCTGCGCGCCGCCCGCGCCGTGCTCGCCGAGGACCCGCGCGACCTCCCGGCGGGCCTGCTCTACCTCACCGAGCCCGACGCGCCGGGGCGGGCGCAGCTCGTCGCCGACGTCGGCGTGACGCGCGGCGGGCCCGCGGCCCCCGCCGTCGTCGACCTCGACGCCGTCGACGACGGCACGTGGCCGCTGGCCCGGGCCCGCGAGGGCACGCTCGAGCTGGCGCCCCCGCCGTCGCTCGCGCGCGAGCTGCCGCCCGACCTGCGACCGGGTCGCGCTCGTCGCGCTGGTCGCCCCGAGGGCCTCGAGGGCGGGCTGCTCGGCGTCCTCGTGCTCGGCCTGTCGCGCCACCTGGCCTTCGACCGGTCCTACCGCGACTTCGTCGAGCTCGTCGGCGGCCAGGTCACCTCGGCGGTCCTCGAGGCGCGGGCGATCGAGTCCGAGCACGAGCGGGCCGAGGCGCTCGCCGAGCTCGACCGCGCCCGCCGCCGGTTCTTCGCCGACGCGAGCCACGAGCTGCGGACGCCGCTGACCCTCATCCAGGCGCCCCTCGCCGGCCTGCTCGCCGACCCCGACGGCGACCCCGCGCACCGGCGGACCGAGCTCGAGGTCGCCGCCCGCAACGCCCGGCGGCTGACGCGCCTGGTCGGCGACCTGCTCGAGATCTCCCGCCTGCACGACGGCGCCGCCGGGCCGAGCCGGGTCGCGGTCGACCTGGGCCGCCTCACCGCGGAGATCGCGGCCACGGTCGACTCGGCGATGGCGCGGGCCGGGCTGGAGTACGTCGTCGACGTGCCCGACGAGGGCCCGGTGGCCACGGTCGACCCGCGCGGCTGGGAACGCATCGTCGGCAACCTGGTCTCCAACGCCCTCAAGCACACCCCGGCGGGCCGGGTGACGGTCCGGCTCGCGACGGCGGGCGACGAGCTCGTGCTCACCGTCGCCGACACCGGCGTCGGCGTCCCCGCCGCCGACCTCCCACACCTGTTCGAGCGCTTCCGCCGTGTCGAGGGCACGTGGGCGCGCACCGCCGAGGGCAGCGGGATCGGGCTCGCGCTCGTCGCCGACCTCGCCGCCGACCACGGCGGGCGCGTCGCGGTGACCAGCACGACGACGGGGCCCGCGCCCGGCAGCACCTTCACCGTCGCGCTCCCCGCAAGCGGGGGCGGGGGCGTCCCCGCCGACCCCGAGGCGTCGCGAGCCGGCGACCGGTCGCGCGCCCTGGCCGAGGAGGCCGCGAGCTGGGTCCCGGAGACCCCCTCCGCCGACGGGCCCGCCGCGGAGGCGAGCGGGGTCGAGGAGCCCGTCGGCCGGGTGCTCGTCGTCGACGACAACGCCGACATGCGCGCCTACGTCACCCGGCTGCTCGCCCCCGGGCCACGGTCGACACCGCGGGCGACGGCGACACCGCGCTCGAGGCCGCGCTCGCCGACCCGCCCGACATGGTGGTCTCCGACGTGATGATGCCCGGGCGCGACGGGCTGTCGCTGCTCGCGGCGCTGCGGGCCGACCCGCGCACGGCGCGCGTGCCGGTGCTGCTCGTCTCGGCGCGCGCGGGCGAGGAGGCCGCCGTCGCCGGGCTCGCCGCGCAGGCCGACGACTACCTGGTCAAGCCGTTCGCCCCGGCGAGCTGCAGGCCCGCGTCCTCGCCCACCTGCAGCTGGGGCGGGCGCGGCGCGAGGCCGAGGCGCGCTTCGTCGCCGTGGCCGACCTCGCGCCCGCGATGATCTGGGTGGCCGACGAGGACGGGTCGCGGGTCTTCCTCAACGCCGCGTGGACCCGGTTCACCGGGCGGGCCAAGGACGACGACCTCGGTGACGGCTGGCACGACCGGGTGCACCCCGACGACCGTGCGAGCTACGACGCCCTGCGCGACCGCGCGCGATCGCTCGACCGCGGCTGGGAGACCGACGTCCGGCTGCGCCACGCCGACGGCACCTACCACCGCGTCGTCGAGCAGGCCGTGGTCCTGCCCGGGCCGGGCGGGGGCGGGACCGGCGGACGGGTCGGCAGCTGCGTCGACGTGCAGACCCGGCTGCGCCAGGCCGACCGGTCGCGGCTGCTGGCCGAGGTCGGCGTCGCGATGAGCTCGTCCGAGACCGTCGAGGGCCGCCTGCTCGAGCTGCGCCGGGTACTGGCCGAGGCGCGCCTCGCCGACCGGGTGCGGTTGCTGCCCGCCGACGCGCCCGGGCCCCCCGAGGGTCGCGGTGCCCGGCTCCGCCGCCCGCTGGTGGTCCGCGGCCGTACCCTGCGCCTCCTCGAGCTCGAGCGCGACCCCGCCACCGCGCCCTGGACCGCCGACGACGACGCCCTGATCGACGAGGTCGTCGAGCGGACGGTCCCGGCGCTCGACAACGCCCTGCTGCGCGCCGACGAGCGGGTGGCGGCCGAGCGGTTGGCGCTGGTGCAGCGGACGACCGCGTCGCTCTCGGCCGCGGCGACGCCGGTCGACGTGGCCCGCGCCGTCGTCACCCACGTCGGGGAGCTGCTCGGGCCCGCGACGCACTGCGCGGTCTTCGAGCTCGACGCGCCGTCGCGCGAGCTGCGGATGCTCGTGCGCCGCCCTCGGGTCATGGACGACCCGCGCTCGCACGGCGACGTCGTCGGCCTCGACGTCGACACCCACCAGACGCGCGCGGTGCGCACCGAGCGGCCGGTCTGGGTGCACGAGCCGGCCGAGGGCGGCGACGACGGCCAGGACCCGTCGCTGGTGGCGCTCATGCGGGCCCGCGGGCTCCGCGAGGTCGTCACGATCCCGCTCGTCGCGGCCGGACGGGTGGTCGGCGCCGTCGCGGTCGCCCCGACGGCGACGGCACCTCGACGACGGTCAGCGCACGACGCTGGTGGCGCTGGCCGAGCCGGGCGGCGTCGCGCTCGACCGTGCCCGCATCTACCGCGCCGAGCACGAGATCGCGCAGACCCTCCAGCGCTCGCTGCTGCCCCAGGACCTCCCCGACGTCGCGCGCCTCCCGATCGCGGTGCGCTACCTGCCCGGCGCGGTCGGGACGTCCGCGGGCGGCGACTGGTACGACGTCGTCGAGATCGACGAGCGGCGCGTCGGCATCGTCGTCGGCGACGTCGTGGGCCAGGGGACCGCGGCCGCCGCGGTGATGGGCCAGCTGCGCGCGTCGCTCTCGGGCTACCTGCTCGCCGGCCGGGGGCCCGCCGCGGCCCTCGACCTGCTCGACCTGCTCGTCGCCCGGGTCCCGGGCGCGCGGGCGTCGACCGCGATCTGCGTGGTGGTCGACGTCGAGAGCGGGGAGGTCCGCTGGAGCCGTGCGGGCCACCTGCCCGTGCTGCTGTCCGACGGCGACCACCGCCTGCTGTCCGGGCCCGAGGGGCACGGCCCCAGGCTCGGGCTGGGACGGCTGCGCCGGGTCGAGCGGACCGAGGGCGTCGTGACGATCACGCCGGGCGCGACCCTCGTCCTCTACACCGACGGCCTGGTCGAGCGCCGCGGCGAGTCGCTCGACGAGGGGCTCGACCGGCTCGTGGCGGTGGCGGGCGCGGTCCCGACCGCCCGCCGGAGGTGCTGGCCAACGGGCTGATCGAGGAGCTGGTCCCCATCCCGGCCGTCGACGACGTCGCCGTGGTCGTGGTCCGCCTCGCGCCGCCCCGCTGGTCGACCGGCTGCCCGCCGAGCCGACCCGGCTGGCCGTGCTGCGGCGCGCCGTCCGCGACTGGTCGCGGCGAGCCGGACTCTCCGACGACGTCGTCGAGGACCTCCAGCTCGCGCTCGGCGAGGCGGCGACCAACGCCGTCGAGCACGCCTACGGGCGCCGGCCCCCGCCCGGCGCGACGTTCGCGGTCCGGCTCACCGCCCGTCCGGCGGGCGCGGTCGCCGCCGAGGTGACCGACGAGGGCGTCTGGCGCGAGAGCCCGTGCGAGCCGGGGCACCGCGGCCGGGGTCTGACCATGATCCGCGCGCTGGCGAGCGACGTCGTCGTCGTCGTCGAGGGCGGACCTGAGGGCACCCGGGTGAGCTTCACGCGCGCCGGCCGTTCGTGATCGCCGCCCGGGGGAACTCCGGGGCCATGGAGTACAGGCAGCTCGGACGGTCGGGACTCCGCGTCTCGACGATGACCATGGGCACGATGACGTTCGGGGGCCGGGGTGGGTTCGCCCAGCTCGGCGACACCGACGTCGCGGGTGCCACCCGACAGATCGACATGTGCGTCGACCGCGGCGTCAACCTCGTCGACACCGCCGACATGTACTCGGCGGGCGTCTCGGAGGAGATCGTCGGTCAGGCGATCAAGAACCATCGCGACGACGTGCTCGTCGCGACCAAGGTGCGCTTCCCGATGGGCGAGCGGCCGAACGACGCCGGGCTGTCGCGTCAGCACATCGTCAAGGGCTGCGAGGACAGCCTGCGGCGGCTCGACGTCGACCACATCGACCTCTACCAGGTCCACCAGTGGGACGGGCAGACGCCGCTCGAGGAGACCCTCGAGGCGCTCGACACCCTCGTCCGCAAGGGCAAGATTCGCTACATCGGCTGCTCGAACTACTCGGCCTGGCACGTGATGAAGGCGCTGGGGGTGTCCGACCAGCGCGGCTACCAGCGCTTCGTCTCGCAGCAGATCCACTACACGCTGCAGGCCCGCGAGGCCGAGAACGAGCTGGTCCCGGTGTCGGTCGACCAGGGCCTCGGGATCCTGGTGTGGAGCCCGATCGCCGGTGGCCTGCTCTCGGGCAAGTTCCGCCGCGGCAAGGACGATCCCGAGACCTCGCGCCACCTCGGCGAGTGGTCCGAGCCGCCGGTGCACGACCGCGAGCGTCTCTACGACATCATCGAGGTGGCCGCGGAGATCGGCGACGGCCACGGTGTCTCGGTCGCCCAGGTGGCCAACGCCTGGCTGCTGCACAAGCCGGGGGTGACGTCGCTGGTGATCGGTGCGCGGACCGAGGAGCAGCTCGCCGACAACCTCGCCGCGGCCGACCTCGCCCTGTCCGACGACGAGATGCGCCGCCTCGACGAGGTCTCCGCGCTGCCGCTGCTCTACCCCTACTGGCACCAGAAGATGGCCGCCTCCGACCGGCTCTCGCCCGCCGACGAGACGCTGCTGTCGGGCTGACGTCGGTGCGTGATTTCGGGGCTCCCACCCATCGAAAATCACGCACATGCGTCAGCGAATCCCCACGGTCCGGAACAGGCCCGCGGGGTCGACGCGCTCGCGCACCGCGACCAGGCGCGCGTGGACCTCGTCCGACCACGGCGTCCCGAGCCGCCCGCCGCTCGCCATGCCGCTGAAGTTCGGCAGCGAGCCCGCCGCCCACGGGCGCAGCGCGTCGACGACCCCGGTCGCGACGGCCGGGGCGATCGCGGCCACCGGCGGGAACATTGGCGCGAGGGCGTAGAGCCCGAACGCGGCGTCGCGGCCGGCGACGCTGTCGGCCCCGCGCCGGGCCGGGCGATCGCGCCGCCGAAGGCCCGCAGCTCGGCCAGGATCAGCGGCGTCTCCACCCCGGGCCCGCCACGGCGAGCAGCGCGTCGACGGCCTCGGCGGGCAGCGCGGCCAGGGTCGCCGAGTCGTCCCACACCGGCATCGGCTCGGTGGGATCCGAGTGGATCGCGTCGATCGCGGCGAAGGGCATCTCGGCGACCATGTCGGCGATCGGCTCGGCGAGCGCCCGCATCGGGGCGAGCAGCGCGGCGCCCTCGTCCTCCGACGCCGTCGTGCAGAACCGCAGGTGGCAGACGAAGGCGCCCTGCAGCGGCGGCGGCAGCGACGGGTCCGGCGGCAGGCGCAGCAGGGCGACCGAGCTCGACGCCGACTCCGGCAGCGTCGCGACCCACTCGCGCCACGCGTGCAGCACCGCCGCCGACGCCTCGCCCGGGAAGAAGACGCCGCCGGCGTAGAGGCGCGCCACCGGGTGCAGCGCGATCTCCATCTCGACGACGACGCCGAAACCCGCCTTGCCGCCGCGCAGCGCGGCGAACAGCTCCGGGTCGGACGTGGCGTCGACGTCGCGCACCCGGCCGTCGGCGGTCACCAGGCGCACGCGGCGCACGTGGTCGGAGGCCACGCCGTACTCCCGCGAGAGCGGGCCGTGCCCGCCGCCGAGGCAGAAGCCGACGACGCCGACGTGCGACGACGACCCGCACACCGGGGCGAGCCCGTGGGGCGCCGCGGCCGCGATGACCTGCTGCCACCGCGCGCCGCCGCCGACGACGGCCGTGCGCGCCACCGGGTCGACGTCGACCCGGTCGAGCAGGCGGGTGGAGACGAGCACGGACCCCGACAGGTCGGCGACCAGCTGGTGCCCGGTGGACTGCACCGAGATCGGCGTGCCGCGCTCGGCCGCCCAGCGGACCGCCGCGACGACGTCGTCGGGTCCGCGGGCCTCCACGACCAGGTCGGGCGTCGGGCGCAGGTCGTGAGGAACGGGGCGACGGCGGCGTCGAAGCCCGGGTCGGCGGGGGGAGGGCGGCGAGCTCGGTGGCGGGTGCGGTGCTGGTCACGGGACTCCTCGGAGAAGGGCGTGCGGTGATGGGCGGGGTGGCGCGCTCAGCGCGCCGCGGTGGCGTCGATCTCGACGGTCATGCCGGGGACCGCGAGGCGCCGGACCTCGAGCAGCGTCGCCGGCGGGTGGCGCCGGCGGCGTCGAGCCGCTCGGTGATCGCGCCGTAGGACGCGAGCGCCGCGTCCATGTCGGTCACGTAGACGACGAGCCGGGTCACGTCGCGCAGGTCCATGCCGCCCGCGGCGAGCAGCGACTCCACGTTCGCCATCGCGAGGGCCATCTGCGCGGTCGTGTCCTCGGCGTGGAGGAGCTCGCCGTCGGCGGTGATGGAACCCTGACCGGCCACGGTGAGTAGCTGCGTCGGCGCGGGACGGAGCTGGGCCTGGTCGAAGCGGAAGCCCGCGTTCCTGGTGGTCGGGTTGAGGCTGATCGTGGGCTGGAGCTCGGTGTTCGTCATGGGGAAGCATCGCCAGCTGACGGTCGACCGGCTATCCCAGCGGCCTGGGGTCTGCGGACCCCAGAGTTCTGGGGGTCGCTCGTCTGCGCGTTCCTGAGCTACTCTGTGTGATGTGACGACCGTGACCGCCGAGCGGACCCGCTCACAGCTCGACGCGCTCGCCCTCGCGGGCCTCGACTGGCGCACCTTCGGTATCGCGGCGATCGAGACCCTGCGCCGGGCCATGCCGTTCGCGGCGGCGTGCCTCGCCACGCGCGACCCCGCGAGCGAGCTCGTCACGGGCCCCGTGAAGTGGGGCGACCACGACGACGACCACGACCAGGAGTGGTCGTACTTCGAGTACGAGGTCGACGACGTCTACGACTTCCGCAGCATCTGCCGGCGCGACCGCACCGTGACGGCCCTGTGCGACGAGACCGGTGACGACCCGCGGCGCTCGCGGCGCTACGACGAGATGTTCGCCCCCGTCTGGGACTACTCCGACGAGCTCCGCGCGGGCCTGCGCTCCGACGGTGCGGCGTGGGGCGCGCTCGCGCTGTTCCACCAGGGCGGGCGCGCGTTCACCGCCGCCGAGCAGGAGTTCGCGGGGTCCGTCGCCCGGCGTTCGCCCGCGGGCTGCGCGCCGGCCTCGTGGCGGGCGCCGTCGACCTCGTCGGGACGACCGACGCCGGGCCCGCGGTCGTCGTGGTCGGTGCCGACGACGAGATCGCCCAGGCCACCGCCGCCGCCGAGCTGCGCCTGGCCGACCTCGGCGGCGACCCGGCCTCGGGACGGCTGCCCGACGTCGTGATGTCGCTGGTGGCCTCCGCCCGCCGCTACGGGTCGGGGCGCGGCGCGGTGGTGCCCCGTGCGCGCCTGCGCGCCCGCGGCGGCCGCTGGGTCGTCGCGCACGCCTCGCACCTGGTCGGGCGCTCCGGGTCGGGCGCCGACGTCGTGGTCACCCTCGAGGACGCGCGACCGCCCGACGATCGTGCCCCTCGTCGTCGCCTCCTACGGGCTGACCGACCGTGAGCGCGACGTCGTCGCCCTCGTCCTCCAGGGCGTCGACACCGCCGAGATCGCGACCACGCTGCACCTGTCGACCTACACGGTGCAGGACCACCTCAAGAAGGTCTTCGCCAAGGTCGGCGTCCGCAGCCGCCGTGAGGTCATCGCCCGCGTCTACAACGACCACTACGTCCCGTCCGCCGAAGCTCGTCGAGGGCGCCGCGCTGGCCCCCGCGGGCTGGTTCGTCTGAGCGGTCGTCCCGCGCCCGCCGCGCCAGACGCCGACGGTCGAGAGGCTGTCGCCGACGATCACCGTCGTGGACGGTGGACCTCCTCGCCGTCGACGAGGCGGACGTTCGTGAAGGCGGTGCGCATGGGGCGAGCGTGCTGGATGACGAGGACGCTTTTGTCCGCATCACCGTCGCGGGTCAGGCGGCGCAGTGGCGGGATCGGGCAGCCGCGTCCCGACGGCGCTCGGGACGAACGCGTCGGGCAGTTCGGCGGCGAGGCGCATCTGGGCGCGCCAGCCGCTGCAGTGCCCCGGGACGAGGAGGTCGGGCGCCAGGTCGCGGAGGGCGGCGACGGTCGGCTCGACGACCGGCTCGAAGCCGGGCCCGGTCAGGTGCAGGCCGCCGAGCAGCGCGTGCAGGCGCCCGACGCCGGTGAGGCGCAGGGCGTGCCGGACGATGTTCACCGCGCCGGCGTGCCCGCAGCCGGTGAGCACCACGAGGCCGCGGTCGCGGACGTGCACCACGAGGGCCTGGTCGTCGACGATCCACGGGTCGGGGCGCCAGGCCCCGTCGACCTCGGCCTCGTGGGCGGGCATGCCGCGCTCGAACTCCGTGGTGCGGTCGACCTCGCCGGTGACCAGGACGCAGCCGTCGAGCAGCACCGAGGGCTCGCGTCGCTCGATCACCGTGAACCCGTCGCCCTCCAGCGCCCGGCGCGAGAGCTGGGGCATGACGAACGGCGCGCCGCGAGCGGGCACGAGGCGTCGCCGCGTCCACGCCGCGGGGTGCAGGACCAGCGGCATCGGCGTGCGTCCCAGCCAGTGCCGGAGCCCGGGGAAGCCTCCGGTGTGGTCGCTGTGGCCGTGGCTGAGCACGACCGCCTCGATCGCCGACGGGTCGACGTCGAGGCGCCGGCCGTTCGTCGCCATGCCGTCGGGCGAGACCCCGGTGTCGAACAGCAGCGTGTGCTCGTGGTCGCCGCGCCGCACGGTCACCACCGCGGCGAACCCGTGCTCGGCGACGAGGCCGGGGACCGCCGCGCCGTCGACGTACTGGGGTCCCGGCAGCGTGCCGCCCGAGCCCAGCCGCGCACGGGTGGCGTGCGGGGTGTCGGCGGCGAGCGCGTCGAAGGAGTTGTCGGTCAGGACGGTGATCGTCAGCTCGTCGACCGGGACCAGGCCGATCGGGTCGACGGCGTCACCCGCCGCCGGGCGCGGGGCGGCCGCCGCGACGTCGGCAGGGTCGCCGCCCTCGTCGGTGCACATGCGGTGGTCCTACCAGAACAGGGCGTCGTCCAGACTGGGCGCGGGAGGTGAGGCGTCCATGCCCGGACGACCCGCGGCGGCCGAGCGTCGCGAGAGCCACGAGCTGAACAAGCGCTCGGTGGTCGAGCTGACGGCGTGGGCCGCGGTCCTCGCGGCCGTGCTGGTGGTCGGCTTCCACGCCGGCATCGCCGCGACGGCCTCGACCGCCGACGTGCCGCGGGTGACCCCCGCGCAGTACCAGTACCGCTGAGCCGTGCTCGACCTCTGGTTCGTCTCGCGCGCGCTCGGGCTGGTCGGGCTGCTCGGCCTGACGCTGGTCATGGTGCTCGGCGTCCTGCACAACACGACCGTGGTGCACCGGACCTCGCTGGGGCTCCCGCGCTTCGTGCTCGTCGCGCTGCACCGCAACCTGTCGCTGCTGACCGTCACCCTGGTCGTCCTGCACGTCGTGACGGTGGTCGTGACGCCCTACGTGCGGCTGCGGTGGGTCGACGTCGTCGTCCCCGGCCTGGCGACCTACAACCCGCTCGCGGCCGGGCTGGGCACGATCGCGCTCGACCTGCTCCTCGCCGTCCTGCTGACCTCGGTGCTGCGCCGACGTGTCTCGCGGCGGCTGTGGTTCGTCGTGCACTGGACGTCGTACCTGTGCTGGCCGGTCGCGGCCGCGCACGCGGTGCTCAACGCCGCGCCGCGCGGCACGACCTGGTGGACGCTCGCGGTGCCGTTGCTGTGCGCGGTGGTCCTGGTCGCGGCGCTGGAGTACCGCCGCCGCGACCGGCGCCGCGTCGGGCTGCCGCTCGCTCAGCGGGCGTGCCCCGCACGTGACCGGGTCAGGCGGTCACGTGCTCGGTGCGCCGGGCGAACACGGTGATCACGGCCGCACTGGCGAGCGGGACCAGCGCGAGCACGACCCACGGCAGGGCGACCTGCGCCGGGCTCGGCGCCGGTCCGCCGACCGAGAACAGCGAGCCGGTCACGGTGCTCCCGACGAGCACGGCGAGGCCCGCCCGCCGACGACAGGACGCCGAAGTACGTGCCGAGGCGGCGCTCGCCCGCGAGCCGCGGCACGAGGTCCTGGGCCAGCGGCACGGCGAGCATCTGCCCGAGGGTCAGCAGCAGCACCATCGCCACCGCGGGCACCACCGACGTCGTCCCGGTCGGGGCGGCGACGGCGACCACGGCGAACGACGCCGCCATCAGCGCGAACCCGACCACGATGCCGCGGGCGTGCCCGAGCCGCTCGGTCGCCCACGACGTGGCCGGGAGCTGCCCGACGACCAGCAGGACCGACGCCGCCGCGAACAGCCACGACAGCGCGCCGGGCACCCCGATGCGGTCGAGCTCGATCGGCAGCGCGAGGTAGAGCTGGTTGTAGCAGAGCAGGTAGCCCGAGTAGCCCAGGGCGAAGACCATGAACCGGCGGTTGCGCAGGACCTCCGCCCAGCCGGCGACGACGGCCTCGTCCGCGTGGGCGGGGGGTCGGTGGGGGAGCAGGCGCAGGTGGCCCAGTCCGATGAGGACGAAGCCCGCGGCGGCGACGAGGCAGGCGGCCGCGAAGTCGACCCCGAGCAGCAGGGCGCCGAGCAGCGGGCCGACGACGGTGCCGATCTGGCCCGACACCGAGAACAGCGCGAACACGTCGGCGCGCGCGACCGGCTCGGAGCCGTCCGACGCGGGTGCCGCCTCGCGGGCGAGGGCCGACTCGACGGCGGGGGAGAAGAGCGCGGCGGCGACGCCCGTCAGCAGCGCGCCGCCGACGACACCGGCGAGCGAGCCCGACAGCCCGAGCATGACGAACCCGGCCACGCGCAGGGCGCAGCCGGCGAGGATCACCGGCTTGGTGCCGAGCCGGTCGGCCAGCGCCCCGCCGACGGCGAAGAGCCCCTGCTGGCTGAACGTCCGCAGCCCGAGCACGAGGCCCACCAGCCACCCGGCGAGCGCGAGGTCGTCGACGAGGTGGGTCGCCAGGTAGGGCAGCACCATGTAGAAGCCGACGTTGAACGCACACTGCGTGGCGATCAGCAGGCGCATCACCGTCGGCAGGTCGCGCCAGCGCCCGAGCAGGGCCCAGCGTCGGCGCAGGCTCCGCAGCGCCACTCCCGCCGTCCCCGGCACGCCACCTCCGCTGTCCCGCAGCCCTGTCACCTGCAGGACGACGGTAACAACCGCGATCTTGCGGCGACGGGGTGCCCGGTCAGGCGGGGCGGACGAGCAACGCCACGGGAAGGTTCCGAGCAGCGACGACAGCGCGGGTGCCGCCGAGCCGACCGGCTGCCCGGTGACGACGTCGGTCCAGTCGTCGGCGCCGCCGGGCAGCGGGAGCACCGTGTCGTCCCACCCGCCCGCGCTCTCGAGCCCGACGGGCAGCCGGGTGACGACGGCGACGAGCCGTTCGCGCCCGGCCGGGCCACCGCGCGCGAACGCGAGGGCGTGGCCGGCGGCGTCGCCGCTCGCGGGCAGGTCGCGGTAGGAGGTGAAGAGCTCGGGCCGGTAGCGCCGCAGGCGCAGGGCCGCGGCCGTGACGGCGAGCTTGGCGCCGTCGCGGTCGTCGGGGTCGGTGCCCTGCGGGTCGGGCGTCCAGCCGCCGTCGAGGCGCGCGAGCAGCTCGCGGCGCCGCGCGAAGTCGACGGGGCGCCGGTTGTCGGGGTCGACCAGGGAGAAGTCGAAGCACTCGGTGCCCTGGTAGACGTCGGGCACGCCGGGCCCGGCGAGCTGGAGCAGCTTCTGGCCGAGGGCGTTGACCCGCCCGGGGCCGTCGAGCCGCGACACCAGGCCCTCGACGGCGGCGACGGTCTCGGCGTCGCCGAGCACCTGCCCGGGCCACGCCGCGATCGCCGCGTCGGCCGCCGCGACCGCGTCGACGTGCGCGGTGACCAGCTTGGCCTCCTTCGAGGCCTTCGTCAGGTAGCCCGCCAGGCGCTCCTCGGTGATCGGCCAGGCGCCGAGCACCGACTGCCACGCGAGCAGGTCGAGCGAGCCGCCCGCTGCGTGCTCTCCTCCGGCTGCGTTCTCCGACGGCAGCGGGTGCCGCGCCGACATGCCGCGCAGGAACGCCGCCCACTCGGCGGTCAGCTCGGAGAGCACCGCGAGCCGGGCCCGGACGTCCTCGGCGCGCTTGGTGTCGTGGGTCGAGAGCGACGTCATCGCCGCCGGCGTCGACGCCTCGCTGCGCGCCGACCGGGCGTGGAACTCGGCGGCGGTGACCCCGAACCGGTCGGGCGCGCCGCCCACCTCGTTGAGGGCGACGAACCGGTTCCAGCGGTAGAACGTCGTGTCCTCGACGCCCTTGGCCATGACCATCCCGGAGGTCTGCTGGACGCGGCGGGTCAGCGGGCCGTCGGGCTCGGCGATCATCGCGGCCCGGATCGCGCGGACCGTGTCGGCGAGCTCGGGCCGGGCGGTCGCCGCCGTGTCGGTGGCGACGTCGAGCGCGTCGCGGCCCTCGGGCAGGTAGGAGCGGTACACCGGGTAGGCGGCGAGGACCTCGGCCACGGCGTCGCGCACCGTCGCCGCATCCCGGTCCCCGGGCACCAGGGCCGCGATCCGCCGGACCTCGGCCACGAGGATCTCGTCGGTCACGAGGCGCTTCGCGACGTGCTCGGCGACGGGCAGCGAGCTCCGCGCGCCGGTGTGCGCGGCCGCGACCTGGTCGAGCAGCGACTCGCCGCGCGGGTCGACGAACACGCCCTGGACGACGCGCAGCGTCTCGTACCCCGTGGTGCCGTCGACCGGCCACGACGCGGGCAGCTCCTCGTCGGGCCCCAGGATCTTCTCGACCAGCAGCCAGGCCTGCTCGCCGAGCCGCTCGCGCAGCCGCTGCAGGTACGCCGTGGGGGCGGTCAGGCCGTCGGGGTGGTCGATGCGCAGCCCGTCGAGCTCGCCCGCGGCGCGCCAGCGCAGCACCTCGGCGTGGGTGGCGTCGAAGACCTCGGGGTCGTCGACGCGGACCGCCGCGAGGTCGGAGACGTCGAAGAAGCGCCGGTAGGTCAGCTCGGCGTTGCCGCGGCGCCAGTGCACGAGCCGGTAGTGCTGGCGCGAGTGCGCGTCCTGCGGCGCGCGGCGCTCGGTGCCCGGCGCGAGGGGGAAGCGGTGCTCGTAGTAGCGCAGCTCGGGACCGTCGGGGCCGTCGGCGATCTCGAGCTGGGAGACGTCGGACGGGTCGCCGAGCACCGGGATCAGGATCGGGCCGGCGTCCCAGTCGACGTCGTACCAGCTCGCGTGGGCCGAGGAGCGGCCGTGGCGCAGCACGTCCCACCACGACGGGTTCGCGGGCGGCACGGCGACGCCCATGTGGTTGGGCACGAGGTCGACCAGCACTCCGAGCCCGGCCTCGCGCAGCGCGCTCACCAGCGCCGACCGGCCCTCGTCGCCGCCCAGCTCGGCGTTCGTCCGTGTCGGGTCGACGACGTCGTAGCCGTGCGTCGAGCCGGGGGAGGCCTGCAGGATCGGCGAGCAGTACAGCGCGCCCGCCCCCAGGTCGGACAGGTAGCCGACCAGCTCGTGCGCCGCGGCGAAGTCCTGCGCCGGCGAGAGCTGGAGCCGGTAGGTGGACGGCGGCACGAGACGAAGCGGAGCGGAGCTCGAGAGTGGGTCGGAGGGGTTCACGCGTTCGCTCCGGGGTCGAGGGGGTGGATCAATGGACTGCGGTCACGGTGACGACGCGCTCGAGACCGCGGAGGTCGTCAGCGTTGCGGGTGAGCAGCGGCAGGCCGTGCCGCGCCGCCGACGCCGCGATGAGCAGGTCGAATCGGCGCGGCCGCGGATGCCGGCCCGCTCGTACGACGAGCCCGGCGAGAACGCCGTAGAGCTCGGTGGTGGCGACGTCCGGTGTGATCACGTCGAAGGAGCCGAGCACCACCTGGAGGCGGCGCCGTCGTGCGAGTTCCTCGACCGGGTCGTCGGTGAGGGCCAGGCCGTACTCGAGCTCCGCCACGGAGATGATGCTGACGGCGACGGTCTCGGTCAGGGCGGCCAGACCCGTCGCGGGCGGCTCGATGATGACCGACGTGTCGAGCAGGGCTCGCTCGATCACGGTGCGTCGTCGGGCAGGGTCAGGCGATCGTCACCGAGGCTGTCCACGTCGTGACGCCAACGGTCGGCGTCGACCGGCGGTGCGGCGGCGAGCAGCCGGTCCACCTCCTCGGCCGGCACGAAGCGGGGCCGGGACGGTCGCTGGTGGGGACGACGTCGGCGACGGGAACACCGTTGACCGTCACCACGAACGACTCGCCCCTGCCCACCCGCCGCATGATCGCGGCATTGTCGTTCCGCAGGTCGGCCTGCCGGATCACCTCGCCCACACCTCGACGATAGCGCTGAGCGCTACCGTGGCGCTACCGCGGCGGCGCTCACTCCGGGTTGGTGCGCTGCAGCAGGAGCACCGAGCGCGCCGCGACCGTGAGCACGTCGCCGCCGGCGCGCTCGTCGAGGTCGTCGGGCAGCGCGTCGGTGGTGGGCAGGACGTGCTGGCGCGCGGTGCCGACGACGACCGAGCCGGTCACCGTGTCGAGCACGGTGGTCCAGCGGTCGGGGTAGGACGCGCCGGGCAGCGTCACCTCGACGTCCTCGTGGTGGGCGTTCAGCACCAGCAGGAACGAGTCGTCGACGACGCGCTGGCCGCGCGGGTCGCTCTCGAGGATGCCGTCGCCGTTGAGGAAGACGGTGACGATCGACGCGGCGCCGCCCTCCCAGTCGTCGTCGGACATCTCCTCGCCCGCCGAGGTGAACCAGGCGATGTCGCGCTGCGCGTCCTCGCCCGCGGCGGGGCGGATCGTGCGCCCGTGGAAGAACCGGCGCCTGCGGAACACCGGGTGCGCGGCGCGCAGCGAGGCGACGCCGGCGGTGAAGCCCATCAGGTCCCAGTCGGCCTTCTCCGGGGCCCACTCCATCCAGGTGATCTCGGAGTCCTGGCAGTACCCGTTGTTGTTGCCGTACTGGGTGCGGCCCATCTCGTCGCCGTGCAGCAGCATCGGCACGCCCTGGGACAGGAACAGCGTCGAGAGCATGTTGCGCTGCTGGCGCAGCCGCAGGGTGCGCACGGCCTCGTCGTCGGTGGGGCCCTCGACGCCGTGGTTCCACGAGCGGTTGTCGTCGGCGCCGTCGTTGCCGTCCTCGCCGTTGGCCTCGTTGTGCTTCTCGTTGTACGAGACGAGGTCGCGCAGCGTGAAGCCGTCGTGGGCGGTGACGAAGTTGATCGACGCGTGCGGTGCGCGGCCGTCGTCCTCGTAGAGGTCCGACGAGCCGGTGAGCCGGGAGGCGAAGTCGCCGAGCGTGCCGTGCTCGCCGCGCCAGAAGTCGCGGACGGTGTCGCGGTACTTCCCGTTCCACTCGGTCCACGCCGGCGGGAAGTTGCCGACCTGGTAGCCGCCGGGGCCGACGTCCCACGGCTCGGCGATGAGCTTGACCTGCGAGATCACCGGGTCCTGCTGGACGAGGTCGAAGAACGTCGAGAGCCGGTCGACGTCGTAGAACTCGCGGGCCAGCGTGGAGGCCAGGTCGAACCGGAACCCGTCGACGTGCATCTCGGTGACCCAGTAGCGCAGCGAGTCCATGATCAGCTGCAGGGTGTGCGGGTTGCGCACGTTCAGCGAGTTGCCGGTGCCGGTGTAGTCCATGTAGTACTGCGGCTCGTCGTCGACCAGCCGGTAGTACGACTGGTTGTCGATCCCGCGCATCGACAGCGTCGGGCCCTGGTGGTTGCCCTCGGCGGTGTGGTTGTAGACGACGTCGAGGATCACCTCGATGCCCGCGGCGTGCAGGTCGCGGACCATCGCCTTGAACTCCTGCACGTGCGCGCCCGGTGCGGGGCTGCCGGTGAGCCCGGGCGTGGCGTAGCCGATGTGCGGGGCGAAGAAGGCGATCGTGTTGTAGCCCCAGTAGTTGCGCAGGCCGCGCTGGACGAGCACGTCGTCGTGCACGAACTGGTGCACCGGCATCAGCTCGATCGCCGAGACGCCCAGGCGCTGCAGGTGCGCGATCACCGCGGGGTGGGCGACACCGGAGTAGGTGCCGCGCATCTCCTCGGGCACCTCGGGGTGCAGCGCGGTGAGGCCCTTGACGTGCGCCTCGTAGATCACGGTGTCGTGGTAGGGCGTACGCGGCGGGCGGTCGTCGTGCCAGTCGAAGAACGGGTTGATGACCACGGCCTTCGGCACGTGCTGCGCCGAGTCGTCGTGGTTGACCTCGTCGGCCGCCTCGAAGTGGTAGCCGAACACCGACTCGTCCCAGGCCAACTGGTCGCCGAGGCTCGAGTCGAGTGCCTTCGCGTACGGGTCGATGAGCAGCTTGTGCGGGTTGGTCCGCAGGCCGGCGGCCGGGTCCAGCGGCCCGTCGACGCGGTAGCCGTAGCGCTGGCCGGGGACCACGCCCGGCAGGTAGCCGTGCCACACGAACCCGTCGCGCTCGGGCAGCTCGACGCGGTGCTCGGTGTCGTCGGCGTCGAACAGGCACAGCGTCACCGACGCCGCGACCTCGCTGAACAGCGCGAAGTTGGTCCCCGCACCGTCGTAGGTCGCCCCCAGCGGGTAGGAGGTACCGGGCCAGGGCTGCATGCTGCTCCTTCGCGCCGGGGTGCCGGCGGTCGTGGTGTCTGCTGCGAGCGGGTGTGCCCACTCGGCGCGGCAACGCTACCGTCCCGCCGTGGCCTCCGTGTTCACCAAGATCATCAACGGCGAGATCCCCGGGCGTTTCGTGTGGTCGGACGACCGCGTCGTGGGGTTCCTCTCGATCAATCCCCTCGGCCCCGGGCACGTGCTCGTGGTGCCGCGCGACGAGGTCGACCAGTGGCTCGACGCCTCCGACGACCTGTGGGCGCACGTCATGGAGGTGGCCCGCGCGGTCGGCGCCGTGATCCGCGACACCTGGTCGCCGCCGCGCGTGGCCCTCATGGTGGCCGGCTTCGAGGTGCCGCACCTGCACGTCCACGTGCACCCCGCGTGGGGGCTCGAAGCGTTCGACTTCTCGCGGGCGGCGAGCGACCCCGATCCCGCCGAGATGGACGACGCCGCCGACCGCATCCGCGCGGGGCTGCGGACCGCGGGCCACGGCGCCCACGTCCCGGGCTGAGCGCCGGTGCAGCTGATCCGGGTCCGCCACGGCGAGCCCGTGGCGGCGACCGCGGAGCCCGGCGCGCCCGGCGCCGACCCGGAGCTCTCCGCCCGGGGCCGCACGCAGGCGTCCGCCGTGGGGTGGTGGGCCGCGAACGCCCCCGCCCGCGACGCCGTCGCCGAGATCGTCACGTCCCCGATGCGCCGGGCCCGCGAGACGGCCGCGCCCGCGGCCGATGCCCTGGGGCTCGAGCCGGTCGTCGAGCCCGACCTCGTCGAGTTCGACGCCGGGCGGACGGAGTACCGGCCGGAGAGCGAGCGGATCGGCTCGGGCGACCCCGAGTGGCAGCGCCTCGTCGACGGTTTCCTGCCCACCTGGGTCGACGCCGACGCGTTCGGCGACCGCGTCCGCGCCGCCGTCGACCGCATCGTCGCCCGCCACGAGGGGCGCAGCTCGGTGCTGGTCGTCTGCCACGCCGGGGTCATCAACACCCTGCTCGCGGCGGAGCTGGGGACCGATCGGGCATTGCCGTTCCCGCTCGAGCACGCCGGGCTCACCCGCATCCTCGTCTCCCGCGACGGCAGGCGGCGGTGCGCTCGGTCAACGAGACGGCCCACGTCGCGGAGCTGCTGTGAGCGACCGCGGGACCCGGCGCGAGCACCGCACCGTGCCCGACGCGGGGCGCCTGATCACGTTCCTCGACGCCGCGGTCGCGATCGCCCTGACCCTGCTGGTGCTGCCGCTGGTCGACCTCGTGCCCGAGGGGCTGCGGGCGGGGGAGACGCCCACCGAGATCGTCACCGGCCATCTCTCCGCGCTCGGGAGCTTCCTGCTCAGCTTCTGGGTGATCTGGCGGTTCTGGACGGTCCACCACCGGCTGTTCGCCTGGTCGGGCCCGATCGGCCCCGCGCTGCTGCGGCTCAACCTGCTGTGGCTGCTCGCGATCGTGCTGCTGCCCTTCGTCACCGAGATGGTCTCCTCCTACCAGGTCGACCCGTTCGTCGTCCGGCTCTACGTCGGGCTGCTGCTGGTGATCAGCACGTCGCTGACGGCGATGGTGTGGGTGATGCGTCGCGACGCCACCGGGGCGGCGTTCGGACCCGACACGGGGGAAGGCCCGCCCCTGTCGTTCCTGCTCGGGTCGCTGGCCGCGACCGGCGGCATCGTCGTGGCGTTCCTGCTCGTGCTGCTCGTCCCGCGCATCGGCTACTGGGCGCTGCTCGTGCTCGCCGTCGACCCGCTGTTCGCCCCGCTGGTGGTGCGCCTGCACGCACGTCTGACGAGCTGATCCGCGCCGCTGACGCCGCTCGCGCCGGTGTGCCACGCTCGCGCGGTGAGCTCGGCGGGCCAGGCCTCCTCGACGGTCGCCGCACTCGCCGAGGTCGGCACCCTGCTCCTGGGGGCCACCGGGGTCGTGCTCGCGGTCGGGGTGGTGGGCAGCCTCGCCGCCGCCGACCAGGACGGGCCGGCGTTCGCGCTGCTGCTGGCGGTCGCGCTGACCGCCGCGCTGGCGTGGCCGACGGCGTGGGTCGCGCTGCGGGTGCGCCGCGTCACACCCGCCGCGGTCGCCGGTGTGCTCGGGGTGCTCGCGTCGGCCGCGGTGCCGCTGGTCGCCGTCGCGGGCTCGGGCACGGGAGCCGACGCCTGGCGCGCACTGGTCATGCCCGCGGTCGTCGCGGCGGCGCTGGCCGCGCTCGTGCTGCGGCGCCGCCGTGAGCGCGTGGCGCCCGACCTCGAGGTCGCGGGCCCCGCGGTGCTCGCGGTGACCGTGCTCGTCGTCGCCGTCTCGGTCGTCCTCGACGCGGCGCTGGCCCGCGCGGCGCCCGGGCTCGGCGGCGTGCTCGACGTCAGCTCGGTCGTCCTGGCGCTCGTGCTGGCCGGCGTCGGGCTCGCGGTGTCCGGGCGTCTCGGTCCGGCGCGCACCCGGGCGGTCGGGCTGCTCGTCGTCGCCGGGCCGGTGGTGTCGCAGGCGGCGCTCGCGCTGCGGGCGGGCCCGGGGGCGGGCGCGGCGGCGACGCTGCTGCGCTGGGGCGTGCTCGTCGCGCTGCTCGGCCTGGCCGTGGTGCTGCTCGTGCGCGGCGCGGGCCGTGGGAGCACGGCTCAGCGGTCGAGCATCGCTTCCTCGTAGTCGAGCTCGCGGAGCATCTCGCGCAGCACGGTGTCGTCGATGCGGCCCATGTCGCGGAAGCGCACGAAGGTCTCGCGCTCGGCGGTGAGCATCTCGCGGCGCAGCCGGCCGAACGCGATCGACGGCGCCTCGCCGATCTCGGCCTGCGGGCGCCCGAGACGTTCCCACGCGCCGTTCGAGCGCTGCTCGGCCCAGCTGCGCAGCTGGTGGGTGACGTGGTCGGGCACGCCGTCGCCGGCGATCTCGTCGAGCCGGTGCAGCGCCGCCTCGGCCGCGGCCTGCTTCGCGGCCGCCTCGTCGAGGGCGTCGCGCTGGGCGCCGCGGTCGAGGACGTCGAGCCTGCGGATCAGCCAGGGCAGGGTGGTGCCCTGCAGCAGCAGGGTGCCGATGGTGACGGTGAAGGCCGCGAACAGGATGACGTCGCGCGAGGCGAGCCCACCCGGTGTCCCGGGGAGCGGGATCGCGAAGGCCGCGGCCAGCGTCACCACGCCCCGCATCCCCGACCACGACAGCACCACCGGCGGGCGCCATCCGGGATGCCCCTCCTGATGTCGTGCCGCCAGGAGCAGGCGCGTGAGGTACACCGTCGGAAGACCCACGCGAAGCGCGCGACGATCGTGACGGCGAGGACGACGAGCGACCCGCCGAGGACGATCCAGAACTCCCCGGCCAGCCCGCGCACCACGACGGCGAGCTGCAGGCCGATCAGGGCGAACACGAGCGCCTCGAGCAGCGTGTCGAGCGCCTTCCACACCGCCTGGTCCTGCAGTCGGGCGGCGAACCCGCCCTCGGTCGCCTTGTGGCCCAGGTACAGCCCGGCCACCACGACGGCGAGGACGCCGGAGGCGTGGACCTCCTCGGCGAGCAGGTAGATCCCGAAGGGCACGAGGAGCCCGACGGCGCTCTCGAGCGTGGGGTCGCGCAGCGCGAGCCGGACGCGGTGGACGATCCAGCCGGCGACGGCGCCGATCGCGAGACCGCCGACCGCGCTGATCGCGAACTGGAGCAGGCCGCCGCCCCAGCTCGCCCCGGCGCCCGTGGCGGCGGCGAGCATGACGCTGAACAGCGTCAGCGCCGTGGCGTCGTTGAACAGGCTCTCGCCCTCGAGGATCGTCATGACCCGCCGCTGCAGCCCGAGACGCCGGCCGATGGTCGCGGCGGCCACCGCGTCGGGCGGGGCGATCACGGCGCCCAGCACCAGGCCGGCGGCCAGCGACAGCCCGGGCAGCAGCCACCACGCGACGAAGCCGGCCGCGACCGTCGTGAACACCACCAGCCCGACCGCGAGCAGCGAGATCGGCCGGATGTTCTCGCGGATGCGCAGCGCCGAGCTCTCGAGCGCCGCCGAGTAGAGCAGCGGCGGCAGGACGAGGAACAGCACGACGTCGGCGTCGAGCGGGACCTCGGGGACCCCCGGCACGTACGACAGCCCGAGGCCGACGACCACGAGGACCAGCGGCGCGGAGAGGCTGAACCGCCGCACGCGGCGCACCAGCGCCGTCACCGCGAGCGCCAGCACGACGACGACGAGCAGGACCAGGGGCGTCACCGCCGACCTCCGACACGGTGGACGCTGACGACGTAGCCGCCGCCCGCGTAGGGCTCGTGGCCGTCCCAGTCGGCGGAGCGCGCGACGAGCTCGAGGCCCGTGGCACCCGCTGCCCGTCGTACTCGGCCAGGGTCGGGAACGGCACGCCGTCGGGCAGCGCGAACGGCACGTGCTCGTCGTCGAGTCCGAAGCCCGCGACGAGCAGGCCGCCGGGACGCAGGTGCGCGGCGAGCCGCTCGACCACGCGCGCGTGCGTCCCCGGGGTCAGCAGGGGCCAGAGGTTGCCCGCCGCGACGGCGACCTCGAAGGACTCGGCGAGCTCGAGGTCGGCCAGGTCGGCGAGGACCCACGCCAGCTCCGGCGCGGCCGCTCGGGCCTCGTCGAGCATGGAGGCGTCGAGGTCGACGCCCACGACGTGGTGGCCGAGCTCCGCGAGGCGGATCGCCACCCGCCCGGTGCCGCAGCCGACGTCGAGCACCGCCGACGGCCGCCCGCCGACCAGCGCGTGCACCCGCCGGGCCTCGCCGTGCAGGTCTTCCCCGGCGGCCGCCATCTCGGCGAAGCGCGCGGCGTAGCGGGGACCGGACGTGCCGCCGGTGACGGCGAGCCAGGGTTGCTCGCGGCGGGCTCCGAGATCACGCGAGCATGCTACGACGGTGTGCCGTGCCCGTCCTCGGCCTGGATATGCGCATTCGTGCATGTATGGTGCGGGCATGGGCCACGGACACGGTCACGGTCACGGCGGTGCCGGGGGCGACGGGCGGCGCCTGGTCGTCGCGCTCGTCATCACCGCCGCCGTCCTCGTCTCGGGTGCGATCGGCGCCTGGGTCACCGGGTCGTTGGCGCTGCTCGCCGACCTCGGGCACCAGGTCACCGACGTCGCCGCGCTCGCCGCCGCCGTCGTCGCGGCCCGGCTCGCGCAGCGGCCCCCGAGCGCGCGGCGCACGTTCGGCCTCGGGCGCTCCGAGGTGCTCGGCGCCGCGGTCAACGCGATCGCCCAGCTGCTGGTCACCGTGTGGGTCGCGATCGAGGCGGTCGAGCGGCTCGCCGAGCCCCAGGACGTCCCCGGCACGGGGCTGCTGGTGTTCGGTGCGATCGGGCTCGCGGGCAACCTCGTCTCGCTCGTCGTCCTCGCCCGCGGCGACGGCGACAACATGAACGTCCGCGGCGCCGCGCTGCACGTGCTCGGCGACGCGCTCGGGTCGGTGGCCGTGCTCGCGGCGGCCGCCGTCACGCTGACCACGGGCTGGGTCTACGCCGACACCGTGGCCTCGCTGCTCATCGTCGCGATCCTCGTCCCGCGCACCCTGGCGCTGCTGCGCGAGGCGTCGCACCTGCTGCTCGAGGGCGCGCCCGCGGGCATCGACGTCGACGACGTGCGGGCGGCGCTCGAGGAGGTCGACGGCGTCGAGGAGGTCCACGACCTGCACGTCTGGGCGATCAACGACCGCAACCCCGCCGCGTCGGCGCACCTGGTCATCGGCGAGGACGGGTGCGCCACCGCCGACTGCGGCGAGCACGGCGTGCTCGACACCGCCACGGCGCTGCTGCGCGAACGCTTCGGGCTCCACCACTCGACCCTGCAGGTCGAGGCCGTCGAGCACGCCGACCACGAGGTCGCCTGCGAGCCGCCCGTGCGGACGACGGGCCAGGCCCGCTAGGCGGGTGCCGCCACGCGGAACGACCGCCGGTGCTCCGACGGCGTGCGGCCGTAGACGTCGAGGAACGTCGTGCGCATCGTCTCGGTCGACCGGAAGCCACAGCGCGCCGCGACCCGCGCGAGCGGCACGTCGGTGTTCGCGAGCTGGGCCGCGGCGGCCTCGGCCCGCGCGCGGCGGACGTGGTCGGCGGGCGTGCACCCGAGCTCGGCGCGGAACCGGCGCGCCAGGTGCCGCTCGCTCACCCCGGCCAGTCGGGCGAGCGTCACGGCGGTGAGGTCGTCGTCGAGGTGGGCGGCGACGTGCTCGACGACCACCCGCACCACGCCCTGCGGCGGCGCGGGGGCCGTGACGTGCATGCTCATCTGGGCCTGCGTGCCGGGCCGCTGCAGGTAGGTCACCAGCGCGCGGGCCACGCGGCGGGCGCTCGCCGCGCCCTGGTCCTCGGCGACGAACGAGAGCGTGAGGTCGAGCGCGCTGGTGACCCCGGCCGACGTCGCCATCCGGCCGTCGCGCACGAAGATCGGCGCCGGGTCGACCTCGACGGCGGGGTGGTCGCGCGCGAGATCGGCGGCGAAGCGCCAGTGGGTGGTCGCGCGGTGGCCGTCGAGCAGGCCGGCCGCGGCGAGCACCTGGGCGCCGGTGCACACCGAGGCGACGCGGCGCGCGTGCCGGGCGAGGCGGCGGACGTGACCCACGATCGCGGGGTCGGCCGATGCCCGCCACGAGCCGTAGCCGCCGACCACGACGAGGGTGTCGACCTCGGCGACGTGGCGCTCGAGGGCCCCGTGCACGCCCAGCGTCAGCCCGGGAGGGCAGGTGACCGGACGTCCGCCCGGCGACAGCACGGTCACGGCGTAGGGCGGTCCGCCGCCGATCTCGCCGGCGATGGTGAGGGTGCTCGTGACCGACGACAGGTCGAGCAGCTCGGCGTCGTCGTAGACCACCACCGCGACCGCGATCGGCTCCATGCCGCCCGAGGCTAGCGTTCCGCGGTCCGTCCGGACCAGCTCCGCAGGATTCGGACCTGCTCCCCGGATACGGGGAGGGTACCGTTCGGCGGGTCAGGCTGGCCGCATGAGCCTCGAGACCGACCGTCCGCCCCACCGCCGCGCCGCGACGCGGCGTCCGCGCGCTGCTGCCCGCCCTCCGGCGACGCTGGCCCACCCTGGTCGGCGCGCTCGCCGCGGTGGCGCTGGCCCTCACCGGCATCGACCGCGAGGGGTCGTCCTCGGCCTGGTGGTCGCGGCCGGGTGCTACGTCGCCGCGGCCGCCCTCGACCGGCCCTGGATGGCGTGGGGATGGATCCCGCCCGCGGTCGCCCTCGCGTTCCTGGCCGGCCTGACCGGGCTCGACCCCGTCGTCGTCAGCGCGGTCGCCGCCGTGGCCCTCGTCGTCGTGGGCCTGGTGCGCGGCGCGGCACGACCGCACCTCGCCCGGCAGACCGCGGGCCTGCTCGGGTACGGCGCGCTCGCCGTCGTCGCGGCGCTCGCCGGGCCCACCGTCGGCCTCGCGCTCGCCGCGGTGGCCCTCATGTCCCACGGCGCGTGGGACCTCTGGCACCTGGCACGCCACCGCGACGACGTCTCACCCTCGCTCGCCGAGGCCTGCGTCGCGCTCGACGTCCCGCTCGGCGTCGTCGTGCTCGTGGCGGCGTTCCTGGTCTGAGGCCCGCGGTGTGATGATGACGGCCTCTCCCTACGACGCCGCCGAGGACCCGATGCGCTACGACGACGACGCCGAGCTCGACGCCTCCCAGGTCACCGACCAGCGGGGCGGGTCGTCCGGCTCCGGCTTCGGTGGGTTCGGCGGCGGGGGCGGCGGTGGTGGGCTCCTCCCGATGCTGGTCGGCCTGCTGCTCTCCGGGCGCGGCGGCAAGCTCGGCGGCGGCGTGATCGTGCTGGTGATCGTCGGCTTCCTGGCGTTCTCGGTCCTCGGCGGCGGGGACACCACGGCGTCACGGGGGGCGGGCTCGGGGGCGTCCGGCTTCGGCGAGCCCGGCGGTCCGGCGCGCGTCGAGACCTCCGACCTCGCGAACTCCTGCCGCAGCGGGAAGGACGCCAACCGCTCGCTCGACTGCGCGATCGTGGCCGACGTCAACTCGATCCAGGGCTACTGGTCGGGCGGGGGCTACGCCGCCCTCGCGTCGACGGTCCGCGGGGCCGCGCCGCGATACGAGCCGTCGAACGTGGTCTTCTTCTCCGGTCAGGTCCGCACCCGGTGCGGGAGCGCCGACGCCAGCGCGGGCCCGTTCTACTGCCCGGGTGACGACCTCGTCTACATCGACCTGAGCTTCTACGACCAGCTGCAGCAGCAGTTCGGCGCCCAGGGCGGGCCGCTGGTCAACGCCTACGTGCTCGCCCACGAGTACGGCCACCACGTCCAGGACCTGCTCGGCACCGAGGCGGCGGTGCGGACCCGCGAGGGCGCCGAGTCCGACTCCGTGCGCCTCGAGCTGCAGGCCGACTGCTACGCCGGGGTGTGGATGAACCACGCCTCCCAGCCGAGCCAGGGACGGCGCCCCGTCGTCCTCGGCATCACCCCGGAGGACCTCGCCAGCGCCGTCGACGCGGCGCAGCGCATCGGCGACGACTACATCCAGGGCAAGCTCGGCGGGGGCACCGTCGACCCCGACTCGTTCACCCACGGCACGTCGGCGCAGCGCAAGCGCTGGCTGACGACCGGGTTCACCAGCGGCGACGCCTCCCGCTGCGACACCTTTCGCACGCGCAGCCTGGGCTGAGGTCAGCGCGGGGCTCCGCCCGCGACGAGGGTGCGCTCCTCGTGATCGACACCGTCTGTCGATCACGATGAGCGCACTCTCGTCGACCGGGCCGGGCCGGGCCGTCAGCGGCCGGTGCGGGTGCCCCGGCCGTCGGCGGGGGCGTCGTCGCCGTCCGCGCTCTCGGGGGCGTCGACGCCGGTCGGCGTGAACCACGGGTGGGGCTCCGACGCGGGGCGCGGCGCCGGCGAGCGCACCGGCGGGGGCGGCGGCGACGGGATCGAGGCCGACGGCGCGGCGGGCGGCGCCGGAAAGCGGCCGGCCTGGCGGGGCGACGGTGCCGCGGACGCGCGGCTCGGCGACGGGTCGGTCGGGCTCGCGGTGGTCCGGTCCGCGGTGGTCCGGTCCGCGGTGGTCCGGTCCGCGGCGGCGGGCGTGGTCGCGGGCGTGGTCGCGGGCGGGTCGGTGGCGGCGGGAGTGGTGGCGGAGGCGGTGCCGGAGGCTGCGAACGGCGCGGGCATCCGCGGCCGGGACCCGGCGGTCCGGGTCGGCAGCGGACCAGAGGTGCCCGAGCGGGTCGGCTGCCAGGCCCCGGGCGTCGGCCTCGTCGCCGAGCCGAGCCGAGCGGCGGCGTCGGGCCTGGAGGCTGGGGTGGTCGCCGGGTCGGCGTGGCCGCCGGGTCCGGCTCGGCGGCGGACGGAACCGACGTGGCGGGCTCGGCCGGCTCGGCGGACTCGGCGGGCCCGGTGGGCCCGGTGGGGGCCGGCTCCGACGCCGGCCTCGTTGCGGGACTCGACGTGGGCCTCGACGTGGGGCGGGCGTGGTCGCCGCGGGCGTGGCGGCTGCGCCCGGCGTGGTCGCCGGGAACCGCGGGCGCGGCAGGCGCACTCGGCGGCCTGGGAGCCGGGAGCCGGGGGCGTGGGGGCCTGGTCGGCGTGGTGGCGCGGCCGGTCGGACCAGGGCGGCGGTGGTCGCGCCGACCGCCCCGACCGCCCCGACCGGCCCGGCGGCGACCGGCCCGGCGGCGACCGGCCCGGCGGCGACCGGCCCGGCGGCGCCGTCGGTGGGCTTCGCCCGCGGTGGCTCGGCGGCGTGCTCGTCGCTCTCGGTCGCGTCGGTGGTCTCGCCGGCCTCCGTGGCCGGGTCCGGCTCGTCTGCCGCCGCGGACGCCACCTCGGGCTCGTCGCCGTCGGTGTTCGCGTCGTCCTCGGCGGCCGCGCCGCGGTGGCCTCGGGGTGTCGTCGGTGTCGGCGCCGTCCTCGTCCGTGTCGACCGTCGCGGGGACCGCGTCGTCGTCGTCGGCGTCCCCGTCGGTGGGACCCGGGGCCGGGAAGGCCCGGGTGGCGGTGTCGCGGCTCTCGGCAGCCGCACCATCGGCCACGGGCTCCTCGGCGTCCTCGGCCCCGTCGTCGGTGCCACCACTGAGCTCTCGTCGGCGACGGGCTCGTCGGCCGGTGTCCCGTCGGCGGGGTGGCCCGACTCGTCGACGCGGGGAGCGCCTGGGTGGGGAGTCCTCGGCCTCCGGCGCGGGCGTCGCGACGTCACCGGGGGCCCGTCGGCGCTGCGCGGCTCGCCGAAGACCCCGCTGCCGAACGCGGCGACCCCGGCTCCGGCGCCGGCCACCCCGGCCGCGCCCGCCGTCGCGATCCCGGTGGGCGTGCGGGGCCGGGCGGAGAGGAAGGCGCCCGTGTCGGCGACGACCGGGCGACCGTCGTCGTCGAGCAGCGTGTGCCGCCCGGTGGGGGCGTTGTCGGCCTCGACCGTGTCGGCGGACGCCGCGTCGGCCGCGCGCTGGGGCAGCCGCACGAACAGCGCCGTGATGATCATGACCCAGGCGATCGCCTGGAGCACCAGCAGGACGACGCCGACCCCGGTGAGGAAGGTGTTGCGCTCGCTCTCGGTCCACCCCGTGACGTCGATGAACGCCACCCCGCCGGTGACGAGCATCGCGGCGAGCAGGAGGACGAACCCGATGAGGGTCACCCGGGCGAGGGTGGGCTCGGACCGCCACCGCATGACGGCGATCACGATGCCCACGATGGCCGCGACCCCGGTGGGACCGAAGGCGAAAGCGGCGCGGAGGCCCGAGTCGAGCATGCCCTGAACCTAACTCGTCGGGGTGACGTCCGTGAGTGGGTGAGCCCTCCGTCGACCGACCGGGGCGCTCCGGCACTCCATCGTGCGACGGTATCCGCCAGCATGGACGCCGTGGAGGTCGCGCCGAAGCCCGACGTGAGCCCGGACACCGTCCGTGCCGCGATGACCGACGTCGACACGCTCGGGGGTTCTTCGCCGTCGCCGTGGGCACGGCGCCCACCGGCGAGCGCTGGCGCCCCCTGGCCGAGCTCTACGGTCCCCCGGGGCCCGGGGACGTGCTCGCCGCGCGCATCGGCGAGGTGGCCGGGCAGCTCGGCGCGTCGCGACGGGTGGCGGCGTCGCTGCTCGGGCTCTCGCTCACGGCGCGGGCGACCGCGGTCGTGCTGGCGACCGTCGTCGAGCACGGGGTGCTGCCGCTGCTGGGAGACGACCGGCTGAGCTGGCGGCCGTGGCCGGGTGGACCGCTGCCGCTGTGGATCGCCGACCCCGCGGGCCACGCGGTCGGGGCGCCGGACGAGGGGACGACCGCCGACGTCGTGGCCGCCGAGCTCGACCGCGTCCACCTGCGGCCGCTGGTCGCCGCGGTCCGGCGCGCGCGAGCGTCTCCGAGCAGGTGCTGTGGGGCAACGCGGCGTCGTCGCTGGCCGGCGCGGTCCGCGTGCTCGCCCTCGAGCGCCCGCACGCCCGCGACGCGGCGCGCGCCCTGGCCGAGGGGCTGCTCGCCCGCCCACCGTTCGCGGGGCTCGGCGCGTTCGTCGCCGAGCCGTCCCACCCCACCGGGTTCGGGTTCCGGCGCACCACGTGCTGCCTGTTCCACCGCGTCCCCGGCGGCGGGACCTGCGGCGACTGCGTGCTCGAGGGCTGAGCGCAGCTCAGAACGTCCAGACCGCCAGCAGCCGCCCGGCCACGATCAGCGCGATCACCGGGCCGAGCACGAACAGCGCCACCCAGATGCTCGCGGGCAGCCCCGTGAGGCGCTCGAGCTGGTCGACGTCGGAGTCGGGCGCGCGACGCCGTGAGCGCTTCTGCTGCAGCTCGATCACCGTGCGCAGGCCGCCGAGGATGAGGAACCAGGTGACGAAGCAGCCGAACGCGTACTGCACGTCGGTCGAGCCGTAGATCGCGACGACGACGAACACCGCCCCGGTCAGCACCACCGCGACGACCCCGAAGGTGTTGCGGACCAGCGCGAGCGTGGCGAGCAGCAGCATCACCGCGATGCCGAGCATCGCCGACGTGGCGTCGAGCGCCACCATCATTCCGGCGCCGAGGCCGAGCAGCGGCGGCGTCGCGTAGCCGGCAGCCGCGGTCGCGGCCATCCCGGCCGTCGCGGCGTCCCTTCGAGACCGTGACGCCCGAGGTGTCGGAGTGCAGCAGGATCCGCGTCAGCTGGCGGCCCGACATGATCGCGACCAGGGCGTGCCCGGCCTCGTGGGCGATCGTCACGACGGTGCGGGCCCGGTACCAGAGCCCGCCGTGGCCGACCACGAGCAGCGCGACGAGCCCGGCGAGCACGACGAGGGTCAGCGGCGACGGGTCGCCCGCGAACAGGTTTGCGACGGCGCCCCCGACGTCGGTGGTGGACGTGGCGGAGGCGAGTGGGGGAGCGGCGAGCCCGATGCCCGCACGCTAGCGTCCGCCGCCGTCCGCCTCGGCGCCCCTGGAGGGAAGTATTTCCCGGCCGCCGGGGCCATCCTGGTGACCGTGAGCGCACCGAGCCCCGGGGACGACACCGCCGACGATCCCGACGCGATCCGTCTCGGCACCGCGCGCGGACGCTGGATCCTCGCCGTCACGGTGCTGGGCTCGGGCCTGGCGATGCTCGACTCGACGGTCGTCAACATCGCGCTCGAGCGCATCGGCGCCGACTTCGGGGCCTCGTTCGCCGACCTCCAGTGGACGATCAACGCCTACACGCTGACCCTCGCTGGGCTCATCCTGCTCGGCGGCTCGCTCGGCGACCGCTTCGGGCGCCGCCGGGTGTTCTGCGTCGGGGTGGTCTGGTTCGCCCTCGCGTCGCTGCTGTGCGGGCTGGCCCCGTCGGCCGGTTTCCTCGTGGCCGCACGGGCCCTGCAGGGCGTCGGGGGCGCGCTGCTCACCCCGGGCAGCCTCGCACTGATCTCCGCGTCGTTCCACGGCCGCGACCGGGCCGCGGCCATCGGGGCGTGGTCGGGCCTGGGGGGCATCGCCGGCGCGATCGGGCCGTTCGTCGGCGGGTGGCTGGTGGAGTGGTCGTGGCGGGCGGTCTTCCTGATCAACCTCCCGATCGCGGCGGCCGTGCTCGTCGCCGCCGTGCGCCACGTCCCGGAGTCGCGCGACGAGAACGCCGCGACCCGGCTCGACGTGCCCGGCACCCTGCTCGCCGTGACCGGCCTGGGCGCGCTGACCTGGGCGCTGACCGAGGCGGGGTCGGCGGGCGCCGGGGCCGCCGTGCTCGCCGTCGGCGCCGCCGGGGTGCTCGCGCTCGCCGGGTTCGTGGTCGTCGAACGCCGCTCCCGCGCGCCGCTGGTGCCCGGTGACCTCTTCGGTGGGGCGACCGGCGCGCGCTTCACCGCGGCCAACCTGGTCACGCTGCTGATGTACGCCGCGCTGGGGCTGCTGTTCGTGCTCGTCGTGCTCCAGTTGCAGGTGGTGGGCGGGTTCAGCCCGCTGGCCGCCGGGACGGCGCTGCTGCCGGTGACCGCGCTGATGCTGCTGCTCTCGGCGCGCATGGGGGCGCTGGCCCAGCGGATCGGCCCGCGCATCCCGATGACCGTCGGGCCCGCCGTCGCGGCCGTCGGGATGCTGCTGCTCCTGCGGGTCGGGCCGGACGCGAGCTACCTCAGCGACGTGCTGCCCGCGGTCGGCGTCTTCGGGCTCGGGCTCTCGGCCACCGTCGCCCCGCTGACCGCGACCGTGCTCGACGCCGCCGAGGACCGCCACGCCGGCATCGCCTCCGGGGTGAACAACGCCGTCGCGCGGGCCGCCGGGCTGCTCTCCGTGGCCTTCGTGCCCGCCCTCGCCGGGATCGCGGGCGACGACTACACCGATCCGGTCGTCTTCGGCGCGGGGTACGACCGGGCGCTGCTGATCGCCGCGGGACTGCTGCTCGCGGGCTCGCTGCTCTCGGCGACGCTGCTCGGCCCGCGTCGCACCGACGACGCGGAGGGGAGCGCACCCGGCTGCCCGTCGAGGCCGACGCGCACTGCGGGGTCACCGGCCCCGGGCACCACCCGCGCTGACGGGTCCCCTTCGATACCCCCACGGGGTAGCATCGGCGGGGTGAGCAGCTACGCCGGGAACAAGGACGACTACCTGCGCCGGCTGCGCCGGGTCGAGGGGCAGGTCCGCGGCATCGCCCGCATGGTCGAGGAGGACCAGTACTGCATCGACGTGCTCACCCAGGTCTCGGCCGCGAGCAAGGCGCTGCAGAACGTCGCGCTCGGCCTGCTCGAGGACCACATGGGCGGCTGCGTCGTCGAGGCGGCGCAGGCCGGTGACGCCGAGGCCGCCGCGAAGGTCGCCGAGGCCTCCGCCGCCATCGCGCGGCTGGTCCGGTCCTGACCGGGGCGCGTCAGGCCCGGCCCTCGGCGAGCGCCCGCAGCTCGGCGACGACGTTCTCGATGCCGCCGAGGCGGCGGTCGACGATCAGCTGGGCGATCGCGGTCAGCACCAGCGCCGGCCACTCCACGAGGCCGGTGATCCCCGCGCCGAGCAGCAGCGCGTAGACCGCGAGGCTGGTCCGGTCGACGCCGTGGGCGCGGAACCACGCGTACACGGCCTCCTCGTCGCCACGGTCGAGCGCGGCGAGCAGGTCGGGTGCCTCCTCGGGCGTCCGCACGATCTCGCCCGGCAGCTCCTCCGCACGGGTGCGCACCGACTCCCGGGGCGCGCGGTCGGGGACGGCGGACAGGTGTGAGCTCTCGGGCACGGGCGCTCCTCGGTGGGTCGGACGGCTTCCTCCTCTGTACCCGATCGTTCGGGTCTTCGTCGCCCGCGTTCACCCGTCGCCGCACGAACGCCCACAGCGCCGCCAGGGCCTCCGCCGTTCGTCGCGGTCACGCCCGCGCAGGTCGGCCACGCCGTGCTCGGTGACGACGACGTCGACGTCGTGCGCCCCGGTGCTGACCGGCCGCGACAGCGTGTCGACGAGCGTCGGGCGGTCGCGGTGCCTGCTGGCCACGGCGACGATCGACAGCCCGTGCACCGAGCGGGCGGCCGCCTCGGCGTAGTCGGGGTGCCCGCCGATGCCGCCGACCGTCGCCCGCGCGGTGCCCTCGACGTTGACCTGACCATCACGGTCGATCTCGACGGCGGTGTTGACCGCCACCAGCGGCGGGCCCGCCACCATCCGCCCGGGGTCGTGGGTGTGCTCGACGCCGTGCAGCACCGGGCGGCCCGCGCGGCCCCGGGCGTCGGCCCAGTCGTGCAGCCGGCGGGTGCCGACGAGGTAGGTGGCGACGGGGTCGCCGACGAGCAGGCCGGCCTCGTCGAGGTCGACGACGCCGTCGCCGAGCAGGCCCGAGTCGACGCGAACCGGCCGGCCGGCGTCGATGACCGCGCGCACCACGGCGTGGCCCAGCTGCCCGGGCGACCACTGGAGGCGGGGCCGGTCGAGCCCGCCGAGCAGGCCGGCGACGTGGCCGCCGATCGCCACGTGCTCCGCGCGCGGCGTGCCCGACGGCACCTCGTGGGGTCCGTCGGCGCGGTGGGCGAGCACGGTCAGCTGCCCGGGCGGGACCGGAGGGGTCGCCGCGGCCCGGGGGAGGCGCTCGTCGACGACGGCGGCCACCGGGACCCCGGACGCCACGAGACCGGCCATCCACGACGCCTCGCTGCCGAGGACGGGCCCGTCGGGCCCCGGGGCCAGCCCCGCGACGAGCAGGTCGGGGCGCAGGGCCGCGAGCACGGCAGGCACCGCGGAGAAGCGGGCGGGCACGGTGCGCACCAGGCCGCCCTCGGCCCCCGCGCGCAGGCCCCACCCCGGCATCACGGTCCGGACGTCGGCGAACGCGGCGAGGTCGAGGTCCTCGGTCGGCACCGGGAGCCAGCCGGTGACCAGGCCCAGGTCGTCATGCTCGCGCGCGACCGCCGAGAGCGCCCGGTACGCCGCGCGGGGGCTGCCGCTGCCGTCCGCCAGGGCGATCCGGGCCCCGGCGGGAGCGCCTCGACGACGCCGGCGAGGGTCGCGTGGAGGGCGGCGTCGTCGGTGTCGCCGGTCGTCGCGGTCATGGCGCCACCGAATCACACCCGGAGCGCAACCGATCGCGGATGGGAAGTTCCGCCGACCGGGCTACGCGTCTCAGGCCGAACGGCGCAGCGTGACCCTCTACTGTGCGAACCGTGGGTTCCAGGGCACGGCGCACCGTGATGTCCGGCGCAGCGACCGTGCTCGGAGCGGTGGTGCTGACCGCCGCGACGCTCGCGGCGGGCGCGGGGGTGTCGACCGCCGCGGCCGCGCCGCCGGTGCCGCTGCCGATCCCGCCGCTGCCGGTGGTGCAGCGCGCCGAGACGAAGGTCATCTCGACGCTGATCGGGACGGGCACCGCGGGCGACACCGGCCGCCGCTTCGGCGTCGAGGGCACCGACCTTGGCCACACGTTCCTGCACAAGGGCCGGCTGGCCGCCCTGTTCGGCGACACCTACGGTGCTCCACCCGCCAACCCGTTCTTCTCGGTGCGCCACCAGGACTGGCGGAGCAACACCATGGGCTGGCTCGACGCCGAGCGCGACGCGGGCGGGGGCACGCGGCTCGAGAGCATGATCAGCGACCGGCCGGGCCACGCCAAGGAGCTGCTGGCGTCGAAGAAGCGCCGCGGCATCGAGGAGACCGTGATCCCGACCGCGGGGATCTCGACCGGCGACCGCATGTGGCTGCACTACATGTCGGTCAAGTCGTTCGACAAGCCCGGCCGCTGGACGCTGAACAGCGCCGGCGTCGCGCACTCCGACGACGACGGGCAGACCTGGGTCAAGGACCCCGGCGCGGTCTGGTCGGGCGGTAGCCGGTTCGGCCAGGTCGCCTACGTGCGGCCCGCGGAGGACCCCGACGACGGCGAGGCCGACGGCGACCCCGACGGGTTCGGCCAGGTCTACGTCTACGGCATCCCGGCCGGGCGCTACGGCTCGGTCTCGCTCGCCCGGGTGCCCGCGAACCGGCTCGGCGACAAGGCGGCCTACACCTACCGGACCGCGTCCGGCGGCTGGTCGGCCGACGAGAGCGCGGCCGCGACCGTCGTGCCGGGCCCGGTCGGCGAGCTCTCGGTGCGCTACCACGCCTTCTACCACCGCTGGCTGATGATGTACCTGGTCGACCCGACCGGGGAGGTCGTCCTGCGCGTCGCCGACCGGCCCACCGGCCCGTGGAGCGAGCCGCAGGTGGTGACGACCACGCGGGAGTTCCCGCAGGCCTACGCCCCCTACCTGACACCGGCCTGGAACGCCGGCTCCGACATCGTGTTCACCCTGTCGCAGTACGACACCTACCGGGTCTCGCTCATGCGCACCCGCCTCGGCTTCCAGTCGCCCGACGCCGCGCTGCCGCCCGACGTGCGCCAGACCCCGCCGGGGCTGTCGCTGCCCGCGCTGCCGTTCGTGCCCTACCCGTTCGGCCACGGCGGGAGTGGCTGACGCCATGTGAGCGCTGATCCGCCCTATAGGGCGGGCCAGCGCTCACATGGCGCGGAGCGCCGCCCGCGCGATGATCACCTGCTGGATCTGGCTCGTGCCCTCGTAGATTCGGAACAGGCGCGCGTCGCGGTACATGCGCTCGACCGGCACGCCGCGCATGTAGCCGGCGCCGCCGTGGACCTGGACCGCGCGGTCGGCGACCCGCCCGACCATCTCCGAGCAGAAGTACTTCGCGCTCGAGGGGCCGACCACGACGTCGTCGCCCGCGGCGTAGGCCCGCGCGGTCTCGCGGACCATCGCGCGCCCGGCGCGGTGCTCGGTGATCGAGTCGGCCAGCAGGCCCTGACCAGCTGGTAGGAACCGATCGCGGCACCGCCCTGCTCGCGGTCGCGCGCGAACGTCGTCGTCTCGTCGACCAGCCGGGCGGCCATCCCGACGCAGAGCGCGGCGATGTGCAGGCGTCCGTGGGCGAGGCAGGCCATCGCCGTGGTGAACCCGCGGTGCAGGCCCTCATCGCCGCCGACCAGGTTCTCGGCGGGCACGCGGACCTCGTCGAGGTAGACCTCGCAGGTCCACGCGCCGCGCTGCCCCATCTTCTCGTCGTGCGGGGCGAAGGAGACCCCGGGCGCGTCGGTCGGCACGAGGAACGTGGAGATGCCCTTGGCCGGCCTGCTCGCCGGCGCGTCGGTGTCGGTGCGGGCGAAGACCATGAGGACGTCGGCCAGCGGCGCGTTGGTGATCCAGCGCTTCTGCCCGGTGATCACCCAGTGGTCGCCGTCGCGCACGGCCTTCGTGGTCAGCGACGACGGGTCGGACCCGGCGTCGGGCTCGGTGAGCGCGAACGACGCCACCACCTCACCGGTGGCCAGGCGCGGCAGCCAGCGTTCCTGCTGCTCGCGGGTCCCGCCGCGGACGAGGACCTGCCCGGCGATGCCGTTGTTGGTGCCGAACAGCGAGCGCAGCGACGGCGTGGTCCAGCCGAGCTCCATCGCGAGCTCGACCTCCTCGGCCATCGACAGGCCGATGCCGCCGAACTCCTCGGGGATCGCGAAGCCGTAGAGGCCCATCGCCTTGCACGCCTCGCGCAGCTTCTCCGGGACCTCGTCGCCGGCCTCGATCTCGTCCTCGAGCGGCACGACCTGCTCGCGGACGAACTCGCGGACCGACGCGAGGACGTCGGCGAAGTCGGACGGGTCCATGAGGTGGCCTCCGGCCTTGTGAGTACTTTCCGTGGCTATTGCCACTGAAAGTACTCACAAGCGCGTCAGCGCACCCCGCGCATGGCCCGGTTGACGATCGGGCTCAGGGCGGCGAGGACGACGGCGAGGACGATGGCGATCCCGCCGACCGTGCCGAAGTAGGTCGCCTCGCCGATCGTCGTGGAGTACTCCGCGAGCTTGCCCGCCAGCGCCGAACCGAGCGAGATCGTCAGGTAGAACAGCGGCACCATCAGGTTGCGGTGCGCCGCCGGCGCCAGGCGGGTCGACGCCGACAACCCGATCGGCGAGATGTTGAGCTCGGCGAGCGCGAAGACCAGCAGGACCAGCGCGACCACGGCGAGCGGCGTCGTCGGCCCGCTCCCGCCCGACCACGGCAGGAACAGCAGGAACGCGACGCCCATGCCGCCCGCGCCGAGGGCGAACTTGATCGGGGTGCTCGGTGCGCGGTCGCCGAGCCGGGTCCAGAGCAGCGCGAACAGCGGGGCGAGCACGACGACGAAGAAGGGCTCGATCGAGCCGGCGGAGGCGGTCGGTACCTCCCAGCCGAACAGCCCGCGATCGGTGCGCTCCTCGACGTAGAGCACGACCGAGGTGAACTGCTGCTGGAACAGCGACCAGAACACCAGGCTGCCGATCCAGAGCGGGACGAACGCCCACACCCGGCTGCGCTCGTCGTCGTCGACCTTCGGGCTGGTCAGGAGCACGACGAAGATCGCGATCGCGGCGGCCCCGACGACGTAGGCGATGACGTCGGACAGGTTGTCGGGGCGCAGCAGGCCGACGGTGAACCCGAGGGCGACGAGGACGGCGAGGACCACGACGATCGCGGCGACGCGGACGACGGCCGAGCGCGGTGCCGGGTCGGGCACCGTGCGCGCCGCGGCGGGCAGGGTGCGGCGGCCCGCGGTGTAGATGGCGAGCCCGACCGCCATCCCGACCGCGGCGAGCCCGAAGGCCAGGTGGAACGACCCGAGGCCCTCCTGGACGATGCCGGTCAGCAGCGGTCCGACGAGCGCGCCGACGTTGATGCCCATGTAGAAGATCGAGAACCCGGCGTCGCAGCGCGGGTCGTTGCGGTCGTAGAGCGACCCGACGACGGTGGTCGACGAGGTCTTGATCCCTCCCGCGCCGAGCGCGACGAGGACCAGGCCGACCGCGACGCCGCCGAGCCCCGGCAGCACCGCGAGGGCGAGGTGCCCGGCCATCACCACGACCGCGCCGTAGAACAGGGTGCGCTCGGCGCCGAGCAGCCGGTCGGCGACCCACCCGCCGCCCACGGCGGCGAGGTAGGTCATCGCGCCGTACGCGCCGATGATGCTCGCCCCCGCGGCGGCGGGGAGCCCCAGGCCGCCCTCCTGGAGCGACCGGATGAGGTACACGGCCATGACGAACTGCATCCCGTAGAACGAGAAGCGCTCCCACAGCTCGACGCTGAAGACCGCGCCGAGCGCCAGCGGGTGACCGAAGAACCGCGTGTCGGTGCTGGGCTGCTCGCGGTCGGGCGCGGAGGGCTCCGGTACGGGCCCGGAGGGCGTGGTCGTCACGGAACTCCAGGGTGCACCCTGCCGTGAACGTTCACAAGATGGGCCGATCGGCGCAGCGGGTTGGTGCCTCCTCGCGAGGTGGCCCCCGTCACGTCCGGGCGATACTGGCCGTTCTGTCCGGGGACGGCCACGTCGGGAGCCGCGCATGTACATCCAGGACTACGCCCCGCTGTTCGGCTCGCTGGGCTGGAGCTCGCTGGTCGCGGCGCTGCCGCTGGTGCTGCTGTTCGTCCTGCTCGGCGGGCTGCGGATCCGGGCCTGGCTCGCCGCGCTCGGGGGATTGGCCGCCGCGCTGGTGGTGGCCGTCGCCGCCTACGGCATGCCCGTCGTGCCCGCGCTGCTCGCCGCGAGCGAGGGTGCGGTGTTCGGCTTCTTCCCGATCCTCTGGATCGTCATCAACGCGCTGTGGATCTACCAGATGACGGTCCGCACCGGACACTTCGACGTCCTGCGGCGCTCGTTCGGCTCGGTGTCGGACGACCAGCGCGTCCAGGCCGTCATCATCGCGTTCGCCTTCGGGGCGCTGCTCGAGGCGCTCGCCGGCTTCGGCGCCCCCGTCGCGATCTGCACCGTCATGCTCATCGCCCTGCGCTTCAGCCCGCTGCGCGCGGCAGTGGTGGCGCTGGTGGCGAACACGGCCCCGGTCGCCTTCGGGGCGATCGCGGTGCCGGTCACGACGCTCGCCTCGGTCACCGGTCTCCCCGAGGAGGCCCTCGGCGCGATGATCGGCCGGCAGACGCCGATCCTCGCGGTGTTCGTGCCGTTCGTGCTCGTCGGGCTGGTCGACGGCCGCCGCGGGCTGCGCGAGACGTGGCCCGTCGCCCTCGTCGGCGGGCTGTCCTTCGGCATCGCCCAGTACCTGACGTCGAACTTCCTCTCCCTGCCCCTGACCGACATCGTCGCCGCGCTGGTGTGCGCCGGCGCGGTGGTCGCGCTGGTCCGTCTGCGCCCGCCGCGCTCCTCGGCAGCGGACGTGAGAACGGACAGCGTCCGTATCTCCCCGTCGATCGTCGAGCGTCGGCGCAGGACTCCCGGACGGGACGCGCGGCGGCGACGGGCGCGGCCCGGGCGGCGCGGTCGACACGGCGGCGCCACCGGACACGCGCCGCGACGTCGTGCTCGCCTACGCGCCCTACGTAGTGATCATCCTGCTGTTCTCGTTGCAGCAGGTCCCGGCGATCGACGACGCGCTGGGGGCGACGACCACGAAGTTCGGCTGGCCCGGGCTCGACGTGCGCACGCCGCAGGGCACCCCGGTGTCGACGACGCAGTTCACGCTGAACTGGCTCGAGTCTGCGGGCACCGTGCTGCTCGTCGCCGGCCTCATCACCGCGCTCGTCCTGCGGGTGCGTCCCGGTGACGCCGTGCGGGCCTACGGCGAGACGCTCCGGCAGCTGCGAACCGCCATCGTGACCGTCATGGCGGTCCTCGCCCTCGCCTACGTCATGAACCTCTCGGGGCAGACGATCACGCTCGGCCGCCTGCTCGCCGGGGCGGGTGGGCTGTTCGCGCTGCTCGCCGGTGCTCGGGTGGCTCGGCGTGGCCGTGACCGGCTCCGACACCTCGTCGAACTCGTTGTTCGGGTCGTTGCAGGTCACCGCGGCGCGCGGGGCGGGCATCGACCCGGTGCTGCTGGCCGCCGCGAACAGCTCGGGCGGCGTCCTCGGCAAGATGATCTCCCCGCAGAACCTCGCGATCGCCGCGTCGGCGGTCCAGATGTCGGGCCGCGAGGGCGAGATCCTGCGCCGGGTGCTGCCGTGGAGCCTGCTGTTCCTCGTCGGGATGGCGGCACTGGTGTTCCTCCAGTCGACGCCGGTCCTCGGGTGGATGGCGGTGCCGGCGCCCTAACGTGGTCTTCACGCGCAGGGGTCAGCACGCTAGGCCGTACGGCCGCTCTTTCGCCGTGATCGGCGCGCGGATGCCGCCGAGCGGGCACGGGGCGCGTGGAATGGGAGCAGGCCGTACGACGTCGGGGAGGACGCTCCGTGGACCCGGTCCTGATCGTGATCATCGTTGCCGTGGTGGTGCTCGTCGGGGGCGTCGCGCTCGTCCTCCTCGCGCGCCGCCGTTCGCGGTCGCGCCGGGCGGCACTGCGCAGTCGCTTCGGCGACGAGTACGACCGCGTCGTCGAGCAGTACGGGCGCGCGCAGGGCGAGCGCGAGCTGCGCGACCGCGTCAAGACCCGAGAGGGCCTGGAGATCCGCGAGCTCGACCCCGCCGAGCGCGACCGCTTCACCGGCGCGTGGGACGCCGCGCAGAACACGTTCGTCGAGAACCCCGCCACCGGGCTGCGCGACGTCGACCTGCTCGTCCAGCAGGTGATGCGCGAGCGCGGCTACCCGGTCGAGCGGTTCGAGGAGCGCTCCCGGCTGCTCTCGGTCGACCATCCCGATCTCGTCGAGCACTACCGCGAGGCCCACCGGGTGGCGGTCGACGTCGAGGAGCGCGACACCTCGAGCACCGAGGACATGCGCCAGGCGATGGTCGACCACCGCTACCTCTTCGACGCCCTCCTCTCCGGCGGCGACGCCGAGCGCACCCGGCGGATGTGACGGGAGTGTCGCTGTCGCGCCCGGAGGACCCGGCCCCGGCGCCGCCGCGCACCGTGCTCGGCGACCGGTACGAGCTGATCGAGCTCGTCGGGCGCGGCGGCATGGCCGAGGTCCACCGCGCGCACGACCGCGCCCTCGACCGCGAGGTGGCGGTGCAGCTGCTGCCGCGGGCGCGGCGCGACGACCACGAGCAGGTCGCGCGCCTGCGCGACGAGGCCCGTGCGGCGGCGGCGCCCTGCACCACCCGCACGCGGTCACGGTGTTCGACGTCGGCGAGTCGGTCCACGGCCTGTTCGTGGTCATGGAGTTCGCCGCCGGGCGGACCCTGCGCGAGGAGATCGCCGCGCGCGGCGGCTCCCCGAGGCCGAGGCCGCCGCGATCGGCCTCGCCGTGTGCGAGGCGCTCTCGGCGTCGCACGGGCGCGGCATCGTCCACCGCGACGTCAAGCCCGCCAACGTCATCGTGGGGAGCGCCGGGGTCAAGCTCACCGACTTCGGCGTCGCCCGCGTGCTCGCGAGCGAGGGCCTCACCGCGCCGGGCATGATCGTCGGGACGGCCACCTACATGGCCCCGAACAGGTGCGCGACGACGAGCTCGACGGCCGCGCCGACCTCTACGCCCTGGGCGTCGTGCTCTACGAGCTGGTCACCGGCTCGGTCCCGTTCACCGGGGCGAGCTCGGTCGACGTCGCCTCGCGGCGCCTGCACGAGTCGCCGGTGCCGCCCCGTCACCTCGTGCCGTCGCTCTCCCGCGAGATGGACGACCTCGTCCTGCGCGCCCTCGCCCTCGATCCGCGCGGCCGCCACCGCGACGCCCGCGACATGGCCGAGGACCTCCGGGCGCTCGCCGGGCCGCTCCCGCAGGTCGACACCGCCCCGCAGGTGCCCCCGCCGCGGTCGTCGCCCGACCCCGACGCGACGTCCCGGCTCGACGCGACGTCCCGGCTCGACGCGGCGACCCGGACCGGGCCGGGCGCCGACGTCGGGACGGCGGGGCTGACGTCCGGGACGACGGCCGCGGGGCCGCCCGAGATCGGCGAGCGCGACCCGTGGGCACGGGTGCGGGCCGCCGGCATCGCGCTGGTCGTGCTGGCGGCCGTCGTGCTCGTGGCCGCCGTCGCGTTCCTGCTGCTGCGGGGCTGAGGCCGGGCCCGCTCAGGGGTCGCCGACGCGGTGCAGTGCCAGCCGCCCGTCGGCGGGGCCGGTCGGGTCCCAGCGCCCGCTCGCGGCCGTCCACGTCCGGCCGTCGAAGGTGACCCGGTCGAGCGCGAGGCGCTGCGCGTGCCCGACGAGCCACGACGCGATCGCCCAGCCGCGTTCGGGGTCCTGCGGGCCGGAGAGCCGCGCGTTGCCGAGCTCGGTCGACGCGAGCCCGGCGACCGTCTCGCGCGGCGGCGCGGAGAGGTCGAGGTCGGTGCACGTGAGCGCGGCGGGCGCCTGGCCGAGCAGCGCGACGGCGAGCAGCCGCGCCTCCGGCTCGTGGTCGGCGTAGGCGAGCGGGTAGCCGCTGCGCTGCACGCGCTGCGCGGCCGCGGTGACGTCGAGCGTCGCCCAGTTCGGGACCTGCACGAGCGCCTCGTAGAAGGCCGTCGTCGCGTACTCGGTGTCGAGGATCCGCTGCACCGTGCCCCACCCCTGGCTCGGCCGCTGCTGGAAGAGCCCGACCGAGTCGCGGTCGCCGCCGCGCAGGTTGGCCAGGGTCGACTCCTGGATCGCGGTCGCGAGCGCGACGGTGACCGCCCGGTCGGGCATGCGCAGCTTGCGCCCGACGCCGACGATCGTCGCGGCGTTGTCCATCTGCTCGGGCGAGCCGCTCCAGCTCGCCGGCAGCTCGGGGAGTTCGGCGGGGCGGTCACGGTGCAGCGCGCGGACGCGGGCGTCCCGGAGGTCGACGTGACGACGATGATCACGACGATGATCACGACGGCGACCAGCCCGATCAGTGCGCCCACGACGAGGTTGGGCATGCGCTCGTGCAGGCGCACCCGCACCGACCTCCTCCCCGGACCGGCGCCCGCCGCGACGCGGGCCGGACCGTCGGGACCGAACCTAGCGCGCGCCGCTCAGTGGAGGTCGGCGGTCCCCGCGGACGCGGGCGCGGTGCGCGGTGGCTTCTTGAGCATCAGCGCGAGCGGGATGCACGCCGCCGACAGGATCGTCGTGACGATGAGGACGTCGTCGTAGGCGTTGGCGGTGACGTGGAGCTGCATCATCTGGTAGTAGCTGATCATGCTGTCCTGGCTGGAGCTGATCTTCTCGACGAGCCCGTCGGGGCCCTGGGTCGGCAGGAGCGCGCCGTAGTCGGAGTCGCCCTGGGCCGACTCGACGGCCACGACGACGCCGAGGATCGCCACACCGAGCGCCGACGAGACGCGCTGCATGATGTTGTTCACCGCGCTCCCGGAACCGGTGAGGCTGCGGGGCAGCGCGTTGAGGCCGTTGGTCATGATCGGCATCATCGCCAGTCCGGTCCCGGCCGCCCGGATCATGCTCGCGACGACGAGGTGCTCGTGGGTCATGTCGACGCTCAGGTCGGCGAGCAGCCAGGTGCCGTAGGCGTTGATCGTCAGCCCGATCAGCGCGGGCCACCGGGGCCCGAACCGGTCGTAGATGCGCCCGCGACGGGCATGAGCACCGCCATCACCAGGGCCTGCGGCAGGAGCAGCTCCCCGGCGTGCAGGGCCGTCAGGCCCTGGACGTTCTGCAGGAACTGCGGATGTAGTAGGAGACGGAGAACAGGCCGACCATGAGGATGCCGATCATGATCAGCGAGTTCGCGTAGGCCCACCGGGCGAGGACGGAGAGGTCGAGCAGCGGGTGCTCCACCTCGCGCTCGATGACGACGAACAGGGCCAGCGACAGCGCGCTCGTCACGAGCAGGATGAGCACGCCGTAGGAGTCCCAGTGCCACTCCTGGCCCTTCGAGGTGGCGAGCAGCAGCGCGAACAGGCCGTAGGCGATGGTCACGAACCCGAGGACGTCGAAGCGGTGGGTCGGCACCCGCGGGAACTTCGGGATCATGAAGTACGCCAGGACGGCGCCGATCACGCCGATCGGCACGTTGATGTAGAAGATCAGTCGCCAGTCGAGGTCGTCGACGAACCAGCCGCCCACCGTCGGCCCGATCGCCGGGGCCACGATGACGCCGAGGCCGTAGAGCCCCATCGCGGAACCGATCTTCTCGCGGGGACGATGCGGTAGAGGATCGTCAGCGTGACGACGGGCAGGATCCCGCCGGGGATCGCCTGCAGCACCCGGAAGACGATCATCGAGTTGATGTCCCAGGCCACCCCGCACAGCGCGGACGCGGCGGCGAAGCCGATCATCGCGTAGCGGTGCAGCAGCGTCGTGCCCACCCGGTCGGCGAGCCAGTTGACCACCGGGACGGTCACGCCGAGGGCGAGGGTGTAGCCGGTGGCCACCCAGGCGATCTCGTCGACCGAGGCGCCGATCTCCTTCTGCATCACCGGGATCGCCGTGTTGACGATGCTGGTGTCGAGCACCGACATGAAGCTGCCGAGCATCAGCACGAGCATCGGGGCGAGCCACGCGCGCGAGGCGGGCGCCGCCGGGCGCGCGGGCTTCGGGGCGGGCGTCGGCGTCGGCGTCGGCGTCGCTGTCGGCTTCGGGGCGGGCGTCGCCCGCGGGGTCGGCGTCGCCTGCGGGGTCGGCGGGGTGGGCGGGGTCGGTGGCGGGGTGGCCGTCCGCGTCGTCGCTGCGCTCTCCGCGGTCACGTCGCCCCGAGCCGTCACGCTGCCACCTCCGCCTTGTTGCTTATCAAACATAAGTATGTGGCGTCGGCATGCCCGCAGCTCCTGTGACGCCGCCCACCCCGAGTCGATGGGGGGAGCGCGCCCGTGACCGTGGTGCGGGCACCATGGCCGGGTGCCGGACGACCCGACCGACGAGGTGCTCGACCGGTTGACCGTCGTCCTGAGCGCCCTGGCCTACGCGATGACCAGGCCGCGCGCGCACGTCCGGCTCACCGAGATCGCCGGTGTGCCCCTCGACCGGCCGGGGGTCGCGCTGCTGCGGGCGCTGGTCGAGCAGGGCCGGCCGCTGCGGATCCGGGAGATGGCCGAGCACCTCGAGATCCGCTCGCCGAACGTGACCCGGGTCGTCCAGGACCTCGAGCTGCAGGGTCTCGTCCGCCCGGTTCCCGAGGTGCACGACCGGCGGGCGCGCGTGATCACCCCGACCGACGCCGGACTCGACGCCCTGCGCCGGATCGACGACGCGTCCCGCGCCTGGCTCGCCGAGCGGCTCGAGGGCGTCGACACCGCGACCGTCGACGCCGCCGTCGAGGTCCTCGCCCGGCTGCGCGCCCCGGGCGCGTCGGTCAGCGGGTCTCCGAGCGGTGCTCGGCCACCGTCGCCGTGACGCGCTCGAGGAACCCGGTGAGCAGGGCGAGCTCGTCGGGGTCGTAGTCGCGCAGCACCGCGTCGAGCCGGCCGCCCAGCGGCCCGAACCAGCGCCGACCCAGCCGGTCGCCCGCCTCGTCGAGGTGGAGGGTCACGCGTCGCCGGTCGACGTCGTCGCGGCGTCTCCGCACGTGGCCGAGCCGCTCGAGGCGGTCGACGGCGGCCGTCGTGGCCCCGGACGACAGGCCGAGGTCGGCGCCGAGGTGTCCGGCCGTGAGCGGCTCGCCCGCGCGGTCGGCGCGTGCGACGGCGAGCAGCGCCGCGACGTCGGTGCGGTGCAGCCCGTGCCGCTCGGCGAAGGCCTGGCCGGTGCGCGTCGTCTCGTCGGCGTAGGCCTGCAGCAGCTCGACCACGCGGCGCCGCGCCCGGTCGTCGGCGTCGTCCCCGTCATCGCTCACGTCGACAGCGTACTATCTCGATTGTCGAGATGATTGATGGTGGAGAGGGTGAGGGGTCATGACGGTGACGGCCGGGACGTCGCGGGCGGAGGCCGTGCGCGGGGACGCGGTGCGGTCGGTGGCCGTGCTGGTGGTGGCCGTGCTGCAGATCGTGGCGGGCGCGCTCGGCGGGAGCGGGGCGTTCGGGCTCTCGGTCGGCGACGTCGCCATGCGCTACGACACCCCGGTGATGCCCGTGCCCGCCGCGTTCTCGATCTGGAGCCTGATCTACGCGGCGTTCCTCGCCCTCGCGGTCCGCCAGGTGCTCCCGTCGCAGCGCTCGCGCGACGTGCACCGGGCGACGGGGTGGTGGCTAGCCGCCTCCGGGGTGTTCAACGCCGGGTGGATCCTCGTGTACTCGGCCGACGTGCCGCTGCTCGCCCAGCTCGTCATCGTGGCGCTGATCGTCACCCTCGCCGTCGCCCTGGCCCGCCTGACGCGGTTCCCGGCCACCACGGGCGACCGCTGGCTGCTGCACGGGCCGGTCGCGCTCTACGCCGGCTGGGCCAGCGTCGCGACGGTCGTGGGCGCCGCGAGCACGGGTGCCGCTCTCGGTGTCCCCAGCTCGGGGGTCCTGGGCGTCGTCCTCGGTACGGTCGTCCTCCTGGTCACCGGGCTGATCGCCGGCGGGGTCACCGCGCGGACCCGTGCCGCCGTGCCCTACGCGGCGTCGGTCGTCTGGGCGCTCGGCGCGATCGTCGTGGCCGGGCCGGCAGTACCGGTCACCGTCGCGGCGGCGCTCGCGCTGCTGGCCGTCGTCGTCGTGGCCCTGTGGCGCGTCTACCGGGGTCGGGCGGGCGCGGCGTTCGGCTGAGCCGCCCCGTCGCGCGAGAGGCGGTGGGCGGCCTGCACGAGCAGCACGAAGGCGATCACCGCGAGGACGACGTAGACGACGAGTCCGCCGATCGCGTCCCAGCACGTGTGCAGCGCGACGGCGACGACGAACACGCCGAGGAAGCCGCCGATCGCGCGCGGGTGCCAGTGTCGCGCGGCCGCCCGCCACAGCGCGGCGGCGGTCAGCCCCGTCCACGCCATGTGGGCGGCGGGGCTCATGAGGCCGCGCAGCAGCAGGGTGCCGTCGACCGCGGCGAGCTGGCCGCGGGTCTGGAGCAGCGCCGTCACCGCGTAGCCCATCGTCTCGAGGGCGGCGAAGCCCGCGCCCGACGCGACGCCGAGGACCAGCCCGTTCGCGGGCCCGCGCCGGAAGCGGGGCAGCAGGAGCAGGACCAGCGGGACCAGCAGCTTGGCGGTCTCCTCGATGAGGGCCACGGCGACCATGGGGAGGGCCCCGAGGCGCTGGAGCGTGTCGTACTCCAGCGTCCCGGCGACCACCGTGCCGATGACCCCGCCGAGCAGGGCCGTCATCGCGAGCGTGCTCGCCGGTAGGTCGACGGGCAGTCGGCGCCCGGCGACGAAGGTCACGAACGTCGCGGGGACGACGGCGGCGCCGAGCAGGATGGCCGAGGGCACGAAGTTGGGGTTCTGCGTCGCGACCAGTGTGCGGCGAACGAGCTCGAAGAGCACCACGCCGACGACGAGGACGACGATCCACGCCCACCGCCCGACCGGTCCCGCGGCCCGCTGCGGACCGGGGGCCACCGCCTGCTGCGTCATGGGTCAGAAGGTGAGCACAAGGCGCCCCCGGACGCCACCCGCCTCCAGGCGCCGGTGGGCCTCGGGCGCGTCCTCGGCGGGCAGGACGTCGGCCACCCGCGGCGTCAGCTGCCCGCGTCGACCTGCTCGCGGAGCCGGTCGAGGCGCGCGTGGTCCCGGGCGTAGTCGCGGACCATGATCGGGTGCCAGGTGATGCCGCGGTCGTCGGGGCCGACGTACCCGCGGACGGTGACGATCCCGCCGCCGTCGCGCACCGCGTCCATGAGCTCGTCGCCCTGCAGCGACCCGTCGGCGAGACCGTCGACGCCGCCGGGCTCGGCGTCGCGGATGCGCTGCGCGACGCCCTCGCCGCGGCGCACCACGACGTCGGCGCCCAGCGAGTGCACCAGCGTCTCGTCGGCCTCGGAAGCGTCGGCGACCACGCGGAGGCGGTCGGCCTTCGCGAGCTGACCAGCGCGCCGCCGAAGGCGCCGGCCGCGCCGGTGACCGCGAGGGTCTGGCCCGGCGCGAGCTGCAGCGCGTCGAGGGCGCGGCGCGCGGTCAGGGAGTTCATCGGGATGGTCGAGGCCTGCGCGGCGTCGAGGTCCTTCGGGGCGCGCACCACGGAGGCCGCGGGCAGCACGAGCTGCTCGGAGTAGGCCCCGTGGCTGCCGTCGGGGATGACGATCGCCATCGCGTCGTCGCCGACGTGCAGCTCGGTGTCGGTGCCCTCGCCGATCTCGTCGACGACGCCGGCGGCGTCCATGCCCGGCACGTACGGCGGCGGGTCCTTCTTCTGGGTCTCGGCCCGCGCCCCGTTGCGGGCCAGCGTGTCGGTCGGGCTGACGGCGGCGGCGCGGACCCGCAGGCGCACCTCGCCGGGTCCGGCGTGCGGCTCCGGCAGCTCGACGATCTCGAGAGCGTCCGGTCCTCCGAACTCGTTCACACCCACGGCTCGCATGCGGGTGACGTACCCGGTGCACGGAGCCGCCCACACGGCGGCGCGACGTGTGGGGCGCCTGGGACGAACGGTGTCACCTGAGGGTGGATCCGGCGTCCGATCAGCGAACGGCCGTTGACGGCCGGGTGGCGCTGAGTATGTTCAGTCGTGTCGATGTGGTGCCGGTCACACGGAGCCACGGCTCGTCGCTCAGGATCGAGGTGGTGGATTGACCGCAGGGACCACACCGCACCACGTCCGGCCCCGATCGACCCCGAGCCGAGCCCAGGTTCCCGGGAGCTGATCTCGACCAGACTCCACGCCCAGGCGAATCCGCCCGGGCCGGTGGGTTGCATCGGGGACGGTGCGGTACCCGACCAGATACTTCCTCCCAGACACGAACCGGCGTCCTGCCTCGAGCAGGGCGCCGGTTCGTGCGTTCCGCACATGTGTCTGTTTCTGGGGCTATAGCCCCCAAGGCCAGACACGAGGAGCCGAAGGCTCCACCGTGCGTCGGACCGGCATGGAGACCATCGACGACTGGACGATCCTGCTCACGGCACAGGCCGGCATCGTCACCCGCCAACAACTGCTCGCCCGGGGCATCACCGACGACACGGTCCGCGCGCACGTCGCGGCCGGCCGGTGGGTTCCTGTGCTCACCGGGGTCCACGCAACGTTCACCGGGCCACTGAGCCCCGATGCTCGGCGGTGGGCCGCGGTGCTGGCGTGCTGGCCCGCCGCGCTGAGCCACGACACCGCGGCCGAGGTCCTGGGGCTGCGGCCCGCGGGCTTCGGGGACGGTCGGCTCCATGTCACCCGGCCCTTCGGTCGCTCGACGTTCCGGAGCGGCGGTCTCGACGGTCTCGACGTCCACCGCTCCCGCGCCTTCGACCACCTGCTCCGACAAGGCGACGGTGTCCCGGTTGTGTCGCTCGCGCACACCGCGATCGACCTCGCCGTCGCCGAGCCGACGGCCGCAGCCGGATGCGATCGATGCTGCGCTCGCTCGTGGCGACCTCCTGACCACGGGCCAGGTGCGTGCGGCGATCGACCTACGGCGGCCCCGCCGGTGGAAGCAGGCGCTGCTCGACGCCCTCGAGTACGCCGACGGCGGGGTGACGTCCGTGCTCGAGGCGCAGTGGACGCTCGACGTCGAGGCGGCTCACCAACTGCCGCCGCCCCGACGTCAGGTCCTCGTCGAGGTCGACCGCCGGCGCCGGTTCGAGGACCTCGTCTACCGGTGCGGGGACCGCGAGGTCGTCGTCCGGCTCGACGGCCGCCGCTTCCACGTCGTCGAGGCGGTCAACCAGCTCGACCGGCGCCGCGCCAACGCCGCCGAGCTGGCGGGGCGGGCCCACCTGGTCTACGGCTGGCGCGAGGTGACCGACCGGCCCTGTGTCGCCGCTCGCGAGGTCGCGGCCGTCCTCGGGTGCGGCTTCGCCGCTTGTGTGCGGTGTTCGGGGCGATAGCCCCCGAAACCAGACACATGGGCGCAGCCCACCGTCATCTCGTAGTCCGCGAGGTCGACGCGGCGCGTGGAGCGGACGTACTGGCTGGCGAAGCCCGGGTACATCGTCGCGTTGTGGCCCTCGGGTGTGAGGTACCAGCTCGAGCACCCCGAGTTCCACGTCGTCGCCGCGAGTCGGCGCTGCAGGTCGGCGTTCTCGGCCTCCTCCCGGTCGGCGCGGACCTCGAGCCGCCGCAGGTCGCGGTCGACGATCACGCGGACGGCGGTCGCGATGTGCTCGAGCTGGGCCTCGACGTACACCAGCGCCGAGTGGTGGCCCGGCCCGGAGTTGGGGCCGAAGGTGAAGAACAGGTTCGGGAAGCCGGCGGTGGTGACGCTGCGGTAGGCGTGCGCGCCGCCGGTCCAGCGCTCGTCGAGCGTGCGCCCGCCGCGCCCGACGACGGGGAACGGCGTCCCCGTGCGCGACGTCGAACCCGGTCGCGAACACGATCGCGTCGAGCTCGTGCTCGATGCCGTCGGCGGTGCGGATGCCCCGCGGCGAGAGCCTCGCGATCGGCCAGGTGATCAGCTTCGTCGTCGGGGAGCGCAGCGCCGCGAGGTACTCGCTCGAGATGAGCATGCGCTTGCACCCGGCGCGGAACTCCGGCGTGAGGCGGCGGCGGTCCCACGCGTCGGGGATCTCGTGACGCAGCCAGGCGCGCGCCAGGCTCGACCAGCGAGGTCACCGGCGTCGGCCACACCAGCCCGAGGGCCACCAGCTCGTGGGCACTGAACAGCGCCGTCCGCGCCAGGCGCTGCAGGCCGGGCACGGCGCGGAACGCCGCCCGCGTCGTCGGGGAGTTCGCCTGGTCGAGGCGGGGAGGACCCAGCCCGGCGTCCGCTGGAACACCTTCAACGCCGCGACCCGCTCGGCCAGCCGCGGCACGATCTGCACCGCGCTCGCCCCGGTGCCGATCACCGCCACGCGCAGCCCGTCGAGATCGACGTCGTGGTCCCAGCGCGCCGAGTGCATCGTGATGCCGGTGTAGTCGGCGAGGCCGGGGATGTCGGGCAGGCTCGCGTTCGCCAGCGGCCCCGCGGCCATGACGACGGCGCGGGCGCGGACCGTGTCGCCGCCCGCCACCCGTGCGGTCCACGTCCCCGTCGCGTCGTCCCACTCCAGGCGCTCGACCGTCGCGCCGAAGCGGATGTGCCGGTACAGGTCACGGGTCTGCGCGAGGTGCTCGACGTAGTCGAGGATCTCCTCGCCGCCGGCGTAGGTCCGCGACCAGTCGGGGTTCGGGGCGAAGGAGAAGGAGTAGAGCAGCGACGGGATGTCGCACGCCGCGCCCGGATAGGTGTTGTCGCGCCACGTCCCGCCGACGCGCTCGCCCCGCTCGAGGACGACGACGTCGTCGACGCCCCGCTCGCGCAGCCGGATCACCGCCCCGAGCCCCGCCAGGCCCGCGCCGACGACGAGGACGGTGTGCGGCGCGGAGGACTCCACCGGGCTCACCGCGACACCGGCTCGTGGGTCAGCTCGCGCGCCCAGCTCGGCGTCCGGGGCAGCAGCGCGCGCGGGATGAGGTCGGAGACGCGCACCAGCAGGTCGGCCGCGTAGTGGTACGGGTGCGAGCGGTCGACCGCCATGCGGCCCTGGGCGCGCACCACGTGGTACATCGGCAGCCGCCGCGTGGCCTCGCTGCGGTCGCCGTTCGACTCGAAGCGCTTGATCGCCCGGTAGAGCTGGTTCTCGGGCAGGCCCATGCCGACGACGTTGTCGCGGACCCGGTTGAGCAGCGGCATGTACATCAGTGCGCCCAGCAGCGCCGACGGCGTGAGGACGGCGCCGACCGAGTCGATCAGCAGTCGCCGCACGGGGGCGCCGCCCAGCATCTCGAGGACCTGGAAGTCGACCGCGAGGTGGCGCGACTCGTCCGCGTTGATCTTCGCGAACGCCTCGTGGCAGACCGGGTCGCCCACCTCGTCGAGCAGGAACTTCACCAGCGCGCCGTCGAGGGCCACCTCGAGCATCGGGATCACCGTGCCGAGGACCGACAGCGACATCTGGTCGGCGTAGCGGTCGAGCCACTCGATCGCCAGGCGGACGTTGACGTTGGGCTCGGGGACCTCGTCGTCGGCGAGCATGCCCCAGCGACGCATGAGGGCCAGCTCGGCGTTGGCGTGGCGCTGCTCCTCGGCGTGGAACCAGCGGTAGATCTCCGACAGCGTCGGGTCCTCGGCCTTCGCCGCCATTGCCGCGAAGCCGCGTGCCCCGATGTTCTCCACCCAGACCAGGTCGGCCATGAACGCGCGCAGCCGCGGGCGCTGCTCGTCGGTGATGGTCTCGGCGCCGGGGCGTCCCAGTCGATGTCGGCGAGCGCCCACTGCTTGCTCTTGATCTTCTCGAGCATCGTCGGCAGGTCAAGTGCCACGTCAGGCTCCTCGGGGTGCGCGGTCGGGGTCGACGGTGGGGGTGGTCGGGCCTCTCGCCTCGACGAGGCGGGCCACCAGGCCGGCGGTCCGCGTGAACGGGCCGGGGCCAGGCGCTTGAGCAGCCAGAGCACGTGCGCCTCGATCTGGGGGCGACGCAGGCGACCGGCGTCGTGCGCGTCGAGCGCGGTGCGGACGACGGCGTCGGGGTCGCGCCCGGTCAGCGCCATCAGCCGCGTGGCGAGGGCGAGGGCGTCGGCACCGATGAGGTCGCCGCCGGACGAGACGATCCCGGTGCGCACGAACGTCGGGCAGAGCACCGAGACGCGGATGCCGGCGCCGGAGGTCTCGGCGGCGAGGGTCTCCGACAGCGCGAGGACGGCGGCCTTGCTCGTCGAGTAGGCGCCCATCCGCGGGGCGGCCCCGAACGCCGCGGCCGAGGCGACGTTGAGCACCCCGCCGCCGCCCGCGGCGCGCAGGCGGGGGACGAAGACGTGGCAGCCGTGGACGACGCCCCAGAGGTTGACGGCGTGCGTGGCGTGCCAGTCGGCGAGGTCGTCCTCACCGATCCGGGCGCCGCCCGCCCCGACCCCGGCGTTGTTGACCACGAGCGTCGTCGGGCCGCGGAACCACGCCTCGGCGGCGTCGGCGAGGGCGACGACGTCGTCGACCCGGGTGACGTCGCAGCGCCGGGCGACGGCGGCCGGGCGCGTCGGGTCGGCCCGCGTGATCGCCTCGGCGGTGCGCTGCGCGGCGACGTGGTCGACGTCGGCGCAGACCACCCGTCCGCCGCGTCGCGCGAGCTCGAGGGCGAACGCCTGCCCGAGCCCGCTGCCGGCGCCGGTGACGACGGCGTCGGCGCGGGACGACCCGCCGCGCCGCGCGGACGGGGCCCACCAGCCGCGCGCGATCACGGCGCCACCTCCTCGAGCGCGCTCTCGCCCAGGCGGGTCCGGACGAACGCCGCGGCCTCCGCCAGGGCGACCGTCGCCTCGGGGACCAGCGCGGACATCGCCTGGAAGACGTGCACCTGCCCTGGCCAGACCCGCAGCCGGACCTGCCCGCCCGCCTCGCGGACCAGCGCCGCGAGGTGCGCGGCGTCGTCGGCCAGCATCTCCGCGCCGCCCGCGTGGACGAGGAACGGCCCGAGTCCGCGCACGGTGGCGGCGTCGAAGCGCAGCCGCGGGGACGCCGGGTCGCTGCCGCGCAGGTGGTGGGCGATCAGCCGGGCGGCGCGGTCGGCCGAGAGCATCGGGTCGGGCCCGTGGGTGCGCTCGCGGCGCCGCGCGGTGTCGAGCGACAGGTCGATGAGCGGGGAGAACAGCGCGAACCCGGCGGGCGTCGCACGTCCGTCGTTGCGGAGCGACGCCGCGAGGTCGACGGCGAGGTGTCCGCCCGCGGAGTCGCCGGCGACGACGACCCGGTCGGCGGGGACGCCCCGGTCGACGAGCCAGGCGAAGGTCGCGGCGACGTCCTGCGCGGCGGCGGGGAAGCGGTGGGTCGGCGCCAGGCGGTAGTCGCAGGCGAACACCGGGACGCCGGTGGCGGAGGCCAGGCGCGAGGTGATGCCGCGGTGGGTGCGCGCCGACGCGACGGCGAACGCGCTGCCGTGCAGGTAGAGCACCGCGCCGCCGTCGAGCACGGGCTCGTCCTGCCCGGGCGGGAGCACCCACTCGCCGCGCACCCGGCCCGTGCCGTGCGGGTCGGCGACGTCGACTCCGACGAAGCGTGCGCCCGGCTCGGCGGGCCCCGCGACGGCGAGGAAGCCCGCCACGAGGGTGCGCGCGAGGCGGACCCCCGCCTCGGTGTCGGGCAGGAGCTCGACGAACGGGCGGGTGAACCACCGCAGCGACCGGGCGGTCCACACGGCCGCGCAGGAGGGCCCGTCCGAATCTGAGGGCGGGCGACATCTCTGATGGCGCATGACGTCAGATTAGGCAGGACCGCCCCCCGATGCGTCAAGATGTGGAGGTGAGCCGAACGCGCACCGGGACCTACGCCGGCCGCACCGCCGAGGACCGCCGCGCCGAGCGCCGCGAGCGCCTCGTCGAGGCCGCGGTGGCGATCTGGGCCGAGCAGGGGTGGGCCGCGGTGACGATGCGCGGCGTCTGCGGGCGCGCGGCGCTGACCGACCGCTACTTCTACGAGAGCTTCGCCGACCGTGACGCGCTGCTGGTCGCCGTGTGGGACCACCTGCGCGACCGGGTCGTGGCGCTCGTGGTCACGGCCATCGCGAGCACCGCCGACGAGCCGCCGCTGGGACGGCTGCGCGCGGCGATCGCCGCGGTCCTCGACGCGACGCGCACCGAGCCCGAGCAGACCCGCATCCTGCTCGGCCAAAACGCGGGCTGCGCCGTGCTCGCGGCGCGCCGCCGCGACACGCTGCGCGTGTTCACCGACCTGCTCGTCGACTTCGCGACGCCGGTCCTGCGCCCCGGGGCCTCCGTCGCCGGGCTGCACATGACGACGCTGCTCGGCGTCGGCGGCTTCGTCGAGCTGATCACGGCCTGGCAGGCGGGGACGGTCGACGCGAGCGCCGAGGAGCTCCTCGAGCACGTCACCGGCGTCGCCACCGACCTCGCCGCGCGCTACCTCGAGGTGACGGCGCTCCGCGCCATGAGCGCTGGTCACCCCTATAGGGGCGACCAGCGCTCACATGCGGCGCAGCCGCGTCTAGTAGTGCACCGAGCCGCGGTTGCCGCCGCCGGCCACGACGCTGTCACCGGTGACGGCCACCGAGCGCGGCGAGGCGAGGAAGACCACGACGTCGGCGACCTCCTCCCGCGGTGACCAGGCGCCCGATGCTCGTCCCGGCGGCCAGGTCGGCGCGGACGGTCGCCTCGTCGTCGCCGGTGGCCGCCATGCGGTCGGCGACCATGCCCGGCGTGCGCTCGGTGTCGGTCAGCCCCGGTGCACGACCGTCGCCGTGACGCCGTACGGGCCGAGCTCGTCGGCGAGGTTCGCGGTCAGCGCCGAGACGGCGACGTTGCGGACCGTGCCGGCGATCGAGCCGGTCTTCCGTGCGTTCAGCCCGCTGATGTTCACGATCCGCCCCGCACCCTGCGCGATCATCGACGGCGCCACCGCCCGGGCGGTCCGCAGGTAGCCCATCACCTTGGTGTCGAACTCGGTCCGGACGGCGTCGTCGGTGAGGTCGGTGAGCGCGGGCGGGGCGGCGCCTCCCGCGGGCCGGGCGGCGGCGTTGACCAGGACGTCGACCCCGCCCAGCTCGTCGACGACGCGCGCGACCAGGGCGCGGACCGCGGCGTCGTCGGTGGTGTCGGTCGGCACGGTGATCACGGTGCCGTCGATCGTGCGGGCGGCGGCCGCGAGGTCGTCGGAAGAGCGGGCGACGAGGGCCACGTGCGCGCCCTCCGCCGCCAGCCCGCGCGCACACGCGAGGCCGATCCCGCGAGAGGCGCCCGTGACGACGGCGCGGCGTCCGGTGAGTCCGAGGTCCACGAGTGCCTCCCGGCGGTGCTGGCGGGCTAGCGGGTGACGGAGCGCTGGTGGCGGCCCAGGCCCACCAGGGTCAGCCCGAGCGAGACGAGCACGCTGCCCGCCGCCGCGAGGAAGCTGACGTAGGCCACGTTGTTCAGCGGGCCGCCCCGGTGGGTCAGCCCGCGCTCGCCGCCCACGGCCGCGGCGTTGTAGCCGAGGGTGTTGCCCCAGATCGTGATCAGCATGGTGACGACGAGGCCGCGCTGCGCCTTCGGGCTCAGCTCCACCATCGAGCCGACCGACGCGACGCTCATCGCGAGCATCCCGTTCATGATCGGTCCGGTGTGGGCGGCGCGCCACGCGGGCTCGGAACCGGGCACCTTCGCCTCGATCCGCGGGACGAAGGGGAACACCTCGATGTAGCGCAGGATGTTGAACAGGAAGCCCAGGCCGCCGAGCATCCCGGCGATCGACGCCCACACCCCGTGGACCGCCAGCGTCGAGCGGTACCGCGGGGCCAGCGGGGACACGTCCTTCTGCGTCACGGTGTTCGTCCTTCCGGTGGTGGCGCCCGCCACTCGGAGGCGGGTCGACCGGAGGATAGGGCCCCTCAGGACCAGTCGTAGAAGCCGCGGCCCGACTTCTTCCCGAGATCACCGCGGGCGACCATGTCGCGCAGCAGCTGCGGCGGCTCGAAGCGCGGCCCGAGCTCGGTCGCCAGGTGGTCGGCGATCGCCATCCGCACGTCGAGCCCGACCATGTCGCCGAGGCGCAGCGGGCCCACGGGGTAGCGGTAGCCCAGCACCATCCCGGTGTCGATGTCCTCCGCCGACGCGACGCCCTCCTCGACCATCCGCATCGCCTCGAGGCCGATCACGAGCCCGAGCCGGGAGGTCGCGAAGCCGGGGGAGTCGTTGACGGTGATCGCTGTCTTGCCGAGCGACTCGACCCAGGCGGTCGCCGCGGCGGTCGTCGCCTCGGCGGTACCGGGGTGCACGACGATCTCGACGAGCTTCTGCGCCGGCACCGGGTTGAAGAAGTGCATCCCGATGACCCGCTCGCCGGGCAGGTCGGCGGCGATCGCGGCGATCGAGAGCGACGAGGTGTTCGACGCGAGGACGGCCTCGGTGCACCGCCGCGCGACGGCGCCGAGGATCTGCTGCTTGAGCTCGAGGCGCTCGGGCACGGCCTCGATCACGAGGGCGGTGGCGGGGTCGAGCTCGCCCGCGTCGGTCCGGGTGTCGAGGCGCGCGAGGTGCTCGTCGACGCCGCCGAGGTCGTCGCGGAGCTTGCCGCGCTCGGCCGCGCCCTCAAGGCTGGCGCGCACGGCGGCGACCGTGGCGTCGGCCCGCTCGGGGTCGACCTCGACGACGGTCACCGGCGCGCCCGTGGCGAGCAGGACGTGGGCGATCCCGGCGCCCATCGTGCCGCCCCCAATCACGGCGGCGGGTGCGGGGCTGGTGCTCATGCGGCTCCTCGGTGGCGAGTGATCGGAGTGCGTCTACGGACGTTCAGTGTCAGCGGCGGCACTCCGCTGACGTCCCCCCGCTACTCCGAGAGGTCCACCGACGGCAGCGACCCGAGGAGGGCGAACGCCTCGAGGTGGGCCCCGGGGTCGCCGCGCTCGGCCCACGACCGCAGCTGCGCGGCGGACCGGCGGGTGACCAGGGCGCGGGCGAGGTCGAAGTCGGACGCCGCGAGGACGACGGCGGCGGCGTCGACGGCCGCGTCGACCGCGGCGTCGGGCTCGCCGTCGGACTCCCCGTCGGCCGTGAGCGCGCCCCCGCGGCCGTCGGTGACCCAGCGCCAGCGCTCGCCGCGCAGCGCCAGCGTCGGCAGGCCCTCGGTCCGTGCGGCGAGACGGCCGGTGAAGCGGTCGCGGATCGCGCGCAGCCCGTCGCTGTCGCGGCCGCCCGGCACGCCGACGGCGCCGCGCAGGTCCTGCTCGTGGATGATCACGTCGCCGAGCGGGCGGGTGCCGTGCTCGCGCATCCACTCGCGCAGCGGGCCGGTCAGGTCGCGCCACTCGGCGAGGAGGTCGGCGACCGGGGTGTCGCGCCGGGCCTCGACCTGCGCCTGCGTCCAGTCCTCGTTGTGGTCGTCGACCTCGTTGCCGGCCACGACGTCGGCGCCCAGGCCGACCATGTGCGCGAGCAGGTCGCGGACGGCCCAGTCGGGACAGGCGGGCACGGTCGTCGCCACCTGGTCGTCGGAGAGCCCCGACACGAGCTCCACGACGCGCTCCTGGGCGCGGGTCCACTCCTCGATCTCGTCGATGCGGGGCATGCCGCACACCCCACCACGACGGGCGTCCGGCCGCCGACACGACGCCGAGGTGTCGGTCGGCGTTCACGGTCCGGAGACCCGGCTGCGTCACCGTGGGCGGCGTGGCAACGCTCCTGACCGGCGACGACCTCGTCGCGCGCGCGGAGGCGGCGGCGGCCGTCGCCCTGCCCGACGCGCTCGGCGTCGAGTTCCTCGACCACGACGACCCGCTGGCCGGCGTGCGCTTCACCGTGCGCGGCCTGGCCGTGACCCCGGCCGCGACCCTGCCCTCGGCCGCCCTCGGCGCCGCGATGGAGCTCGCGGGCTATCTGGCGGTGCTGCCGACGCTCGACGCCGCCGAGCACGCGGTGACCCACCACGTCGCCACGCAGTACCTTCGGCCCGCGCGGGCGGGCGAGGTCGTCCGCGTCGTCGGCCACCTCGACCGGCGCGGTCGCGGCGTGGCCTTCGTGTCGGTGACCGCCGAGATCGACGACGTCGCGAGCGGGTCGGCGCGAGCCGGCAGGCGCAGCGTGGTCGCGCTCGCGCAGATCACGAAGTCGATCGTGGCGGCCTGAGGCTCACGCCCGGCCCAGCGACTCCCGCAGTCCCCGCTCGACCAGCACCGGCAGGTAGCTGCGGACCCGGGCGCCCGACAGGCGGCGGCAGATCGCGTCGAGTCGGGCGCGGACGGTGTCCTCGTCGAGGTCCTCGCGGCCGGCGTAGAGCGCGACGAGCTGTTCGCGCCGGGCGCCGAGCTCGGGGACGTCGGTGGTGGTGTGGTCGTCGGCGCGAGTGGTGGGCGCGGCCATCGTCGGCTCCTCGGAGTGGCATCCGAATGTTGAATGCTGGACGTCCCAGGGTGGACCACGTTCCGACACCGTGGTGACGAGGAAGGCTGCCGATCACGATGGGCTGCCTCACATTGCGATCTTCGGTATCGATCGTGTGAGGGAGACGCCGCGCCGCCGGACGTCGTACGGTGCGCGGTCGTGAGCATCCTCGACCGCGTCCGCCTCGACGGCCGTGTAGCCGTCGTCACCGGCGCGTCCTCCGGCCTCGGCGTCGTCTTCGCGCGCGTGCTCGCCGAGGCGGGCGCCGATGTCGTCCTCGGCGCCCGGCGCGCCGACAAGCTCGACGACACCCGCGCGACGGTCGAGGGCCTCGGCCGCCGCTGCGTCGCCGTGCGCACCGACGTCGCCGACCCCGACGACTGCCAGGGCCTCGTCGACGCCGCCGTGAACGAGCTGGGCCGCGTCGACGTCCTGGTCAACAACGCGGGCATCGGCACCGCCGTCCCGGCCACCAAGGAGACCCCGGAGCAGTTCCGCCAGGTCATCGACGTCAACCTCAACGGCTGCTACTGGATGGCCCAGGCCGCCGCGCGCGTCATGCAGCCCGGCAGCAGCATCGTCAACGTCTCGAGCGTGCTGGCCCTGACCACGGCCGGCCTGCCGCAGGCGGCGTACTCCGCGTCGAAGGCGGGCCTGATCGGGCTCACCCGCGACCTCGCGCAGCAGTGGACCGGACGCAAGGGCATCCGCGTCAACGCCCTCGCGCCGGGGTTCTTCACCTCGGAGATGACCGACTCCTACCCCGAGGGCTACCTCGAGCAGCAGACCGAGCGCGTGCTGGCCGGGCGCATCGGCGACCCCGACGAGCTCGGCGCCGCCCTCGTGTTCCTCGCCGGCGACGCGAGCTCGTACATCACCGGCACGGTGCTGCCGGTCGAGGGCGGACTGCTGACCACCTAGGTACGGCTCCGACCTACGTCTGGCCGGCCGCCTGCGGCTCGAGCGCGGCGGGCAGCTCGCGCGCCGCGTCGAGCAGGCTCGGGCCGTACCAGGTCAGCAGGCGCCCGCTGACCAGCACCGACGGCGCGGCGAAGCTCTCGGGGCCGTCGTCGGCGGTGAAGGTGTAGGGCTCGTCGGGGAGCACCACGAGGTCGTGCTCGGGGAGCGCGGCGGGGTCGAAGCGCGGGTAGCGCTCGCGGTCGGGGTTGTGCGCCTGCTCGGCGAGGACGTTGTCGATGCCGAGCCGGTCGAGGACCGCGCCGGTGAAGGTGTCGGCGCCGACGGCCATCCACGGCTTGCGCCAGATCGGCACGACGGCCCGCCGCCGCGGCCGCGAGCCCAGGGTCCGGGGCAGCTCGCCCCACGCCGCGCGGGCGCCGTCGAGCCAGGCCGGCCGGTCGAGCCCGCAGGCGGAGAGCATGCGCTCGAGGGAGATCATCGCGCCCTCGACCGTGCGGACGTCGGTGACGTAGACCGCGAGCCCGGCGTCGCGCAGCCGCGCGATCTCCTCGGGCTTGTTCTCCTCCTGGTTGGCCAGCACGACGTCGGGCTCGAGGGCGGCGATCGCCTCGACGTCGGGGTTCTTCGTGCCTCCGATGCGCGAGAGCGGGCGCGTGCCCAGGTCCTCGAGGTCGTCCGGGTGGGTGCACCAGTCGGTGACCCCCACCAGCAGGCTGGGTGCGGTGACCGCGACGGCCTCGGTCAGCGAGGGCACCAGGCTGACGACGCGGCTCACGGAGTCGGGCAGCGACAGGCGGGTTCCTTCGTCGTCCACGTGCTCGGCCATGTCCCCAGTGTGCCGTACCGGGCCTTACCGGTACCGTCGGTACCTGACAGTCGGGACGGGGAGGGGAAGCGCATGGACCGCTGGGCGTCCGGGATCGACACGGCCTGGTTGCAGCTCGAGCAGGAGACCAACCGGATGGTCGTGCACGGCATCCTGTTCTGCGACGGCCCGGTCGACGTCGACGTCCTGCGCGAGCGGGTCCGCGAGCGCTGGACGCCGCACTACCCGGGCCTGCGCCAGCGGCCCGTGTGGTCGGCGGGCATGCTCGGCCCCGCCCGCTGGGTCGACGCCGAGCCCGACCTCGACGAGCACGTGCGCACCGTCGCCCTCGAGGCCCCGGGCGACGACGCCACGCTGGCGCGGCACGTCGGGCGCCTCATGTCGACGCCGCTGCCCGCCGACCGGCCGTGGTGGTCGCTGCACGTGATGCAGGGCTACAGCGGCACCGGCGGCGACGCCGTCGGTCCCGACGGCACGGCGCTCGTCGTCAGCATCCACCACGGGCTGGGCGACGGCGTCGCCCTCAACCACCTCTTCCACGCGCTGTCCGACGCCCCGGCCGCCGAGGGGACGCCGGTGGCGTACGCCTCGCCCGCCCGGCGCGCGCAGTCGGCTCACGACTGGCGCCTGCTGGGGTCGGGGATCCGCTCCGGGCCTCCGGTCTCCGGGAGCAGGTGCGCTCCGCCTGGTCGGCGAGGGGCGGGCGAGCTCGCGGCGACCGGTCGAGCGGTGCGGCACTCGGCCGGCCTGCTCGCCCGGCCGCCCTCCGAGTCGCCGACTGCGCTCGTCGGCCCGCTGGGCGTCACCAAGTCGGTGCGGTGGACCTCGATGGTGCCGCTGGAGACGGTCAAGGCGGCGGGCAAGGCGCACGGCGGGAGCGTCAACGACGTGCTCTGCGCGGTGATCGCCGAGGCGATGCGGGAGTTCCTGGGCGGGCCCGACGGACCCGCCGACCTCCCGCGGCTGCGCGCCGTCAGGCCGACCAACCTCCGTCCGCTCGACCAGCCGATCTCCGACGAGCTGGGCAACGAGGTCGGGCTCGTCCTGCCGCCGCTGCCCACCGACGAGCCCGACGCCGGCCGGCGGATCGAGCGCGTGCACGCCAGCATGGCGACGATCAAGCGCACCAACCAGGCGCTCGCGGTGTTCGCCGGCATCGGCGGAGCGGGCCACGGTCGACCGTCGTGGACGCAGGCGCTGATCGCCCGCTACGCCACCTCGACCTCGGTGATCATCTCCAACGTGCCGGGGCCGCTCGGCGAGCTCGTCGTCGCCGGGGTCCGGGTGCGCGACGCCCTGTTCTGGGTGCCGTGCTCGGCGCGCCACGCCCGCGGTGTGTGGATCCTGTCCAACGCCCGGCGGGTGCGCCACGGCGTGCGCGCCGACACGGCGGTGCTCGGCGGCGAGGATGGCGTCGACCGGTTCACGGCGTGTCTCGACGGGGCACTCGCGCGGCTGTGACCCTCTGGGCCCTGCGGGTGGTGGCGGCCGCCTGGACGTTGCTCCTGCTCGTCGTGGTCGTCGGCGCGTTCGCCCCGCGGCTGCCGGTCGTCGGCTTCCTCGGGTCGTTCGTCACCGGGCAGTACCCGCTGCACGCCGCCCTCGCGGCGGTCGTCGGCGTCGGCCTGGGCGCGGGTGCGTGGGCGGCGGGCGCCTCGCGCGCCGGGCCGGTCACGGCGGGGCTGTGCGCGCTGGCGACGGTCGGGCTCGTCGCGGTGCTCGCGGCGCAGGCCTCGCTCGCCCGCCGCGAGTCCGACGGCGTCGACTGGTGGCGGGCGCTCACCGTGCTCGACCAGCCCGACGGGCGTCCCGACGTCACCACGGCGTTCGCCCGCGCCGGCGACCGCGACCTGCTGCTCGACCTCTACCGGCCCGCCGGCCCGGGGCCGCATCCCGTCGTGGTGTGGGCGCACGGCGGCAGCTGGATGCGGGGCGAGCGCAACGACCGCACCGCCTTGGCGCGCTGGCTCGCCGACCGGGGTTCGCCGTCGTCAGCGTCGACTACCGGCTCCCGCCGCCCGCGCCCGTGGGGGAGGGGCAGCGCCGCGACGTGGCGTGCGCGCTCTCGTGGGTCGCCGCCTCCGCGGACCGCTACGGGCTCGACCCCGCATCGATCACCCTGGCTGGCCAGTCGGCCGGGGCGACGCTCGCGCTGTCGACGGCGGCCGGCCTGACGGCGGGCGCCCTGCCGCTGCCCGGGGAGACGTGCGGGCCGCCGCCGCCCTCACCGCGCGCCGTCGTCGCCTACTACCCGGTCGTCGACCTGCGCGCGGTCGACCCGTCGCTGCAGGACGCGGTCCTCGGCGGCCCGCGCGCGCCTTCCCGACCGGGCCCGGGCGGCGTCGCCGGTCGACCTCGTCCGCCCTGGGCTCCCGCCGACGATGCTGGTCATGGGTTCGGCCGACCACTTCGTGTTCCCCGAGCGCGTGATCGAGTACGACCGGCGGCTCCGCGCCGCGGGCGTCGTCGGGCGGCTGCTCGTGGTGCCGTTCGCCGACCACGTCTTCGACCACCCGTTCGGCAGCCCGGGCGCCCAGGCGACCCGGCCCGCGGTGCTGCGCTTCCTCGACGACCACGGCCGGGCCTGACCGGCGCCGTTCAGCAGTCGCCCTGCTCCAGGTCGCGGGCGACCTGGCACGGCGTGGGGTCGTCGGGGTCGGCCACGGCCACGCGGCGCAGCAGCGACCGCAGCACGTCCTGCTCCGGCGCCGCCAGCGGCGCGAGCATGTGCTGCTCGGCGTCGCGCAGGCGGCGCTCGAGGTCGCAGAGCCGGGAGCGCCCGGGCTCGGTCAGCACGATGCGGCGCGCCCGCCGGTCGGCCGGGTCGGGGCGCCGCTCGACCAGCCCGGCGGTCTGCAGCTCGTCGAGCAGGTAGGTCATGACCGTGCGGTCGACGCCGAGCTTCTGCGCGAGCGCGAGCTGGGTGCTGGCCTCCTCACGGGCCGCGACGGCGAGCACCTGGTAGCCGCGCGGGCCACCCGGGAGCCCGGCGACGACCGACTGGGCCGCCCGCAGGTGCGCCCGGGCGACGCGGCCCAGCGCCCAGCCCAGGTCGGACTCGACGTCCTGCGGAGCGGTCATGGTCACACGATACGTGATTGCGCAGCACGTCTGTCGAGGAGATAGTCTGTCGAGCAGAACATCGTCTGGACCGCACACCCGGAGGCCACCGTGTCCCTCTTCCGTCTCGACTCGAGCATCCGCACCGAGGGCTCGGTGAGCCGCGAGGTCACCGACACCCTGGAGCGGGCCTACGTCGACGCCCACCCCGGTGGCTCGGTCGTCCGCCGCGACCTCGGCGTCGAGCCCCTGCCCGGCGACCTCTGGACCACCGCGGTCGTCGCGGGCCAGGTCGCCGAGGACGACCGCACCCCCGAGCAGCGCGACGCGGTCGCGCGCGTGGCCGCCCTCGCCGACGAACTGCTGCGCGCCGACGCCCTGGTCATCGGCTCGCCGCTCTACAACTTCGGCATCGGCGCCCACCTCAAGGCCTGGATCGACGTGCTCATCACCGACCCGCGGTTCGCGCCGGGCACCCGGCCGCTCGAGGGGCGCTCGGCGGTGGTCGTCGTCGTCGGGGCGGCGGCTACGGCCCGGGCACGCCGCGCGAGGGCTGGGACCACGGCGCGCCGGGGCTGGCCCGGGTCCTCGGTGACGTCTGGGGCGCCGACGTCGCCGTGATCGAGGCCGAGCTGACCCTCGCCGAGGTCGTCCCGGCGATGGCCGAGCTCCGCCCGCTCGCCGCCCAGGTCCGGGCACGGGCGCACGAGACGGCCGAGGCCGCGGGTCGCCGGGCGGCCTGAGCCGGGTCCGGCGCTCCACTCCGGGGACCGGCCGGGGACGGCGGCGGCGAGCGCGGTGCGCACGCCGTCGGCGTCGCGGTCGGTGCCGTAGACCGGGGTGCCGGGCTGCTGGCGCCACGACTGCTCCAGGCCGCCGGCGTCGACCGGATCGAAGCCCAGGTCGTCGACGAGCTCCATGACGAGCGCCTTGGCGGCCGCGTCGTCGCCGGCGATCGGGAGGGCGATGCGGCCGCCCGTGCCCGCCGGCGTGCCGTTCTTCAGCAGGTGCTCGGCCTGGATGTTGTTGAACGCCTTGATCACGGTGTGGCCGAGCCGGTCGGCGACCCAGCCGCTCTCGGTGCGGCCGTCCTCGATGGCGTCGATCCGGCCGTCCCGCTGCTGCGGGTAGTAGTTGCCGGTGTCGACGACCACGGCACCGGGTGCGGTGTGGGCGAGGAGGTCGCCGGGCAGGTCGACGACGTTCTTCTGCGGGATGGTGACGATCACCAGCTGCGCGCCCGCGGGGCCTCCGCGGCCCGACGGCGCGGGCGCCGGTGAGTCGCGCGAGGTCGGCCAGCGTCTCGGGGTCGCGGGAGTTGGCGACGGCCACGTCGTGCCCGCGGGCGGTGAGCAGGTGCGTCAGGGCGGTGCCGATGTTGCCGGCGCCGACGATTCCGATCTTCACGGTGTCTCCTCGGACGAGCCTCGTGCGGTGTCGGCGACAACCACGCCGGGCGGCGGGGATTCCGCGTCACGGCGTCCGCTGCGCCACCAGCGAACGCTCGAGCCACTCGGCCATCAGCCCGCGCTCGGCGTCGGTCAGCGCCGGGAGGTCGCCGACGATCGTGGTGAACGCGACGGTGCGCGCGACGAGCGAGGTGTCGGCCGTCGCCGGGGGATCGAGGAGGACGGCGGCGGCGAGGAGGTCGTCCATCGCGTCGACGAGGGAGAGGTCGCGCTCGCCCGGGGCTGGGCGAGCAGGGCGAGGACGGTGCCGGTGCCGGTCGCGTGGATCATCTCGAGGGCGCGCTGCTCGTCGACGCGCAGGCGCCCCGCCGCGGCCACGCGCCGGATGCGCGCCCGGAGCACCGCCAGCCCCGCCTCGGTCGCCGGCGACCGCGTCGTGCGGCCCGGCGCGACGATCAGGGCGAACAGCTCGGCGTTGGCGAGCCCGAACTCGACGTGGAGCCGCCAGGCGGCGCGGAGCTCCGCGACCGGGTCGGCGGCGGCGCGCGCCGCCGCCTCGGCCACGGCGGCCTTCTCGGTCGCGTAGGTGGCCATCACGTGCTCGGCCACGGCGTCGAGCAGCCCGTCCTTGTCGCCGAAGAGGCGGTAGATGGTCGGCGCCTGCACCCCGGCGGCGTGGGCGACGGCGCGGGTGGTGACCGCGGCCGCGCCGTCGTCGCGCAGGAGGTTCTCGGCGGCGTCGACGATCTTCGTGCGGACGTCGCGCGTGCTGGGGCTGGGCACGCACCAACGTTAGCAGTCTCGGAGTATCAACGTTAGTATCGCTGGTAGCTGACAGCTGTTATCGACGGAAGGACGCTCATGATCGTCGTCACCGGTGCCACGGGAGCCCTCAACGGCGGCACCGTCGAGCACCTGCTCGAGCGCGTCCCGGCGGCGGGGATCGCCGTGGTCGCCCGCGACCCGGAGAAGGCCCGGCGGTTCGCCGAGCGCGGCGTCGAGGTCCGCCGCGGCGACTACGCCGACCCGGGCTCGCTGCTCACGGCGTTCCGCGGCGCCGACCAGCTCCTGCTGGTCTCGAGCAACGACCCGCGCGCGGACGCCGTCGCCCTGCACGGGAAGGCGATCGACGCGGCCCGGGAGGTCGGCGTCGGGCGCGTCCTCTACACGAGCCACCAGGGCGCGGCGGTCGGGAGCCCGTTCGCCCCCGCCGACGTCCACGCCCGGACCGAGCAGCTCCTCGCCGACTCGGGGCTCGCGTGGACCTCGCTGCGCAACGGGTTCTACGCCCACAGCCTCGCCTGGCTCGCGGGCCCGTGGCGCGAGACCGGGACGATCCTCGTGCCCGACGACGGGCCGGTGTCGTGGACCGCGCGCGAGGACGAGGCCGAGGCCGCCGCAGTGATCCTCGCGGGCGACCGCGCGTTCGACGGCCCGGTGACCCTCACCGCCGACGCCGCGCCGACGTTCCGCGACGTCGCGGCCGCCGCCTCGGGACTCGCCGGCCGGACCGTCGCGTGCGTCGGCGACGAGGCGCAGTGGCGGGCGAACGCCGGCGAGGAGCGCGCCGACTTCCTGCTCGGCTTCTACCGCGCCGCCGCGCAGGGCCTCTTCGCCGGCGTCGACCCGCTGCTGGCCGAGCTGCTGGGCCGCGAGCCGCAGAACTGGACCGCGGCCCTGTCGGCCTGACGGCCATGGGCGCGAGTTGCGGGGCTATCACCCCGAAAATCGCGCACATGAGCTTCGCTCGAATCACATGGAGCGGCGGTACTGGCCCCCGACCTCGAAGAACGCGTCGGTGAGCGGGCCGAGCGAGCAGACGCGGGCGGCCTTCATCAGCTCGTCGAAGACGTTCTCGCCGCCCGTCGCGGCGTCCTGGAGCCGACGCAGGGCCTCGGTCGCCTCGGTGGCGTTGCGCGACTGGAAGTCGGCCACCCGCTGCAGCTGCGACTGCTTCTCGTCCTCGGTCCCGCGCGAGAGCTCGAGGTCGGAGCCGCCGTCGTCGGAGCCCTCGGGCGGCAGGAACGTGTTGACGCCGATCACCGGCATCGTCCCGTCGTGCTTGCGCTGCTCGTAGAGCATCGACTCGTCCTGGATCTTGCCGCGCTGGTAGCCGGTCTCCATGGCGCCCAGCACGCCGCCGCGCTCGGCGATCGCGTCGAACTCGGCGAGCACCGCCTCCTCGACCAGGTCGGTCAGCTCCTCGATGACGAACGACCCCTGGAGCGGGTTCTCGTTCATCGACAGGCCCCACTCGCGGTTGATGATCAGCTGGATCGCGAGGGCCCGGCGCACCGACTCCTGCGACGGCGTCGTGACGGCCTCGTCGTAGGCGTTGGTGTGCAGGGAGTTCGCGTTGTCGTAGAGCGCGCACAGCGCCTGCAGCGTCGTGCGGATGTCGTTGAAGTTCATCTCCTGCGCGTGCAGCGAGCGCCCCGAGGTCTGCACGTGGTACTTGAGCTTCTGCGAGCGCTCGTTCGCCCCGTAGCGCTCGCGCATCGCCACCGCCCAGATGCGCCGGGCCACGCGGCCGATCACCGAGTACTCGGCGTCCATGCCGTTGGAGAAGAAGAACGACAGGTTCGGCGCGAAGTCGTCGATGTCCATCCCGCGCGCGAGGTAGCTCTCGACGTAGGTGAAGCCGTTGGAGAGCGTGAACGCGAGCTGGCTGATCGGGTTCGCCCCGGCCTCGGCGATGTGGTAGCCCGAGATCGACACCGAGTAGAAGTTGCGGACCTGGTTCCGGATGAACCACTCCTGGATGTCGGCCATCATCCGCAGCGAGAACTCGGTGGAGAAGATGCAGGTGTTCTGGCCCTGGTCCTCCTTGAGGATGTCGGCCTGCACCGTGCCGCGGACGCTCGACACCGCCCGCGCCGTGATCTCGGCGCGCTCGTCGTCGCCCGGGTCGCGGTCGTTCTCCTCGGTGAACCTCGCGACCTGCTGGTCGATCGCGGTGTTGAGGAAGAACGCGAGGATCGTCGGCGCCGGGCCGTTGATCGTCATCGACACCGAGGTCGTCGGCGAGGTCAGGTCGAACCCGTCGTAGAGGACCTTCATGTCGTCGAGCGTGGCGATCGAGACGCCGGAGGTGCCGACCTTGCCGTAGACGTCGGGCGGGGTCGCCGGGTCGTGGCCGTAGAGGGTGACCGAGTCGAACGCGGTCGACAGGCGCTTGGCGGGCGCTCGGACGACGGTAGTGGAAGCGGCGGTTGGTGCGGAACGCGTCGCCCTCACCGGCGAACATGCGCGCCGGGTCCTCGCCCTCGCGCTTGAACGGGAACACGCCGGCGGTGAACGGGAAGTACCCGGGGAGGTTCTCGCGGCGCAGGAAGCGCACGACCTCGGCGTCGGAGTCGGCGCGCGGCAGCGAGACCCGGCGCACCGGCGAGCCGGCGAGCGTCTCGCGCGTCAGCTGCGTGCGGATCTCCTTGTCGCGCGAGTGCGTGACCATCTCCTCGCCGGAGTACGCCTCGACGGTGGCGGGCCAGCCGTCGAGCAGGTCGCGCGCCGCGGGGGGCAGGGCCCGCTCGGCCTCGTCGAGCACCGCGGGGAGCTCGCCGCCGTCGCGCTCGCCGAGCGCCTCGGACGCCTCGCGCAGCGCCGCCCGCCGCCGGGCCGCGACGGCCATCTCCTCGGTCTCGCGGTGGTAGCCGCGCACGGCGTCGGCGATGTCGGCGAGGTAGCGCGCGCGCTCGGCGGGCACCGCCGCGTCGCGGTCGCCGGAGGTCTTGGTGTCGGGGATGTCGAGACGTCCCTCGCCGACCTCGAGCCCCTTGTCGGCGAGCAGCCCGCGCAGGTGGCCGTAGAGCGCGGTGACGCCGTCGTCGTGGAACCGGGCCGCGGAGGTGCCGAAGACCGGCATGTCCGCGGGCTGGGACCCGAACGCCTCGCGGTTGCGCAGCAGCTGGCGGGCCACGTCGCGTCGGGCGTCGTCGCCGCCGCGGCGCTCGAACTTGTTGATCGCGACGACGTCCGCGAAGTCCAGCATGTCGATCTTCTCGAGCTGCGACGCGGCGCCGAACTCCGGCGTCATCACGTACAGCGAGTGGTCGACGAAGCCGACGATGCCGGCGTCCCCCTGGCCGATGCCGGGGGTCTCGACCACGACGACGTCGGCGCCGGAGGCGCCTTCAGCACGGCGAGGACGTCGTCGAGGTTCTCGGGCAGGCCGCCCTCGCGCTTCGACCCGCGCGAGGAGATCGAGCGGAAGGAGATCTGCGGGCCCAGCGCGTTCATGCGGATGCGGTCGCCCAGCAGCGCGCCGCCGCCGCGTCGCCGCGACGGGTCGACGGCGAGGACCGCGATCCGGAGCTTGTCCTCCTGGTCCAGCCGGATGCGGCGCACGAGCTCGTCGGTCAGCGACGACTTGCCCGAGCCGCCGGTGCCGGTCAGCCCGAGCACGGGCACGGTGCGGCGCTCGTTCTCGGCGACCACCCGCTCGCGCACGTCGTCGGGCAGCGTCCCGGCCTCGGCCATCGACAGCGCGCGGGCGAGGACCGCACGCTCGCCGGTGAACAGGCCGTCCCAGTTCTCCGGCGGCCGGGCGGCGAGGTCCTCGTCGCACTCCCGGATCATCGTGTTGATCATCCCGGGGAGGCCGAGGCGCTGACCGTCGGCGGGGGAGAAGATGCGCGCGACGCCGTGGGCGTGCAGCTGGTCGATCTCCTCGGCGGTGATGACGCCGCCGCCGCCGCCGTAGACCCGGACGTGCCCCGCGCCGCGCTCGCGCAGCAGGTCGACCAGGTAGGAGAAGTACTCCAGGTGGCCGCCCTGGTAGGAGCTGATCGCGACGCCCTGGGCGTCCTCCTCGATCGCCGCGGTGACCACCGACTCGACCGAGCGGTCGTGGCCGAGGTGGATCACCTCGGCGCCCTGGCGCTGCAGGATCCGCCGCATGATGTTGATGGCGGCGTCGTGCCCGTCGAACAGGCTGGCGGCGGTCACGAACCGCACGGGGTTCGTCGGGACGTGGAGCTCGCCGTCCGTCGTGGCGTCGTCGTCTCCGGCGGCCTGTGCCATCAGCGGGTCCTCACCGTCGCTCGGGTCCCGGGGTCGGCGCGACCCCCGCAGCGAATAGTAGGACATCCAACCTTTTGCGGCGAGGGGGCAGTTGCCGGGCGTACCTGGTCACGGGGCGTGCTCGTTCGTGTCGCCCGATCGGTGTGTGGCACGCGTGACTCCGAGCGCGGTCACTCGTTTGCCCGATGCAGCCGTCGAAGCCCCGGCGCTGCTCCGAACGCCGCAGGTCACGTATCGGTTCAGCCCTGATCCACCCGCGTGTCGGAGTGGATCGTGACGACGTTCGGGGAATGGAATAGGCACCAACACCGGCCGGAGTGGTCGGTCCCTCCGTCACAAGGAGTCCCAGTGATCATTCTGGGCATCATCCTGATCATCGTGGGCTACGTCGCCCCGGTGCCCGGCTTCGTCGCCACCATCGGCTGGATTCTTCTGGTGGTCGGCCTGATCCTCACCATCCTCGGGGCCGTCGGCCACGGGGTCGGCGGGCGCAAGACCTTCTTCTAGTCCGTCACTGCTACCGAGGGAGTCAGCATGATCATCCTGGGCATCATCCTCATCGTCGTGGGCTACCTCGTGCCCATCAGCATCGTCGCCACCATCGGCTGGATCCTCCTGGTCGTCGGCCTGATCCTCACCATCCTCGGGGCCGTGGGCCGCGGCGTCGGTGGGCGCAAGACGTACTTCTAGTTCCGTCGACGGGGGCCCGACCGTCCGCCCGTTCCCGGCGAGGGGAACGGGCGGTCCTCCACCACCGAGCCGCGAGGGGAGCACCGTGATCGCCCTCGGGCTCGTGCTCATCGTGGTCGGTCTGGTCGTCTCCACCCCGACGGTGCTCTACGTCGGGTTCGCTCTCCTCGTCGTCGGCCTCGTCCTGCTCGCCCTCGGCCGGTCGGGCCGTCGGGTCGGCGGTCGCCGCCACTACTTCTGAGAAGAAAGACCCGCTTCACCTGCCGCGCCGTCTCGTCGGCCAGCACCTCGCGCTCTCCGGCCTCGAGCCCGTCGAGAGCCACCGCGACCACGTCGGCCGGGTCGTTCTTCGGCTCGTCCGACCACGCCATCATGTCCGTGTCGGTCGACGCCACGAGCACCGACGTGATCCCCACGCCCCGGTCGCCCAGCTCCGCGGCCGCGTTCTCGGCCAGCATCCACGCCGCGGCCTTCGACGCCGAGTAGCCCCCGGCCCCGTCGAACGCGAACCACGACAGCACCGAGAGCATCTGGACGAACGCGCCGCCGCCGCGGGCGACCATCGCCGGAGCGAAGGCCCGCACGACCGCCAGCGAGCCGAAGAAGTTCGTCTCCATCTCGGCACGGACGTCCTCGAGGTCACCGTCGGTCAACCTCGTCATCCGCGAGATCCCGGCGTTGTTGACGACGAGGTCGACGCCCGGCGCCGCGGCGACGGCGGCCGCCACCGAGGCGGGGTCGGTGACGTCGAGCGCGATCGGGGTGACCCCCGCGGTCGCGACGACGGACCCGGGCCGGCGGGCCCCCGCGTACACGTGCGCGCCCCGCGCGACCAGCTGCCGCGTGAACTCGGCGCCCAGTCCACGGTTGGCCCCGGTCACGAGGGCCGTGGCACCGGCGATCTCCATTGCTGCCTCCCGATCGATCACTGTCCGACGGGATCGAGGCTAGAATCTGACGTCGACGTGAGGTTCAAGGGCGTGTCGTGGAGGTCACCGTGCGGATCGGCGAGGTCGCGGCCGTGGCGGGCGGCAGTGTCCGCGCGTTGCGCTCCTACGCGGAGCAGGGGCTGCTCGCCGCCACGCGCACGGCGGGCGGACAGCGGACCTACGGCGACGGCGCCGTCGAGCGCGTCGTCCTGATCCAGGAGCTGTTCGCCGCCGGCCTGGGCAGCGCCACCGTGCGCGAGCTGCTGCCGTGCGTCGACGCGCACGTGAGCACGCCGGAGTCCCGCGCGCGGCTCGAGACCGAGCGCGATCGCCTCGACGCCCGCGTCGCCGAGCTGGTCGCCACGCGCGACCGGCTCGACGCGCTCATCGCCGTGGGTTCGGCCCCGAGCGAGCGCTGCTCCTACCGGCCCTGACCCTCAGCCGAGGGCGCGGTCGAGGTTCACCGCCGCGCTGATCAGCCCCAGGTGGGTCAGCGCCTGCGGGAAGTTGCCCAGCTGCTCGCCGGACGCCGCCAGCTCCTCGGCGTAGAGGCCGACGTGGTTGGCGTAGGTGAACGCCTTGTCGAGCACGTTGCGGGCGTCGTCGAGGCGACCGGCCCGGGTCAGCGCCTCGACGTACCAGAACGAGCACAGGGTGAACGTCCCCTCGTCGTCGTCGAGGCCGTCGGAACCGTCGGACGGGTAGCGCTGCACGAGGCTGTCGACGACGAGGTCCGACTCGATGCGCTCGAGGGTCGAGAGGAACCGCGGGTCGGTCGGTCCCGAGAGCTTCACCAGCGGCAGGATCAGCAGGCCGGCCTCGACCTGGTCGGTGCCGGGGTGCTGGGTGAACGTGCCCAGCTCGTCGTTCCAGCAGTCGGTCTGGACCTCGGTGTACGCGCGGCCCGCGATGTCGCGCCAGCGCTCGACCGGCGCCGGGAGACCGCGCTGGCGGGCCAGGCGCAGCGCGCGCGCTCGAAGGCGACCCAGACCATCGCGCGGGAGAAGGTGTGGAACTGCGGCTCGCCGCGGCTCTCCCACGGTCCCTGGTCGGGGCGCTGCCAGTTCTCGGCGAGCCAGTCGAGGGAGCGCCCCACGCCCTGCCAGAGGTCGTGGCTGATGGGGGAGACCTTGTTGGCGATGTAGATCGAGTCCATCACCTCGCCGTAGGTGTCGAGCTGGCGCTGCCCGCCCGCGCCGTTGCCGATGCGGACCGGGCGCGAGCCGCGGTAGCCGGAAAGGTGGTCGAGCACGACCTCCTCGGGCGGCGGGTCGCCGCGCACCGTGTAGACCGGCAGCAGCCCGTACTCGTCGTCGATGGCGCACATCCGCTGCTGCAGCCAGGCGAGGAAGGCCTCGCCCTCCTCGCGGAAGCCCAGGCGCATGAGGGCGTAGCTGGTGAAGGCGGCGTCGCGCAGCCAGGCGTAGCGGTAGTCCCAGTTGCGCTCGCCGCCGATCTCCTCGGGCAGACCGGCGGTGGGCGCCGCGATCAGCGCACCGGTCGGGGCGTGGACCATGAGCTTGAGCAGCAGCGCGGAGCGGTGGACCATCTCGCGCCAGCGCCCGGTGTAGGTCGAGCGCGAGAGCCAGCGCTGCCAGTAGGCGAGGGTCTGGTCGAGCAGCGCGTCGGCGGCGTCCGCCTCGAGGGGCCGGACGGCCTGCCGGCTCGAGTCCCCCCAGTGCACGAGGAAGTCGGCGCGCTGCCCCGCCTCGAGGTGCACGCGCGCGACGACGGCGGGGCGCTGCGGGTCGACGGTGTCGTCGACGGTGAGGGTCGCCGTGGAGCGCAGGGTGAGGGTGGCGCCGTCCTCGCCGCGGGCGGTGAAGACCGCCCCGACGCCCTCGACGAGGTCGACGTCGTGGCCCGCGCGGGCCCAGTCGAAGCCGGGGCGCAGCGCACGGTGACGTCCTGCGCCCCGCGGATCGCCCGGACCATGCGGACCAGCGGGTGCTCCTCCGCGGTGGCCTCCCGGACCGAGGGGACCATGAAGTCGACGACCTCGGCCACGGAGTCGCTGGCGAGGAAGCGGGTGACGAGCACGTTCGAGTCGGGCAGGTAGAGCTGCTTGGTGCGCTCGAGGTGGTCGGGCCGCACGGTGAACGCGTTCTCGCCCGCCGTCGCCCCCGCCTCGGTGAGCAGCGCGCCGAACACGGCGGGGGAGTCGAAGTCGGGCAGGCAGGCGAAGTCGATGCTGCCGTCGGTCGCCACGAGGGCGACCGAGCGCAGGTCGCCGATCACGCCGTGGTCCTCGATGGCCGGAGCGGTGCTGTCCACGTCCGTGCGGTACCCGCTCGTGAGTACTTTCCGTGGCTATCGCGACGGAAAGTACTCACAAGGCGCGAGCGCCACAGCCAGGAGCGGAGCCGGGCGCGGACCTCGGCGTCGGTCTCGAGCGACGTCACCGTCCCCAGCGCGGTCACGGCGGCGACGTACTGGACGAGCATCGCCGCCGACTCGGCGGTCACGCGCACGGTCGCGGCGTCAGGGCCGTCCGGATCGACCGTGCCCGGCACGCGGGCGAAGAGGCCCTCGCGGACCTCGTCGGCGGGCCGGGCGATCCGCAGTGTCGCCACGTGCCGCCCCGGCGCCGTGGCGAGCGAGCGTGCGACGTAGGCGGCCGGGTCGGCGTCGGGCAGCGTGCGCGGGGGACCGCGGTGGTGGGTGGGCCGCGGGTCGTCGAGCCGGTCGAGGCGGAAGATGCGCCAGTCGTCGCGGTCGGGGTCGAAGGCGAGCAGGTACCAGAGGCCCGCCACCGTCACCACGCCGTGCGCCTCGACCCGGCGCAGGCTCGGCGCGCCCGTCCGGTCGCGGTAGCCGAACGACACGATCTCGCGGTCGCGGCTGCACCCCGCCAGGGTCGCGAGCGCCGCCGGGTCGACGCGGGGGACGTCGCGGCGCGGCACGGCGGCGGCACCCTCGGCGAGGGCGGAGAGCCGCGGCCGCAGCCGGGCCGGCAGCACGCGAGCGCGCTTGTCGAGCGCCCGGAGCGCGCTCGCCTCGCTGCCGGCGACGCTGCCGCCCGCGGCGGTGGCGAGCCCGGTGGCCACGGCGACGGCCTCGTCGTCGTCGAGCAGCAGCGGTGGAAGGTTCGCCCCGCGTCGAGGCGGTAGCCGCCGGCCGTGCCGGTGGCGCTGTGCACCGGGTAGTCGAGCGCGCGCAACCGTTCGACGTCGCGGCGCACGGTCCGGTCGGTGACCCCGAGGCGCTCGGCGAGCTCCTCGCCCGACCACTCCCGGCGGCTCTGCAGCAGGGCGAGCAGGCGCAGCATCCGACCGGGTGCGTCGCGCGACATGCCCGGAGATGGTGCTCCACCTGCGGACAGTTTGTGTCCGGAAGGGGCCCTACGTTCGTCGCCATGGACATCGACGCCCTCTCCACGCAGGTCACCGGCCCCGTGTTCCGCCCCGGCGACCCGGGCTACGACGACGAGCGCCTCGGCTACCAGCGGGCGGCCGCCCACCGGCCCGCCGTGGTCGTCGGCGCCACCGGTCCCGACGACGTCGTCGCCGCGGTCGCCGCCGCGGCGGCGTCGGGCGAGCGCATCGCCGTGCAGGCCACCGGCCACGGGCTCGCCGCCCCGATCGAGGGCGGCCTGCTCGTCAGCACCAGGCGGATGGACCAGGTCACCGTCGACCCCGCCACCCGCACCGCGCGGGTCGCCGCCGGGGTGCGGGCCGGCACGCTGCTCGCGGCGACCGCGCCGCACGGGCTCGCCCCGATGCTCGGCAGCTCCCCGTCGGTCGGGGTCGTCTCCTACACCCTCGGTGGCGGGGTCGGGCTGTTCGCCCGCCGGCACGGCTACGCCGCCGACCACGTCGTCGCCCTCGAGGTCGTCACCGCCGACGGGCGCCTTCGCCGGGCGAGCGCGACGGAGGAGCCCGAGCTGTTCCGCTCGCTGCGCGGCGGCGGGGGCAACCTCGGGATCGTGGTCGCGATGGAGATCGCGCTGCAGCCGGTCGAGCGCTTCTACGGCGGCGGCCTCTTCGTCGACGTCGCCGCGGTGCCCGACGTGCTCGAGCGCTGGCGCGCCTGGACGACGGGTGTCTCCGAGGACGTGACCTCGGCGGTGGCCGTCCTGCCGTTCCCCGACGTCGACGGGGTGCCCCCGATGCTGCGCGGGCGCCACGCCGCCCCGATCCAGGTGGTGCACCTGGGCTCCGCCGCCGAGGCCGAGCGCGACCTCGCGCCGCTGCGGGAGCTGCCCCTGCGCGCCGACACCGTGGGCGAGCACCCGGTCGGCGACCTCGGATCGGCCTTCGCCGAGCCCGACGAGCCGCACGCCTACCGCGGGCCCAGCGTCCTCGTCTCCCGCCTCGACACAAACGGGCTCGCCACGCTCACCGAGCGGGCCGGGCCGGGGTCGGGGCTGATGAACGTGGTCGGGCTGCGCCACCTCGGCGGCGCCCTCGCCCGTCCGGCGCCCTCGCCGAGCGCGGTCGGCCTGCGCGGCGCGGCGTACTCGGTCGGCGTGCTCTCGGTGGTCGAGCCCGGTCAGGAGGCGCTCGCCGACGAGATCGCCGCCGCCGCCCTCGCGCCGTTCGCCGACGTCGTCGTCGGGCGGTCGCTGAACTTCACCTACGGCCCGCGCGCGCCCGCCCCCCTGCGCGAGGGCGACACCGCCCAGGACCCCGGGCGGCGCGCGGGGCGGCGGGCCCGGCGCGACCCGCCGGGCCCCCAGGCGCCGAACTTCGCGGTCATGTCAGTCCCGACACCCGCAGCGTGACGTTGACGCGCTCGCCGGGGGCGAGGTCGAGCCCCTCGGGCACGCCGTGCTCGGGCAGCAGCCGCGGGACCCCGTGATAGGCCAGCCGGTTCTCGCCGCCGAACACGACGAGGTCGCCCGAGGCGAGCTCGACGTCGGTCCAGGGCCGCCCGCGGTGCTCGGTGCCCCCGATGCGGAACACGCACGCCGCGCCGAGGCTGAACGACACCACGGGGTCGGGAGCGAGCTCCTCGCGGTCCTGGTGCATCCCGAGACGGGCGGCGCCCGCGTAGAAGTTCACCAGCGCCACGTCGGGGTGGTAGGCCGCGCCGGCCCCGACGTCGTCGTAGGCGTCGGCGACCGCGTCGGCCCCCAGCGCGGCGAGCCACTCCGGGAACGGATCGCCGGCGAGCCGTCCTGGTCGTCGCGGGTCCGGCTGTAGCGGTACGGGATCCAGTGCCAGCCCAGGCACACCGTCGAGACGCTCATCGTCGCGCCGCCGGGCAGCGTCGCCCGCCGGGCGCCCGGGCCGCGGCCCGCCCAGTCGCGGCAGGCCTCGAGCAGACGACGCTGCCGGTCGGGTGCGAGGAAGTCGGGGACGTGGACCACCCCCGGCGCGATCCGTCGCCGGGGTCGGGGGATCAGCTCGAGCACGGTGTGGCCTCCCTGCGCGGTCGCACCGGCCCAGTGTCGCGCGCAGGGCCGTGCCCACCGGACACCGCCGTCCGGGACGCCCCACTCGTCGCCCGACTACCCGTGGTGACACGAGCTCGGCGTCGCCGACACGTCGCCAGCCGGTGTCGGTGATCGGGTTCGAGAGATCACAGTGTCACCGATCGTGAGCGTCTTCTGGTGCTTCGGAGGTTTCGATAGGCTGACTTCCGATCAGCAGGGCTCCTCGTCGGTGTCGAGCAGTGGCCGCGGCGAGGGGGCGGTGCGCGATGTCATCTCGCGTCCACATCGCGTTGACCTGCTCTTCCGGGTCGACGCGACAGGGTGGCGGAGGTGATCGTCGGCGCCGTCGGTCGGGTCGGGACGGCGTCGGTGCGGCGACGAAGATCTGACTCTCGGTCGTCGGGTCGGGCGCGAGGCGTCACCCGACGGTGACACACCACCCAAACCACTGACAGACGGACGGAGATCCCGGTACCAACGGGCCCGTGATCGTTCGGGTGAGTGCAATGCGACGATCGGCCGTGCGTCGGTGTGACGGAGAGTGATTCGATGACGACCTTGGAGCGCTTCCGCGCCGGGGCCGACGAGCCCGGCCGCGACGCCCGGTCTACGTGGCCCGACGACGGCGCCGCGCCGCGCCGGATGCACGAGTACTTCGAGCGCAGCGTCGACCGCACTCCCGACGCCGTCGCCGTCGAGGTCGCCGACCGGCGGCTGACCTACGGCGAGCTCGACGAGCGCGCCAACGCCCTCGCGCACCTGCTGCGCGACCGCGGGTGCGCACGGGCGCGCGGGTCGCGATCCTGCTGCCGCGCTCGCTCGCGACCTACGAGAGCCTGCTGGCCGTCGGCAAGGCGGGCGCCGCGTTCGTGCCGATCGACCCCGAGTCGCCCGCCGACCGCGTGGCCTACATCGCCCGCGACGCCGACGTCGACCTGGTCCTGACCACCGCGGCGCTCGCCGGCTCCGTCCGCGAGCAGGGGCGCGCCGTGCTCGAGGTCGACGCCGTCGGCGAGGAGCTCGGCCGCCGTCCCCGCAGCAGGCCCGCGATCGCCGCCGACCACGTGACCGACGCCGACGACCCCGCGGCCTACGTCATCTACACCTCCGGCTCCTCCGGGCGCCCCAAGGGCGTCGAGGTCGCGCAGTCGAGCATCGTCAACTTCCTCGCCGTCGTCCCCGAGGTCTACGACGTCCGCGCCAGCGACCGCGTCCACCAGGGCATGACGATCTCGTTCGACTTCTCCATCGAGGAGATCTGGCCGACCTGGGCGCGCGGGGCGACGCTGGTGGCGGCCCCCGACGGCGCGCGCCACTTCGGCGCCGACCTCGCCGACCACCTCGACGAGCACGGCATCACCGTCCTGTACTGCGTCCCCACCCTGCTCGCGACGCTGCCGCGCGACGTGCCCGCGCTGCGCGCGATCCTGGTCGGCGGCGAGGCGTGCCCCGGCGAGATCGTGGCGCGCTGGGCCCGCCCCGGGCGCCGGATGCTGAACACCTACGGGCCGACCGAGGCCACCGTCACGGCGATCTGGTGCGAGCTGCTCCCCGGGCGCCCGGTGACGATCGGCGTGCCGCTGCCCACCTACGACGTCCGCTTGATCGACCCCGAGGCGGACGACGTCGTCGCCGTCGCCGACGGTGAGGTCGGCGAGATCGCGCTGGGCGGGCCCGGTGTGGCCCGCGGCTACGTCGGGCGACCCGACCTCACCGCCCGCAAGTTCCTCGACACCCCCGACGGCCGGCTCTACCGCACCGGCGACCTCGGGCGGGTGCTCGGCGAGGGCGAGGTCGCGGGCCACGTCGAGTACCTCGGGCGCGCCGACGACGAGGTCAAGATCCGGGGCCGGCGCGTCGACCTCGGCGAGATCGAGAGCATCCTGCTGACCGACCCGGCGGTCGGCGGCGCGGTCGTCAACCCCGTCGGCGACACGGGCGAGCTCGCCGCCTACGTCACCCTGACGACGGAGCACGCCGACAGGGCCGACGGCACCGACGACCCGCGCGACGCCCAGGTGCTGACCGAGCGGCTCATCCCGCGGTGGCACTCGCTGCTGACGACGCGCCTGCCCGGCTACATGGTTCCCGCCACCGTCGACGTCCTCGACGACCTGCCGACCCAGCTCTCGGGGAAGGTCGACCGCAAGGCGCTGCCGCCCGCCCGCGGCCCGCGGCTCGCCGTCACCGGCGGCCCGGTCGTGGCCGCGGCCGGCGACCTCGAGGGCCGGCTGGCCGCCGTCTGGGCCGAGGCCTTCGGCACGGAGCCCGGCGCCCTCTCGGTCACCGCCCACTTCTTCGACGACCTCGGCGGCCACTCGCTGCTGGCGGCGTCGGTCGTCAGCGCGATGCGCGCCCGCGGGGTCGCCGGCGAGGGCGTCACGCCCTCGGTCCGCGACCTCTACGACCACCCCACCGTGCGTGCCCTCGCCGCGGCACTGCACCGCCGGGTGGGCGCCGAGCCGACCGCGGTCCCCGCGGCGCCGCGACACGAGCCCCGGGCGCACTCGACGCGGCGCGTCGCCGGCGCCGGCCTCGCGCAGACCGCCGTGCTCTACCTGTGGCTGCTCGTGCTCACCGCCCCGACCGCGGTCGTGTACTCCGTGCGCGGCGGCGAGATCTCGCCGCTGGGCCTGGTCGCCCTGCTCCTCGCGGCGCTGGGGACCTGGCTCGCGATCCGCTGGCTGCTCCCGCTGCTCGCCGTCCGGCTGCTCACCGCCGGCATCCGGCCCGGGCGCCACCCGCTGTGGGGCCGGACGTTCCTGCGCCTGTGGGTCTCGACCTGCTGCTCTCCCTCTCGCCGCTGCCGGTGCTCGCGGGCTCCCCGCTCGTGACGCCGTACCTGCGCGCGCTCGGCGCCCGCGTCGGACGCCACGTCCACCTCGCCTCGGCCGACCTGTCGCTGCCCGCGATGCTCGACCTCGGCGACGGGGCCGCGATCGGCTACGGCGCGACCCTGCGGGGCTGGCAGGTCGAGGACGGGTGGGTCGTCGTCGGCCGGATCTCCGTGGGGCCCGACGCCGTCGTCGGCACCAACGCGGTCCTGCAGCCCGGCAGCAGCGTCGGCGACCACGCGATGGTCGCCGAGCAGTCGGCGGTCGGGCGCGACGTCGTCGTCGGCGAGGGCCAGGCCTTCGCCGGCTCGCCCGCCGGGCCGGTCGACGAGATCGACCCCGAGCTCGCGACGGTGATGGCCGCGCCGCGGCCGTCGGGCTGGACGCTGGGTCCGCTGCTCGGCAGCGCCGTCGGCCTCGTCGGCCTCGAGGCGGCGGTGATCGCCATGGTGCTGCCCTCGGTGGCGCTGATCTGGGGCGCGGTGCTCTGGCTGGGCGTGCTGGTCGGACTGGTGGCGACGGTGCTGTCGGGTCCGCTGTTCGTGCTGACCGCCTGCGCGATCGTCGCCGCGGGCCGCAAGCTGGTGCTCCCGCAGGTCCCGGTCGGGGTGCACTCGCTGCGCTCCGGGCTCGGGGTGCGCAAGTGGATCGGCGACAAGCTCCTCGAGGCGCACCTGACCTACACCAACGCGATGTACGCGACGCTGTGGACCGCGCCCTGGCTGCGCCTGCTCGGCGCCCGGATCGGCCGTGGCGTCGAGGTGTCGACGGCCGCGCACATCGACCCCGACCTGCTCGACATCGGCCACGACAGCTTCGTCGCCGACATGGCCGCGGTGGGCGCGGCGACCTTCGCCAACGGGCGGATGATCGCCCGCCCGAGCCGGATCGGCGACCGCGCGTTCGTCGGCAACGCGGCCCTGCTCCCCGCGGGGATCGACACCGGGCGCGGCTCGCTGGTCGGCGTGCTGACCGTGCCGCCCCGGGCGGCGTGCCCGACCACAGCTCGTGGCTCGGCTCGCCCGCCATCGACCTGCCGCGGCGCGAGACCAGCGACTCGTTCGACGAGTTCGCGCTCGTGCGCCCGACCGTGCGCCAGGCCGCGCACCGGCTCGCGATCGAGTTCGTGCGCGCCACGCTGCCGGGCTCGGTGGTCGCCGCGGTCCTGTACCTCTACCTCTGGATGCTCTCGGCGGTCGCCGCGGCGACGCCGATGCTCGTCACCCTGGTCGTCGCGCCGCTGCTGGCGGTCGTGACGAGCACCTGCGGCCTGCTCTACGTGGTGTGGACCAAGCGCAACGTGGTCGGGACGTACCGCCCGCGGGTCGAGCCGCTGTGGAGCGGGTTCGTGCGCCGCAGCGAGTTCGTCACCGGGCTCTACGAGGCCGCCGCCGTACCCGCGGTCCTCGCGCTGCTCGCCGGGACCCCGATGCTCCCCTCGGCGCTGCGCCTCTTCGGGGCCAGGATCGGCCGGCGCTGCTTCGTGGCGACGACGTACCTCACCGAGTTCGACCTCGTCGAGGTCGGCGACGACGCCGCGATCAACCACGGCGTCTCGCTGCAGACCCACCTGTTCGAGGACCGCGTGATGAAGATGTCGACGGTCCGGGTCGGCGAGGGCGCCACCGTCGGCACGCGCTCGATCGTGCTCTACGACGCCTCGGTCGGCGACGGCACGCTGCTCGAGCCGCTGTCGCTGGTGATGAAGGGCGAGCAGCTGCCCGGGGGCACGCGGTGGCGTGGCGTCCCGGCGGAGCCTGCGTGAGGCTCCCGCGGGTCGAGCTGACGCGGCGGCGGGCGCTGGGGCTCGCCGGGGTCGCGGGGCTCGGCGCGGTCGGGATCGGCACGCGGGCCTGCTCGCCGTTCCCGGCCGGATCGGGCCCCGCGGCGGGTGCGGCGTGGCCGGAGCGACCGCGCCTGGCGCTCGCCGTCGACGTCGCCGACGACCTGCGCACGGTCACCGGACGCGAGCGGATCCGCTGCACCCCCGACGCGGCGATCTCCGAGGTCGTGCTGCGGGCCTGGCCGAACCGTCCCTCCGGCGCCCGCAGCGGGTCGTCGCTGGTCGTCACCGGCGCCCGCGCGGGCGGCACCCCGGTGCGCCCCGACGTCCGGTCGGGCGGCGCGCCCGCGGGCGCGCCGGGCACGCTCGTCGAGCTGCCGCTGCCCCGGCCGGTGCCGGCGGGCGAGGCGGTCGACCTCGACGTCACCTACCGCCTCGAGCTGGGGAGGAGCCCGACGAGCGGTTCGGTGCCTCGCCCGACACGCGCACCGCCTGGTTCGCCTCCGCCCACCCGATGCTCGCCTGGGTCCGCGGGCAGGGCTGGGTCCGCGACGACGCCGTCGACCTGGCGGGGGAGACCACGACCAGCGAGGACGCCGACCTCGACGCGCTCGAGGTGACCGTGCCGCGCGGGCTCGCGGTCGCCGGCGTCGGGCCGCGGACCTCGCCCCGCCCCGGCCCGCGCGAGGGCACCACGACCCACCGCTTCACCGCCGACACCGTCCGCGACGTCGCCGTCTCCGTCGGCCGCTTCGACGTGGCCGACCGGCGCCTGCCCGGCGGCGTGAACCTGCACCTGCTCACCCCGGAGGCGGGCACGCAGGCCGACGCCGGCGAGTGGGGCGACGCGTTCGCGCGGGTCCTCCCGCCGCTGACGCGCCTGTTCGGCCCGCTGCCCTACCGCGACCTGTGGGCGACGGTGGTGCCCTCGCAGAGCTCCGGGATCGAGTTCCCCGGCGCGCTGCAGTTCGGTGACGTCCGGGCGTCGTCGCTGACCGCCCTGGTCGCCCACGAGCTCGGCCACCAGTGGTTCTACGGGCTGGTCGGCAGCAACCAGGCGCGCGATCCGTGGCTCGACGAGGCCTTCGCCACCTACGCCGAGGTGATGGTCAGCGGCGAGTCGGGCTACGACCTCGACGACGTCGACGACCGCGTCGCGGGCGACCTCGGCGACCCCATGGCGCGCTGGGCGGCCCGCGGCGGGTTCGGCCTCTACTACGAGGGCGTCTACCGCCAGGGGGCCGCGGTCCTGCTCGAGGGCAGGCGCCGCGCCGGGGCCGCCGACTTCGACCCCGCCCTGCGCGACTACCTGGCCACCAACGCCCACCGCGTCGCCGGCCCCGACGACCTGGCGCACGCCTTCGCCGGCCTCCCCGTCGTCGTCGACCTCCTCGCCGCGCACGGCGCCCCCGTGAAGGAAGGATCCTCGTGACCGCGACCGTCACCGACCCCGATCCGGACGCGCCGACCGCGGCCGTCGCCCGGCCGGTCCCCGCGCCCCGCGACGTCGAGGCGCCCCGTGCCGACGACCCCGCACGGCCCCCCGCCGCCGACGGCGGTGGCGAGTCGGCCGCCCGCCTCGTCGGCGTCGACGCCGCCCGCGGCGTCGCGCTGCTCGGGATGATGTCGGTCCACTCGCTCTACGCCACCGACGCCGCGGGGACCCGTCGCTCGCCTCCGAGATCGCGGGCGGGCGGGCCGCGGCGCTGTTCGCCGTGCTCGCCGGGGTCGGCGTCGCGTTCGTGACCAAGCGCCGCCGCGTCCCCGCCCGCCGCGGGCTCACCACGGCGGCCTCGCTGCTCGCCCGCGCCGCCATGATCGGGGCGTTCGGGCTCGCGCTGGCTGGACCGACCCCGCCCTCGCCGGCGTGATCCTGCCGTTCTACGCGGTGCTGTTCGTCGCGGCCGTGCCGATGGTGTTCGTGCCGACGCCCTTGCTGGCGGTCCTGGGCCTCGGCGGGGCGATCGGGCTGCCGTTCGCGAGCTTCGCGCTCCGCGCCGGACTGCCGCCCGCGACGCTCGGCAACATCGGCTTCGTCGACGTGCTCACCGAGCCGCTGACGGTCCTCCGCGAGCTCACCCTCACCGGTCTCTACCCGGCGTTCTCCTGGCTGCCGTACATGGCGATCGGCATCGTCGTCGGGCGCCTGCGCCTGGGGTCGCCGCGCGTCGCGGCCGGTCTCGCGTCCGGCGGCGCCGCGCTCGCGATCCTCGCCGCCGCCGGGTCCCGGATGCTGCTCACCCTCGGCGGGGGCGCGGCGCGCATCCAAGCCGACGCGGTCGCGCAGGGCATGACGCCCGCCCGGTTCCAGGAGGTCACGACCCTCGGCCCGGAGGGCACGACGCCGACGACGAGCGCGTGGTGGCTGGCGCTCGCGACGGCCCACTCGTCGACGCCGTTCGACCTGCTGCACACCATCGGCACGTCGGTCGCGGTGATCGGGGTGATGCTGCTGCTGGGCCACGTCGCGAACCCGGTGCTGCGTCCCCTCGTCGGGCTCGTCGCGGTGCCGCTGTCGGCGGCGGGCAGCATGACGCTGACCTTCTACACCGCCCACGTCGTGTTCCTGAACTCCGACTTCGACGTCTACTCGGCCGAGGTCGGCTACGTGCTGCAGTGCGTGGTCGCGCTGCTCGGGGGGCTGGCCTGGCGCGCGACGGCCGGGCGCGGTCCGCTCGAGCGCACGGTCGCGCTGGTGTCGCGGCGCGCGGGTGAGCTGGTCACGAGGCGCTGACGCCTCCGAAGGGATGCTCCGACACCGCGTCCCACGGGCCGCCGCGGTAGCGCCAGAGGGCGAGCGCGGCGACCGTCGTGTCGCGCACGACGTGCTCGGCCGCGACCACGGCGAGGGTGCGGCGGGCCTCGTCGGGCTCGACCTTGTTCTGCACCGTCACGTGCGGCGACCACCGCGACGCGTCCTGGCGGGTCAGCCGCCCCGTGAACCGCGACGCGACCGCCGCTCGCACCCGCTCGAGGTCGGGCGCGACCACGCGGTGCGCCACGCCGCGCCCCATCAGGAACGGCTCGTCGACGCGGGCCTGCGGGGCCGCGGCGGCGGTGAGCTCGTCGAGGACCTCGCGCGCCTCCCGCTCGGCGTCGCCGGGCAGCGCGTGGAACAGCGTCAGGTGCGCGCCCACGACGCGGCGCTCGGGCGGGAAGAACCGCCGGCGCCGGTCGTCGAGCTCGTCCTGGACCGCGGGCGGGAAGACGGCCGTGACGATGAGGGGGTCGCTCACGGCGGGGGTGTACCCCGGGCCCAGCCGTCGGGATCGTCCCACGCCTGCAGCGTGCGGCCGCTCGTGAAGCGCCGGGCCCGGCCGTCGTCCGGGTCGGGGAACCCGAGCTCGCGGGCGAGCAGCTGCAGGGGTGCGCGGAAGTCGTCGAGGCCGACGTCGCGGACCTCGGGGTAGAAGGGGTCGCCGAGGATCGGGACGCCGAGCGAGGCCATGTGCACCCGCAGCTGGTGGGTGCGGCCGGTGCGCGGCACGAGCCGGTAGCGGCCGCCGTCGCCGCGGTGCTCGACCAGTTCGACGGTCGTCTCGGCGTTGGGCTCCCCGTCGACCTCGGTCGCCGTGAGCACCCCGCGCTCCTTGACGATGCGGCTGCGGACCGTGCGCGGGGTCGTCAGCGCGGGGTCGGCCGGGGCGAGGGCCTCGTAGACCTTGTCGACGCGGCGGTCGCGGAAGAGGTTCTGGTAGCTGCCGCGGCGCTCCGGGCGCACGACGAAGAGCACGAGGCCCGCCGTGGCCCGGTCGAGGCGGTGCGCGGCGCCGAGGTCGGGCAGGTCGAGATCGGTGCGCAGGCGGACCAGCGCCGTCTGCAGCACGTGGCGCCCGCGCGGCATGGTCGCGAGGAAGTGCGGCTTGTCGGCGACGACGACGTCGTCGTCGCGGTGGACGACGTCGACGGTAAACGGGACGGGCGTCTCGACGGGCAGGTCGCGGTGGAACCAGACGACCGACCGCGGCACGAACGGCGCGTCCGGCGCGAGCGGCCCGTCGTGGTCGACGACCCTCCCCTCGGCGAGCATCGCCTCCACCTGGCCCGCCGGGATCGGGATCCGATCGACGAGGTGGTCGCGCAGCGTGGCCCACGGGCCGTCGTCGGGCATCCGCATCCGCGCGGCGTCGAGGCCGTGGCGCTGCGGCAACGGGCTGCGGCGTCTCGGCACGTCCCGGACGGTAGAGGAACCGAACGAGGCCCCCGAGCAGGGCATGCGTCCCATCGCACGGTTTCGAGCAGCGCTGGCGCGCCAATGCCTCCGGGTCCGCCACCTCGAGCAAAGGTCGTCCCGCGATGTCGCTGTCCGACACCCTGTCCCGCTGGCGCGCCCGTCTGACCGGGAGGCCGGCCCCAGCCCACCGGGCCGTCCGAGGCCGCGCACCCCACCGAGCAGGACGTCGGCCACGACCCGCGCACCGTGGCCAGCCGCGCCACCGGTGGCGTGCACGAGGAGCTGACGCGCGATCGCGGATCGACGACCGGCACCGGCGACACCGGGGTGTTCGTGGGCCAGGTCGCCGGCGACGACCCCGCGTACGCCGAGGAGACCGGGGCCGAGGCACGGGCGCAGGCGGAGAAGGACGACCGGGCATGACGTCGACCGAGGGCCGGGGCTCCGGCGGCGGCCAGTCGACGCCGACGTCGACCGACAGCCCGACGCCCGACCGGCGCGTGGTGCGGGTGCACCGCGCCGGTGCCGTGCTCGTCGCGGTGGTCATCGCCGTGTTCGGCGTCCTGGGCTTCGTGGGCGGGCTCGCGTTCTTCGACACGACGGGCACGCCCGTGCTGGGGCTCTCGACCAACGGCGCGCTGTCGACGATCTCGATCGTCACCGCCGTCGTGCTCGTCCTGGCCGCCTGGCGCGGCGGACGGCTCGCGTCGACCGTGATGATCGTGATCGGCGCGCTGTTCCTCGTGTCCGCGTTCGTCAACCTCTGGCTGATCGGGACGGCCGCCAACGTGCTGGCCTTCCGGCTGCCGAACGTCTTCTTCAGCATCGGCGCGGGGCTCGTGCTGCTCGTCCTGGGCGCCTTCGGCCGGCTCTCGGGCACCCTGCCCGACGACAACCCCTACCGGCTCGAGAGCGGCGTCGATCCGCGCGAGGAGCCCGTCGACATCCAGCCACGGCCCAACAACGCTGCCGACGCCGAGGCCGACGCCGCCATGGCGGAGGCCGAGCGCACCGTCGTCGCGGGCGGGGGCACCCCGGAACTGCGCCGCCGCGTGGAGGCCGTCGCCGAGCTGCGGACCCAGGAGGACCGCCGCGCGCGCTGGCTCGCGACCGGCGACGACGCGCAGCGCTGACCGCGCCCCCTCCGGTCGGCGGGTCGTCACGGCCCACGGCGACTGATAGACAGCGGTGCATCCGTTCCGGGGAGCCCGCATGACCACCACCAGCACCGACCAGGCCGTCGCGCTCGACGTCGTCGCGCCGGTCGCCACGCTGACGCTCGCGAACGCGCGCCGTCGCAACCCGCTGTCGCTGACGACGATGCGGGCCCTGACCGCGGCGCTGCGCGAGGTCGGTGCGCGCGACGACGTCCGGGCGATCGTCGTCCGCGCGGAGGGACCGGCGTTCTCCGCGGGGCACGACCTCTCGGAGCTCGTCGACCGCACCCTCGACGAGGAGCGCGAGATCTTCGCCGCGTGCACCGAGATGATGCTCGCGGTGCACGAGGTGCCCCAGCCGGTCATCGCCTCGGTCCAGGGGGTGGCGGTCGCCGCGGGGTGCCAGCTCGTCGCCACCTGCGACCTCGCGGTCGCGGCCGAGGAGGCGGTGTTCGGCACGCCCGGGGTCAAGATCGGGCTCTTCTGCTCCACGCCGATGGTCGCGGTGAGCCGCGCGATCGGGCGCAAGCGGACCATGCAGCTGCTGCGGACCGGCCGGACGATCGACGCGGCCACGGCGGCCGAGTGGGGCCTGGTCAACGCCGTCGTGCCGGCCGCCGAGCTGGAGTCCGCGACCGCCGAGCTGGCCGCGAGCGTCGCCGACGCGAGCGCGGTGACCCTCGCCATCGGCAAGCAGGCCTTCTACCGCCAGGTCGACCTCTCCGAGGACGACGCCTACCGCGAGATGGGCGAGACCATGGCGACCAACGCCATGACCTGTGACGCCCAGGAGGGCATGTCCGCCTTCCTGGCCAAGCGCCCGCCCGTGTGGCAAGGGCGCTGACACCCGTACGCGAGGCAAAGGAGCCCCGTCGTGGCCTTCCCCGGCCTGCAGCACGTCGCCATCACCGTCACCGACCTCCAGCGCAGCACCGAGTGGTACAGCCGCCTGTTCGGCGCCGACCCGGTCCTCGACGAGGACGAGGAGGGCGGCGGCTTCCACCACACCGTCTTCGCCCTCGACGGCGGCATGCTCTTCGGGCTCCACACCCACCACGGGCGCGAGTCGAAGGACCGCGCCGACGAGCACCGCACGGGCCTCGACCACATCGGATTCGCACTCGCCGGACCGAGCGAGCTCGAGCGGTGGCGCGACCGGCTCGACGAGCTCGGCATCGACCACGGCGGCATCAAGCAGGCCGGCTACGGCAGCGGCATCTCGTTCCGCGACCCCGACAACATCGCGCTGGAGTTCTTCATCGCCCCGGGCACCTGATCCCCTCGGGGGATACTGGCCGGGTGAGGCCGACGGCGACGACGCCGCTGACCCCGGACGACCAGGCCGGCGGCGGCGCCGAGATCGACGCGTGGCTCGTCGGGCGCGCCCGCGACGGCGACCACGACGCGTTCGCCGCGCTGCTGCACCGGCACCGTGACCGGATCTTCCGCATCGCGCTGCGGATGCTGGGGCACCGGGCCGACGCCGAGGACATCACCCAGGACGTCGTGATCCAGCTCTGGACCGGTCTCGCGGGGTTCACCGGGTCCGCGGCGTTCACGACGTGGTTGTATCGCGTGGTGGTCAACCGGTGCCTGAACCACCGACGCCGCGGATCGTCGACCCCGGTCGTCACCGCTGCCGTGCCCGCCGAGCACGAGCCCGGCCACCCGGTCACGCCCGACGCCGCCCGCCGCGCCACCGACCGGATGCGGCTGGCCGCGGCGGTGTCGGCGGTCGCCGACCTCGCGCCCGAGCAGCGCTCGGTGTTCGTGCTCCACCAGCTCGAGGGCCTGACCTACGACGAGGTGGCCCGCGTCCTGCACCTGACCGAGCCCGCCGTGCGCAACCGGCTCTCCCGGGCGCGCGCGACCCTGGCCCACCGCCTGCGGGAGTGGACATGACGACCGCCGACCCCACCGACCCGGCCCCGTCACCGGCCCCGGCACGACCCTGCCGTGCGGGACGCCGGTCGACGCCCTGCTCGACCAGGTCCAGGCCGGGCGCGCCGAGGCGCTCACCGAGCACCAGCGCGGGTGCCCGCACTGCCGTGCGGCGCTCGCCCACTACGCCCCGATCTTCGCGCCGCTGCGGGCGATGGCGCGTGAGACCGTGCGCGCTCCCCGCTCGACCGTCGACGACGCGCTGGTCCGGCTCGGGACCCGCGGCCCGGCGCAGCCGCCGTGGGTGGTCGGCGGCGCCGACGGCGGGCGCGGGCGCACCCGGGTCGGGGAGCGGGTCGTGCTCGCGTGCGCCCGCCACGCCGCCGAGCGGGTGCCCGGCGTGCGGGCGGCGCTGGTCCGGACCGACGCGTCGGGCGACACCTCCGGGGCGACGCTGGAGGTCGTGCTCGCCGCGGCGTACGGCGTGAACCTGCGCGCCCTCGGCGACCGGGTGCGCCGCGTCGTCGCCGACGAGGTCGCGGCGCGGACCGGGGTCGTCCCGGCGTCGGTGTCGGCGCTGGTCGACCTCGTCGTGGAGTGAGAGCACGTCGCGACGTGATCGCGCTGCTGCCAGAATCGTCGCGTGGCCGACCGGACGGAGGCGATCGAGGCGCTGCGCACCGCGGGCGCCCGGTTCGCGCTGGTACACGGCAGTCGGGCCGCCGGCGGGCGGCCCCGCGCTGACAGCGACCTCGACGTCGGCGCCTGGTGGGGCGAGGACGCCCCCGACCCCTGGACGGTGCCGGTACCGGCGGGCGTCGACCTCGTCGTGCTCGACGAGGCACCGCTCTGGCTGGCCGGGCGCATCGCGCAGTACGGCGAGCTGCTCTTCGACGACGACCCGCCGGCCCGCGTCGCGTGGCAGGGCGACACCCGCCTGCGCTACCTCGACGAGATCCCCGCGGTCCGCGAACGCTACCGCGAACGCCGCGAGCAGCTCGCCCGCGGCGAGGTCGGGCGTGGTTGACCGCGAGCGCGTCGACCGGTTGCTCGCACGGCTGGCCGAGGACGTACGGACACTGTCGGGTCACCGGGCGGAGCGCGCGCAGCTCCTCGGCAGGCCCACCGAGCTCGCCGCGGTGAAGTACCGGTTCATCACGGCCATCGAGGGATGCACGCGCATCGCGCACCACCTGATCTCGTCCGAGGGCTGGCCCGTCGCCGAGACGAACGCGGACGCACTCCGCCGCCTCGGCGACCGGGACGTCGTCGAGGCGCGCATCGCCTCGGCCCTCGCGAGCGCGGTCGGGTTCCGCAACCTGCTCGTGCACCAGTACGCCGACGTCGACGACCGGCAGGTCGTCGAGCACCTCGAGCACCTCGGCGACATCGAGGACTTCGTGGGCCAGGTGGCGCGGTGGGTGTCGGCCCAGGATCAGTAGTCCTGTTTCAGGACTTCTTGTGCGCTACGCAGGAATACCTAGTAGGGTGGTGCTATGGCTGCGCGACGGGACTACTTCGACGGCTGCGCGGCGGCGCACGCGCTCGACCTGGTGGGCGAGCGCTGGGCGCTGCTGGTCGTGCGCGAGCTGATGCTCGGGCCGAAGCGCTTCACCGACCTGCGCACGGGCCTGCCCCACGCGAGCCCGAACGTGCTCTCGCAGCGCCTGCGCGAGCTCGAGGGTGGCGGCCGGCGTGCTGCGCCGCCGTCGCCTGCCCCCGCCCGCGGCGTCCGCGGTGTACGAGGCTCACCGAGTGGGGCTCGAGCTCGAGCCGGTCCTGCAGACCCTCGGCCGCTGGGCCGCGCGCTCGCTGGTCTCGCGCCCGCCCGACCCCGAGGTCCCCATCGGCGCCGCCTCGTTCGGCCTCTCGCTGCGCACGATGTTCCGCCCCGAGCGCGCCGAGGGCGTCGACGTCACCCTGGCGCTCGTGCTCTCGACCAGCCCTTCCGTCTCCACCTGGCCGACGGCGCGCTCGACGTCGAGCGCGGCGAGGTCCGGGACGCCGACGCCGTCGTGCGCTGCGCCCCGAGGTGCTCGCGGGCGTGATCTACATGGGCCTGCCGCTGTCCGACGCGATCGCCGACGGCGCGCTCGAGCTCTCGGGCGACTGGGCGGCGCTCGAGACCCTCACCGGCTGCTTCGTCATGCCGGAGCCGGTCGCGGTCTGATCTCCGCGCCGGAGGCTGGTACGGCCGGTACGGGGATCGGCCGTACCTGGCGAGGTCGCGCCGCGAGGCGCACGGTGGAGCCATGACCGACGACGGCACGATCGTTCTCATCACCGGCGCCAACAAGGGCCTGGGCCTCACGGCGGCGCGGCGCCTCGCGGAGGGCGGCGCGACGGTCCTGCTGGGCTCGCGCGACCCCGGGCGCGGCCGGGAGGCCGCCGCATCGCTGGCGGGCCTGCCCGTCGTCCCGATCACGATCGACGTCACCGACGAGGCGTCGGTCGAGGCCGCGGCCAAGCAGGTCGACGAGACCTACGGGCGCCTCGACGTCCTGGTCAACAACGCCGGCGTCGCCGAGCCGCACCGCGCGGCCGCGGAGACCACTGCCGACGACATGGCGAGCCTCTACGAGGTCAACGTGTTCGGGCCCGGTGCGCGCCACCCGGGCGTTCCTGCCCTGCTCGAGCGCTCGTCCGCGCCGCGCGTCGTGATGGTCTCCAGCGGCCTGGGCTCGAACACCCGGCTGAACGACCCGGCCACCCTCGAGGGCAGCGTCGCCTCCCGGCTCGGGCTCGCCTACCCGTCGTCGAAGGCGGCGCTCGTGACGATCGCGGGGCAGTACGCGCGGAGCCTGCCGTGGCTGCGCGTCGACGCCGTCGACCCGGGCTACACCGCCACCGACCTCAACGCGAACAGCGGCACGCAGACCGTCGAGGAGGGCACCGACGCGATCGTCGCCGCGGCCACGACGACGAGCGGCCCGACGGCCAGATTCCTCGACCGCGACGGCGAGGTGCCCTGGTAGGCGGTCACGCCCCCGCGGGCCAGGGCGGCACCAGGTCGGTGTGGTCGGTGGTGCGCCGCAGCGGGAAGGCGGCGGGGCGCTTCTCGAGGAAGGCGCTGACGCCCTCGGCGGCGTCGGCGTCGGCGCCCAGGGTGGCGACGGCCCGGGTGTCGAGCTCGTGCGCGGTCCACGGGTCGGCCGCCGAGAGCATCGACCACATCAGCTTCCGCGTCGTCGCCACGGCGACCGGCGAGGTGTTGTCGGCGATCTCGTGGGCCAGCCCGTAGGCCGCGTCGAGCAGCCCGTCGTCGGGCAGCACCCGCGACACCAGCCGCCCGGCGAGCGCCTCGGCGGCGTCGAACACGCGCCCCGTCGCCGCCCACTCCATCGCCTGCGCGATGCCCACCAGCCGCGGCAGGAACCAGCTCGACGCGGCCTCGCAGACGATGCCCCGCCGCGCGAACACGAAGCCGAAGCGCGCCGACTCGGCCGCGAGCCGCACGTCGAACGGCAGGATCATCGACGCCCCGACGCCGACGGCCACGCCGTTGATCGCCCCGATCACCGGCACGCCGAGCTCGGCGAAGCGCAGCGACACCACGCCGCCGCGGTCGCGCGGCAGGCCGCCGACGGTGCCGTGGGGGGCCTCGCGCTCGCGGTAGTCGAAGGTCCCCGCGCCGCCGCCGAGGTCGGCTCCCGCGCAGAACGAGGTGCCCGCCCCGGTGACGACGAGGACCCGGACGGCGTCGTCGGCGTCGATGAGGTCGCACGCGGCGACCAGCTCGGCGCACATCACCGGGGTGAAGGCGTTGCGCCGGTCGGGCCGGTCGAGCGTCAGGGTCGCGACGCCGTCGCGGACCACGTAGTCGATCTGGTCGAAGGACGGGTCGGGCTGTGGCACCTCGGGTCACCTCTCGATCGGGGAGCGCGCGGGCGGAGCCTGCTCCGCGCGGGCGAGCATCCGCAAGCGCAGTTGCCGCCACACGGCGGAGTATCGGGCGTCACCCGTTCGGGTAATCCACGTCATGACCGCCGCTCCGGACCAGCCCGCGCCCGAGTTCGTCGGCCCGCTCACGCCGGCCGACGTCGCCGTGCCCCTGCGCACGGGCGTCGATCTCGTGCACGGGCCCGACGCCGCGCTGGTCTCGGTGCGCGGCGGGCCGTCGCGCCACACCGCCTCGCTGCTCTCGTGCCGGCTGCACGAGGCCCTCGCCGTCGCCGCCCCGGGGGCCGAGCTCGTCGTCGACCTCGGCGCGGCATCGGCCGCCGATCCCGCGATCGCCCGGGTGCTGCTCTGCGCCCGGGAGAGCGCCACCGACCGCGGGATCACGTTCGAGGTGCGCTGAGCGAGCTCAGAGCTCCGCGAACGGGTCGGGAGCCACCTCGCCCGACAGCGTCCGCTCGACCCCACGGCGCACGGCGTCGATGAGGTAGTGCCGCAACCGGCCGGGGTGGACGATCGTGTGCACCGAGCCCATCTCCTGTGCGCGGGCGATGCTGTGGCGGGCGTCGAACTCGTCGGCCACCTCGCCCAGCTTCTCCGAGCGCACGACGGGCCGCACCGACGCGAGCTGGCCGCGCAGCTCGGTGGTGTCGGTGCCCTCGGCCCGGGCCTCGGCGATGTGCGCCTCGAGCTCGGCCACCGCGGGTCGGCGGCGGTCCGCTTGTTGACGTCGCCGGAGAAGACGACGGCCGCGGCCGGGGCGCCGCCGATGACCGAGGCGTAGGAGCCCTCGACCGCCGCGACCTCCATGTTGTCGTTGAGGGTCGCGGAGAACACCACGAACGCCCCGCCGTGGTAGCGCGAGACGACGCAGAACACGATCGGCCCGTCGAAGTTGACGATCGCGCGCCCGATCTCGGCGCCGAACTCCAGCTGCAGGCCGCGCAGCGACTCCGGGGAGCCGTCGAAGCCGGACAGGTTCGCCAGCACCACCAACGGCCGGTTCCCGCTGGCCGCGTTGATCGCGCGCGCCGCCTTCTTCGACGAGCGGGGGAACAGCGTGCCCGCGGTCCACTGCGACGGCCCGTCGACCGGGGGCGGGCCCCGGCGCGGCAGCGGGCGCGACTCGATGCCGACCAGCTCGACCGACTGCCCGCCGAGGTGCGCGTCGAGCACGACCACCGACTCGGCGGCCTGCATGTCGGCCCAGCGCTCGAGCGGCTCGTGGTCGGCGTCGGCGACACCCCGCATCAGCGAGCGGATGTCGAAGGGCTTCTTGCGCTCGCCGTTGACGTCGGCGTCGAAGATCTCGCCGAGCGTGGTGAAGGTCGTGTCGGCACCGGTGTGCGGGGCGTCGCGGACGTCGCGCTCGTCGGGGTCGGTCGTCGCGACGGCACGGGGGAAGCGCTCGCCCGGCACGACGTAGGTGTGCGCGTAGTGCGTGAGCAGCACCTGGACCGCGCCGGACAGGTCGGGGGCCCAGTACTGGGCCTGCCCGTTCGGGCCCATGATCCGGTCGTAGCCGCCGATGCCGAAGTTGTCCTCGGCCGAGACCCCGCCGGAGAAGTCCAGCGACTGCTTGCCGGTGAGCACCATCGCCGACTCCGGCGTCATCACCAGGATGCCCTTGGTGTGCATCAGCATCGTGGCCTCGGCGTTCCAGTAGGGCTGGGCGCCGACGTTGATGCCGGTGACGACGACGTTGATCTCGCCGCCGTCCTGGGTGAAGCGGATGATCGCGCGCAGCACCCGCGAGATCCAGTCCATGTTCTCGGTGCCGGAGTCCATGGCGATCTTCGCGCCCGCCGACACCGCGTACCACTCGACGGGCAGCGAGCGCTCGCGCGCGAGCTTGATCGCGGCCAGCACGCGCCGGCACTCGGGCTCGGCGATCGCCCCGAGAGCACGGGTGGGGTCGCCGAGCAGCACGACCCGGTTCAGGCCCTCCGGGTGGCGGTGGGTCGGGGTGCTGACGACGCCGAGCACGAAGTTCGCCTTGTTCGACCCGGCGGGCCGCTCGACGGGGACCGGCGCACCGGTGTCGTCGAGGTCGTACTCGGTGAACGTGCCCGGGCTGCCGTCGGCATCGGGGGAGCGGACCACGAGGTCGAGCAGCTCGTAGGGGTACAGCGCGCCCCGCCGCTGGGCCTTGATGACCTTCTGGGTGTACCCGTCGAGCTCGCCATCGGGTGCGTCGGCGGCTCGGTGACCCGCGAGGGTGAGCCCGGCCCGGCGGGCGGACATCCGCAGCACCCAGCTCCGGGTGCGGGCCGCGCCAGGGCTGTTCGGGTCGGCGTAGCGGAACCGCACCATGACCTGCTCGAGCCCCAGCCCCTCGGTGCGGGGGGCCAGCAGCCGGACGACCTCGTCGAGGTCGGCGAGCGGCACGTCGACGACCGGCCAGACGTAGAGCAGCACCCGGTTCCACGACAGCTTGGCCAGCGCCGGGTCGGCCGTGCGGGCCGAGCGCAGGCTGTCGAGGCAGGTGTCGAGCTCCCGCTCGACCTGCGGCAGCGAGCGGATGCGCCCGTCGTCGTCGTCGCGCAGCGTCGTGAGGTCGCGGACGTCGGCCATCGCGACGAGGCGCTCGTCGCGGGCACGTTGCGGCCGCGCGCAGGAACAGGTGCACGTCGGTGGCGCGGGAGCCGCTCGAGCTCGAAGTCGGCGAGGCGCCACAGGCCGAGGCGCTCGGCGACCATCGGGTGCAGCCCGCGCAGCGTGGCGGTCCTCGGCGACGCGGCCCTGCGCGTCGGGCCGGAACGTGAACCACTCGGTCCGTGCCCGAGGTCCTCGGTCGCGCGGCGTCCGGACCCCGACCTGACGCGGGCGATCCTGGACGCGCGAACCGACCTGCCGCGGATGATCTCGGCGTTGATCCGCGGATGAGCTCGGCGCGCGTCGGCTCGTCGCCGCCTCGGCCGGGCGTCGGAGGTGACGTACAGGTCGACGAGCACGGTCCGCCGGCGGGCAGCGCCGCGACTGACCCGTGCAGGTCGGCCGAGACGGGCTCGGGGAGGGCTCGCCCCGCCCGTCGGTGTCGTCGCCGCCGGTCGCCGTCGTCGCGACCACGCGTAGGTCGTGCCCGTCGTGCCGGTACTCCGCCGTGAGCACGGGGCGATCGCCGTCCTCGCGCACCCGGACGTCGGACAGCGGGCGGATGAGCCCGTAGTAGCGCCGGGTCATCACCTCGAGCATCACCGCGTGGTGGCGCTCGGCGAAGACCCCGAGGATCGGCTCGTCGGAGGCGACGATCTCGTCGATCTGCGCCGCCGGGCGGTCGGGGTCGGTGCTGAGCCGGTCGAGCTCGCCGCGGACCTGCTCCTGGACCTCCCGGCGCTCCTCGGCGATCAGGGGGGCGTCGAAGCAGCGGAACCGGACCTGGCGGGCGAGGTCGCCGATCTCGGGCTGGCGCAGCTGGGTGGCGGCCACGACCCGGTCGAGCACGTCGCGGTACTGGTCGCGCTCGGGGTTCGCGGCGGCGGTGAGGGTGGCGGGGTGGCGCCGCCGCCAGCGCAGCAGCCCCGCGACGACGGGGACGTGGGCGCGGGCCCGCCGGTGCGCGAGGAACATCCGGTACAGCGCAGGCCCGAGGTCCTCGGCGTCGACGTCGAGGCCGCTGACGCCGTAGTGGGTCAGGGCCTTGCGCAGCTTGATGCGGAACGACTCGGGCAGCACCTCGGCGTCGGCGTCGCGCGAGCGCAGGTAGGCGTAGAAGTACTCCTGCGGGTTGCGGGCCGACTCGGGGTCGACGGCCGAGTCGTCGTCGCCGGGTGCCCGTCGGCCATGCGCCGGTTGCGGGAGAGGTCGCGAGGTCGGCGACGATCTGCAGCAGGTCGGTCTCGGCGGCGAGCACGGCCGGGTCCCGCCGACCGACTCGCGGGCCTCGTCGAGCGCGTCGAGCAGCGGCTTCGCGTCGCCCTCGTCGAGGTCGAAGCCGAGCACCAGCGCGCGCAGCGACGCGATCGACTCCATGGCCCGCGTGCGGGCCTCGGTGGCGTGGCCGGCCTCCTCGCCGGCGAGCGTGCGGAGGTCGACGCGCTCGCCGGACGTGGCCTCGGCGCCCGAGCCGGCCTCGGGGGCGGGCTCGAGGCGGACCAGGCGCCGCCCGCCCTCGACCTGGGTGTTCGCGTCGACGAGCACCTCGGCCACCGTGCCGGCGACGGCGCCCGCAGCGCGGTCTCGAGCTTCATGCTCTCGACGATCGCGACGACGTCGCCCTCGGCGACCCGGTCGTCGCCCGACCGGCACGGAGACGACCATCGCGGGCGCGGGCGCGCGGACCCGGCCGGCCTCGCCGCCCGCGATGCGGTGCACCGCGCCGTCGACCTCGACGAGGTAGTCGGAGCCCTGGACGACCGAGAGCACGCCGAAGGTGTGCCCGCCGACGCGCAGGCGCCGCTCGAAGCGCCGGAGCGCTCGACGTCGACGTCGACCGCGACGCCGTCGCAGCCACGCGGTAGCGGGCGGGCCGGGTGCGCGCGACCTGCAGGCGGTAGGACTCGCCGACCGCGCGCACGTCGACCTGGTGGCGGATCTCGTGGCCGACCTCGGGGCGCCCGCGCTCGGCGGAGAGGAACAGGCGGCCCTGCTGGCGGAACACGTGCGCGTCGTGGGCCTCCACCGCCGCCGCGAGCAGCGCGACGTCCAGGCGGCGCGGCGGGACGTAGCCCGCGGCCATCATCGAGTCCAGCCAGGTGGTCTCCAGCTCGCCGGTGCGGAACTCGGAGCGGTCCAGCAGGTCGAGCAGGAAGGCCTTGTTCGTGGTGCCGCCGTCGATCACCACGGCCGTCTGGCGCACGGCGCGGCGCAGGCGCGCGCGGGCCTCGTCGCGGGTGCGGCCCCACGCGATCACCTTGGCGATCATGGAGTCGTACTGCGGCGGGATCGTGTCGCCGACCGCGACCCCGGTGTCGACGCGGATGCCGGGGCCGGTCGGCAGCACGAGGTGCTCGATGCGTCCCGGCGCGGGCGCGAAGCCGCGCTCGGGGTCCTCGGCGGTCAGGCGGGCCTCGATCGCGTGGCCCAGCTCGGCGGGGGAGGTCGGGCCGTCGCCCAGCGTCCCGCCCAGGGCCACGCGCAGCTGGAGCTTGACGATGTCGATGCCCGTGGTCACCTCGGTGACGGGGTGCTCGACCTGGAGGCGGGCGTTGACCTCCATGAACGAGAGGATCCGCTCGCTTGGGTCGTAGAGGAACTCGACGGTGCCCGGCGTTGACGTACCCCGCCGCGCGCCAGGTCGGCGGCCGCGCGGCAGCAGCCGCGTCCTGCTCGGCGTCGAGCGCCGTGGACGCCGACTCCTCGATGACCTTCTGGTTGCGCCGCTGGACGCTGCAGTCGCGCACGCCGAGCGTCCACACCGCGCCGGTCGCGTCGGCCACGACCTGCACCTCGACGTGCCGTCCGCCGCGGATCGCGCCCTCGAGGAACACCGTCGCGTCGCCCGCGGTCTTCGCCCTCGCCTCGAGCGGCCGCGCTCGAAGGCCTCGTCGAGGTCGTCGGGCGAGGTCACGAGGCGGATGCCCCGCCCGCCGCCGCCGGCGGTCGCCTTGACCATCAGCGGGTAGCCGATCTTGTCGCCCTGCTCGCGCGCGGCGTCGGCGTCGGCGACGGGCCCGCCGCTCCACGGCGCCATCGGGACGCCCGCGCCCTCGGCGATGCGCTTCGACTCGATCTTGTCGCCGAGCCGCGCCATCACCTCGACGACGGGCCGACGAAGATGATGCCCAGCCGCTCGCACAGCGCGGCGAACTCGGCCCGCTCGGAGACGAAGCCCCAGCCCGGCCACACCGCCTCCGCGCGGCACGCGACCAGCGCCCGCTCGAGCTCGGCCAGGTCGAGGTAGGGGTTCGCCCCGAAGCTGTCGTCGGGGTCGTCGGTGCCGATCAGCACGGCCTCGTCGGCCTCGCGCACGAACATGGCGTGCCGGTCGGCGACGGTGTGGACGGCGATCGTCACGAGGTGCGGACCCGCGCCTGCCTCGGCGTTCCACTCGCGGACCGCGTTGATCAGGCGCATCGCCGGTTCACCGCGGTTGACCACGGCGAGGCGGACGGTGGCGCGGCTGGTGGTGGCGGGCACGATGTCGACCCTAACCGCGCGTGGTCGGCGTGCGGACCCCTCGCGCCCCCGGTTCGCATGCGGACACCACGCGGGACCTCGGGTTCCCGGAACCCGGGCGGCGATCAGCCCCCGCGCAGGCCGCCGAGCAGACCGACCGCGCCCAGGGTCAGCAGCACCACCGTGCCCACGCCGTCGAAGGCGCCGTCGGTCAGCACGGCGTGGGCGATCCCGAGCGCGACCGCCAGGCGCGCGAGGCCCGGCGTGCAGGAAGCGGAACGTCGCGCGCGCCAGCGCAGGCGTCGCCGCAGCAGGCCCAGGACCGCGACCGCGACGAGCGCGAGCGTGCCGAGCAGGGCGGCGCGGGCGCGTCGGCCCTGGGGCGACATGGCGTAGAGCGCGTCGTCGGCTCGATCGCCACCAGCGCGCCCACGTGGACCGCGACGAGCGCGACGACGGTGCCCCCGATCGCGGCGTGCAGCCGGGGCCGCCGCGCGAGCCACGGCTGGGCGGCGAGCGCCCACGCTCGCCGCCGCGGTCAGCGTCGAGACCACGAGCAGGCACGGGCGCGCTCTCGAGGTGGGTCGCCGTCAGCGCCATGGTCACGGGCACGGCGACGACGACCGCGAGCACCGCCAGCGAGGACGGCGCGCCGCGAGCGCGCGTCGGGGGCGACTCACCGCGAACCCTCGCCGTCGCGGCGCAGGGTGAGGTCGACGACGGCGAGGGTGTCGGTGGCGTCGAGGACGTGGCGGACGAAGACGGGCGTGAAGCGTGCGGTGGCACCGCCCGCGCCGCGGGTGTCGTAGGCGACGTGGACGTTCGGCTCGCCGAACTGGGCCCGCGTCGGGTCGGTGTCGACGTGGAAGCGCCCGTCGGGTCCGGTGCGCACGGCGGTGCGGTGCCGGCGCTCGTTCTGCGTCGCCGTCTGCAGCCAGACCTGGACGCGCACCCCGGGGAGGGGCCGGCAGTCGGTGTCGCGCACGAGCCCCCGTGATCTCGAGGCCGTGCCGAGCGGGGCGTCGGCCAGGGCGCCCTCCCGGTAGTTGTTGTCGCCGCCCGCCGTGCTGATCGTGGGCGGGCACGGGGCGCGGCTGGCGGGGTCGGTGAGCGTCCCGCGCGCCGAGCTCGCGCCGGTGCCGTGGACGTCGGCGGTCGCGAGCAGGACGACGACCACGACGACGATCGCCAGCAGCACCACCACCGCCACCGGGTGCGGGCGCTCGAGGCGCGGCGGGCCGGTGGCGGGCACGGCGTCCGCCGGCCACCGGCGGGCTCAGGGCGCGGGCGAGCACCACGGTGTTCACCGCGGCGTAGGGGTGCACGACGGCGGGTTCGGCCGGCGGGCACCAGGCGCCGCCGACGTCGAGGACCGGTCGAGCAGCGTGCGCAGGGCGGGGTCGACCAGCAGCAGGTGTCGGGGCCGACGGCGTGCCGCAGCCGCCGCAGGACCAGCGCCTTCGCCGCGGGCTCGAGCCCGACCAGCGCCGCGAGGAACACCGCGTCGTAGCCGCCGAGATCGGTCTCGTCGACGACGTCGCCGGTCCGGAACGACACGCCCGCGACGCCGAGCGCGTCGACGACGGCACCGCCGAGGGCGACGGCCTCCGGGTCGACGTCGAGGGTGTCGACGGCGATGCCGTGGTCGGTCGCCATCGCGACCGCCGAGAGCGGCATCGGGCCGGGGCCGACGAACAGCACCCGGCGCGGGGGCCTCGCGAGGTGGCCGAGCAGGGCGTGCACCAGCGCCAGGTCGGCAGCACCGCGAGCCGGCCGGTCGGCGGCCCTCGTTCACGCGATCCGGCGCGCCCAGTGCCGACTCGAGCTCGTGGTCGCCGCGCGCGCCAGCCTGATCGCCGCGCAGCGCCGCGACGTCGGGGTCGGCGAGGACCCGCTCGGCCTCGCCCGCGGGCCGCCGGCGCACCGCCAGGGCCACGAGCCGGGAGAACAGCGCGTCGGTCGCCGGGCGCGGGCCCAGCCCGGCGTGGGTCTCGGCCGCGCGCAGGTCCGCGTGGATCGCGCGGATCTCCTCGACGGGGCCGGATCCCGGGCCGCACGGCGAGACAGGCTGCACCCGGGCGGGGGCGCGTCGCGCTCCCCGGGCCGGACGCGGCGAGGCGGGCCGACGCGGCGGGGAGCGCGGGGCGGAACCGGTGCTCATGGTGGCGCTCGTGTACGCACACGACAACGACGGGCGGGCGACGTCGACCGCGCGCTCCCGCCGGACGAGGACTGGTCGCCACGGCCGTCGACCTCCGGATGCTGGCCGACCCGACGCGCCTGCGGAGTCGGCTGCATCGCGGCGGCCGAGCTCGACGTGGTCGACGCTCGCGGCGCTCGGCGTCGCCCGGCCCGCGGTCTCAGCACCTCCCAAGCTGGGCTGGTCAGTTCGTCACCCAGCCGCCGCGACGGTCGGCGGGTCCTGTCGCGCGCCCGCGACCACCACGTGGGCGAGCTGCCACCCGTCGGTGGCACGACGCCGAGCACCGGCCAGGTGGCCCAGCCGCTGGGTGAGCGTCACCGCGGTGCCGCCGGGCATGGCCTGACGACCGCCGACGTCGGCGAGCGCCTCCATCATCGTGATCCCGCGCCCGCGGGACGACTCCGGTGGGCGGCGCGCCAGCTGCCGTCGTCGACGACCCGGATCACCAGGCCCTGCGTCGCTGTCGACGTCGGCGCGCACCGTCATGGTCCTGGCGTCGGGGTGCCGGCGTACGCGTGGTCGGCCGCGTTCTCGAGGGCCTCGCTCACCGCCATCGTGAGGTCGTCGACGACGTCGGCGTCGGCGACGAAGTCGCCCATCCACCGAAGGACCGCGCGACCCAGGCTGCCGACGTTTGTGGGCAGCGCGGTGGCGCTGAGGTCGAGGGGACTCACCATGGGGGAGCGGACACCGGCCGTTCGATCGATCGATGACGGACCTTCGCCAGTACCCCGGGACCGGAGCCGACAAACCCGCGCGTCTCGCGGGGGGGTCGTGTTCACCTACGTCACGGGATCGGTCTGCGTGATCGACACGTCACATCCCGGTATGGGCGGCGGTGAGCGCAACAGTGACTGGACCGGAGGTCGTCGCGACACCACGGTGATGACCGGACCCGGAGGATGAAGCGTCGTCGTTCCGCATCGCGACCCAGCTCCGTTCCGTCCTGACCCTCACCCGCACCGAGGCGCAGGTGGCGCGCCTGCGTCGGACTCAGGCCCGCACCGAGGCCGTCGACCGGGAGCTGACGCAGAACGCCGAGAACGCCGACCGCCGCGCCGAGGAGATCGCCGTCGAGCTCGAGCGCCTCGGCGGGGCCGCCGACCTCGTCGCACCGCTGGTCGGCCGGGTGGCCACCGCGGTCAAGGGGGCCCTCGACCAGGCCGGACCGCTCGAGGAGGGCTGCTGGGCGACCTCGCCCTGGAGCACCAGCTCCGCGACCGGTCGCTCTACCTGCACGCGCTCGCCGAGGCCGCGGGCGAGCAGCGGGTGTCGCGGCTGGCCGAGCGCCTCGTCGCCGCGCACACCGCGACCGTCGACTGGCTGACCACGGTGCTCGCCGAGTACGCCCTCGACGGCCCGCCCGCGCTGCGTCCGACGCCGCTGCAGCTCGTCGCCGGCGGGGCCACCCGCGTGGCGGGCTTCCCGGTGCGCGTCGCCCGCGACCAGGTCAACCGCTGGGTCGGCCAGCTGCGCAACGGCGGCATCGAGATCCGCCAGAACGTCCGCGAGAGCGCCGACCGTGCGGCCCGCTTCGGCGAGGACGCCCGCGACGTCGTCATCACCGGGCGCGACGCGGCGCTCGACCGCGCCGAGCAGATCAGCCGCCGTCACGGCGACCGCTCGACGACGAAGGCGCTGCACACCACCCGGACGCGGCTCGGCGCCCTGAACGAGTCGGAGCTGCCCATCGGGGGCTACGACGGGCTCGCGGCCGACGACGCCGTCGCGGCGATCAAGCAGCTCGACCGCGTCACCGACGTCAACACGATCATCTCCTACGAGGAGGCGAACAAGGACCGCCGCAGCGTGGTCTCGGCCGCCCAGACGCGGCACGCCGACCTCGCGAAGGAGGTCGTCGGGGTCGGCTGACCCCGCGCGACCCGCCGGCACGAGGGGCATCCTCCCGACCTCGGGCGAGGGGCCCCGAGCCGACCTCCACCCCGCGCGGACGCTCCCGCGCACCGTGTCCGAGACCCCGATTCGCCCCCGTCCTGCCCACCGCCACCTACGCCGTCACCGGCGCCACCGGTCACCTGGGCAGGCTCGCCGTCGACGCGCTGCTGCGCCGTGGCATCCCCGCCCGCAACGTGTTCGCGCTGGCGCGTGACACCACGCGGCTCGACGACGTCGCCGCCCTCGGCGTCGGCGTCCGCGAGGCCGACTACGACCGCCCCGACACGCTGCGCGCGGCGCTCGACGGCATCGAGCGCCTGCTGTTCGTCTCGGGCAGCGAGGTCGGGCGCCGTCTCGACCAGCACACCGCCGTCGTCGACGCCGCGAACGCCGCCGACGTCGGGTTCGTCGTCTACACCAGCGTCACCCGCGCCGACGACACCCAGCTCGTGCTCGCCCCCGAGCACGCCGCCACCGAGCAGGTGCTGGAGTCGTCGGGGCTGCCGTTCGCCTCGGCGCGCAACAGCTTCTACGTCGAGGTCCACACCGCCCGCGTCGACGAGTACCTGGCCGCGGGGGAGATCGTCGGCGCCGCGGGCGACGGTCGCGTCTCCGGGGCCACGCGCGCCGACTTCGCGGAGGCCGCGGTCGCCCTGCTGGCCGGCGACATCGTCGAGAGCACCGGATACCACGAGCTCGGCGGCCCGTCCTACTCGCTCGCCGACGTCGCCGCCGCGGTCGCCGAGGTCACCGGGACGGCCGTCACCTACCGCGACCTGTCGCCCGAGGACCTGACCGCCGAGCTCGTCCGGGCGGGCGTCGACGGCGAGACGGCCGGCTTCGTCGCCTCGATCGACGCCTCGATCGCCCGCGGCGAGCTCGAGACCACGTCCGACGAGCTGGCCCGGCTGCTCGGCCGCGGCCCGACGACCCTGCTCGACGCGGTCCGCGCCGCCCGCGCGTGACCGGCGTCATGGTCCGGCCGTCGCCCCGGGGGTAACCGGGGCAGGAGTCGACCGGCGACGCGAGGGGGAGCGGCAGTGCACGTCACCGTCTTCGGGGGCACGGGCAAGATCGGGCGGTTCGTGGTCGAGCGGCTGCTCGCCGACGGGCACGCCGTCACCACGCTGGTGCGCTCGCCCGACAAGCTCGATCTCACCGATCCCGCGCTGACCGTCGTCGCCGGCGAGCTGGCCCCCGAGGCGATCGACGGGTCGTCGCCGGCGCCGACGCGGTCATCAGCGCCCTGGGCCCGCCGATCGACCCGGCGATCTCGGACACCCCGCTCACCGACGCCACGCGCGCGATCATCACCGCGATGCACGCCCACGGCGTCCGCCGGCTCGTCGCCCTGGCCACCGTCAGCGTGCCCGACCCGCACGACCGGCCCGGCATCATCGACCGCCTCGTACCCGTCGGGATCGGCACGCTGATCCCCGGGGCGCTGCGCGAGGTCCAGGGCATCCACGAGGCCGTGACGACGTCCGATCTCGACTGGACCGTCGTGCGCATCTTCGCCCCGATCGACATCCCGTCGAACGAGACCCGCGCGCGGGCTACCTCGGTGTCGACGACCTCGGCACGCCGATGGCGCGTCGACATCGCCGCCTTCATGGTCGACCAGCTCACCGACACCACGGGTCGGCGCGGCCCCGCCATCAGCAACCAGGCGCCCGCCGGCGCTCAGTCGTCGGAGTCGTCGCCCGAGTCGCGGTCGGAGCCGCGGTCGGAGTCGCGGTCGGACTTCCGGTCGGAGTCGCGATCGGAGTCGCGGTCCTTCTTGTGCTTGCGGTCGTCGCGGTCCGACCGGTCCTCGCGGTCGTCACCGTCGTCGGAGCCGCGGTCGCGGTCGCGCCCCCTGGTCGCGGTCGCCGTCGTCGGAGCCGTGGTCGCGGTCGTGCGACGGCGACGGGTGCGGCTGCCGCCAGCAGGGGGTCGGCCTCCATCGGGACGGCCGCGATCGCGGGCGGGGGCTCGACCGGGGTGATCGGGGGTCGACGACCGGGGCCGCGGCGGCCTGCGGGCCGAGCGCCGGCGTGGGCGGGAGCGCCGTCGTCGTGCTCGCGGTGGGGGAGACCGACGCCGCGACCACTCCCACCACGCCGGCGGCGAGGAGCCCGGCGGTACCGACGACGCCGGCGCCCGTGAGGCGACGGCGCTGCCGTGCCGGCGGGCGGTGGGCGGCGCGCGACGCCCAGGTCCGGGTCGTCGCCGCGGGCGGCGCCGGCGCGGCGAGCGCGGCGGGCAGGACGTCGGGCACGCGCGGCTGCGGCGCGGTGAACGCCTCGCCGTCGACGGGCAGGAACGCGGTGCCGGTGGGCGAGGCGTGGGCGGGCCGCGGGTCGTCGGCCGCGGGCGCCTCGGCCGCGTCGGCCAGGGCCTCGAGCGCGGCCCGGGCCCGGGCGGCGTCGGGACGCGCGGCGGGGTCGGGCGAGAGCATCGCCGCGAGCAGCCCGCCGAGCGGCCCGGCGTGCCACGGCGGGACCGGGCGACCCGTCGGATCGACCGGCGGGTGGCCCTCGACGGCGGTGTGCAGCGTGGCGCCCAGCGCCCACACATCGCCCGCCGGCGTCATCGGGCCTCCGTGGGCGACCTCCGGCGGGGTGAACGCCGTGACCGCGCCACCCGCCGGGTGGGCGTCGCCCGCCGCGACACCGAAGTCGGCGAGGGCCGCCGTGCCGTCGGGCGCGCCCTCGTCGGTGACACCGAGCAGGACCGTCGCGGGCGAGACCCCGCCGTGCACGACGCCGCGCGCGTGCGCGATCGCGAGGCCCGCGGCGAGGTGCTCGGCGAGCTGGGCGACGT
>JASUUL010000033.1:0-303497 GCA_030449875.1 Aegle marmelos | reverse complement strand
TCACCGCGGCGAGCCCGCGGTACCAGTGCGCCATCGGCGGCATCGACCACGTCACGTCCTCGGTGAGCAGCGCGACGAGCGCGTCGGCGTCGCCGCGCTCGAGGGCGTCGGCGTAGCCGTCGACGATCCGGCGCAGCCGGGCGTCGTCGACCTCGCGCAGGGTCCGCTGCTGGGTCACCGCGGGCACCTTCTCGGCGACGACCTTCCGCGCCCGCTGCAGCGCGCTGTTGACCGACGCCGTCGAGGTGGCCATCGTCTCGGCGATCTCGGCCGCCGAGAAGCCGAGGACCTCGAAGAGCACCAGCGCCGCGCGCTGGTTGCCCGGCAGGTGCTGGCACGCGGCGACGAACGCCAGCTCGACGTGCTCGCGCTGCTCGTAGCTGGCGTCGGGCGACGTCGGGTACGGACCGAGCCAGGTCACCTCCGTGACCGGGGCGTCGCCGACGACGGGGTGCTCGCTGGCGGGGCCGAGGTCCATCGGCAGCGCCCGCCTGCCGCGGCCGTCGACGACGTCGAGGCAGGTCCGGGTGGCCACGGTGTAGAGCCACGAGCGCAGCGAGCTGCGGCCCTCGAAGCGGGCGAGCCCCTTCCACGCCCGCAGGAGCGCGTCCTGCAGGGCGTCGTCGGCGTCGTGGGCCGAGCCGAGCATCCGGTAGCAGTGCGCGTGCAGCTCCCGGCGCAGTGGCGCGACGAGGCGGTCGAACGCCGCGTCGTCGTCGCACCCGCGCAGTCCGAGGCGCTCATCGAGATCGTCACCGGCGCCAACGTCATCGTCTCCACGCCCACCGGCTCGGGGAAGTCCCTGATCGCCCTGGGCGCGCACGTGGCGGCCCTCGCGCGCGGCGAGCGCTCGGTCTACACCGCGCCGATCAAGGCGCTGGTCAGCGAGAAGTTCTTCGCCCTCGGTGCCCAGCTCGGCTACGCCAACGTCGGCATGCTCACCGGCGACGCGGCGGTCAACGGCGACGCGCCGATCATCTGCTGCACCGCCGAGGTGCTGGCCAACGTGGCGCTGCGCGAGGGTCCCGACGCCGACGTCGGCCAGGTCGTCATGGACGAGTTCCACTTCTACGCCGACCCCGAGCGCGGCTGGGCGTGGCAGGTCCCGCTGCTCGAGCTGCCGGGCGCGCAGTTCCTGCTCATGTCGGCGACCCTCGGCGACGTCACGTTCTTCCAGCAGGACCTGACGCGGCGCACCGGCCGCGAGACCGCGCTCGTCGACGACGCCGAGCGGCCGGTCCGCTGAGTTCCGCTACGCCACCACCCCGCTCCACGAGACGATCACCGAGCTGCTCTCGGGGCGGCAGGCCCCGGTGTACGTCGTGCACACCACGCAGGCCGCGGCGATCGAGCAGGCGCAGGCGCTGATGAGCCTCAACGTCAGCACCAAGGCCGAGAAGGAGCGCATCGCCGAGCTGATCGGCTCCTTCCGCTTCACCGCCGGGTTCGGGAAGACGCTCTCCCGCCTGGTGCGGGAGGGCATCGGCGTGCACCACGCGGGGATGCTGCCGAAGTACCGCCGACTGGTCGAGACGCTCGCCCAGGCGGGCCTGCTCAAGGTCGTCTGCGGCACCGACACCCTCGGCGTCGGCATCAACGTCCCCATCCGCACGGTGCTGTTCTCGGCGCTCACCAAGTTCGACGGGCAGCGGGTGCGCCACCTGCGCGCCCGCGAGTTCCACCAGGTCGCAGGGCGCGCCGGGCGCGCGGGGCACGACGTCGCCGGCTACGTCGTCGTCCAGGCCCCCGAGCACGAGGTGGAGAACGCCAAGCGCCTCGCGAAGGCCGGCGACGACGTCAAGAAGCAGCGCCGCGTCGTGCGCGTGAAGCCGCCCGAGGGCTTCGTGTCGTGGTCGCAGCGCACGATGGAGAAGCTCGTCGAGGCCCAGCCCGAGCCGCTGTCGAGCCAGTTCCGGGTGTCGACGGCGATGCTGCTGCAGGTCGCGCAGCGCCCCGGCGACTTCTACGCCGCGATGCGCCACCTGCTCGAGGACAACCACGCCGACCGGCCCACCCAGCGCAAGCTGATCCTGCGCGCGGTCGCGCTCTTCCGCGGCCTGCTGGAGGCCGACGTCGTCGAGCGGGTCGACGGCCCCGACGGGCCCCCCGTCCGGCTCGTCGACGACCTCCAGGTCGACTTCGCGCTCAACCAGCCGCTGTCGCCGTTCGCGCTCGCGGCGTTCGACCTGATCGACCGGGACTCGCCGACCTACGCCCTGGACATGGTCTCGGTGGTCGAGTCCACGCTCGACGACCCCAAGCAGATCCTGCGCGCGCAGGAGAACGCCGCGCGCGGCGAAGCCGTGCAGGAGATGAAGGCCCGCGGGATGGAGTACGAGGAGCGCATGGCGCTGCTCGAGGACATCACGTGGCCCAAGCCCCTGGCCGAGCTGCTCGGTGCCGCGTACGAGACCTACCGGCAGGGCCACCCGTGGGTGGCCGACCACGAGCTCTCCCCGAAGGCCGTGGTGCGCGACCTCTACGAGCGCGCGATGACGTTCACCGAGTACGTCTCGTACTACAAGATCGCGCGCTCCGAGGGCCTCGTCCTGCGCTACCTCACCGACGCCTTCCGCGCCCTGCGCCAGACCATCCCCGACGCCGCCCGCACCGAGGACCTCGACGACCTCGTCGCCTGGCTCGGCGAGCTGGTGCGCCAGACCGACTCGTCGCTGCTCGACGAGTGGGAGAACCTGTCGAACCCGACGGAGCTCGACGCCGCGGGCACCGACGCGCGCCCCGTCGACGACGCTCCCCCGCCCGTCACCCGCAACGAGCGCGCGTTCCGCGTGCTGGTGCGCAACGAGATGTTCCGCCGCGTCGAGCTGTTCGCCCGCCGCTCCCCCGCGGACCTCGCCGCGCTCACCGACGACGGCCCGGACGCGGCGTGGTGGGCCGAGGCCATCGAGGGCTACTTCGCCGAGTACGACACCCTCGGCGCCGGCTCCGACGCGCGCGGCCCCGCGCTGTTCCGCGTCACCGAGGCCGGGCGCACCTGGCAGGTCCGCCAGGTGTTCGACGACCCCGAGGGCGACCACGACTGGGGCATCTCCGCCGAGGTCGACCTCGACGCCTCCGACGAGCTCGGTGGGCCGGTCGTGCACGTCAGCGCCGGGGCCCTGCCGACGAACCGGGTCGGGGCGTACCACTGGCGACCCGGCTCGACCGGTGGGCCTGGAACCCCACCATGTACCGGCTGCTGGGGTACCGACCCGGCGAGGTCATCCCGTCGCCCGTGCGCTGGTCGTGGCGCACAAGCACCCCGACGACCGCGGTGCGGTCGAGGAGACGATGGCCCGGTCCGTGCTCAACCTCGGCGCCTACACCTGCCGCCACCGCATCCGCGAGGACGACGGCGACGTGCACCACGTCCTCGCCGTCGGCTACACCAGCCTGGCCGACGACGACCCCCGCGCGGTGCTGCGCGGGTACCTGATCGACGTCGGGGGGCCCACGACGGCGCGTGCGGAGCGCGACCGGCTCGACGGCCACGACCGGATCGTCCACCGCGCCGCGACCACGCTCGCCGACGCCCTCGAGATGCCCCTCGGAGCAGGCACCGAACTCGTCGGCCACCTGGCGAACACCCACGAGGTCCCCCTGGTCATCGCCGCCGAGCGGGTCATCTCCGCCGATCTCGACCCCGACCTGTCCGGTCTGACGGGTCTGCTGAAGGGCATCGACACCGCAGACTGATCACCGTGTCGGACGACCCGCCGCGCGGTTCGATCCCGCCGACCCAGATTTCGCCGCGCACCGCTTCGCGCTGCTCGCCGACATCCGCGCGCTGGCGCCCGCCGTCCACCTGCCCGCCCTGGGCGTGTGGGCGGTCACGCGCGCCGACGACGTCCGCGCGGTGCTCGCCGACCCGGCGCGGTTGTACGCGGCGGGCGCCTTCGCGTCGGGGAACCACCAGCCCCCGGCGGCCCCGGCGCACAACGACGAGAGCCGGGCGATCTTCCGCTACGCCCACATCAACACCGACGACCCGCTCCACGCCCGCCTCCGGGAACCGTTGGTGGCGGCGTTCACCCCGCGTCGGGTCCGCGCCCTCGCCGCCGACGTCCGCACCGACGCCGAGGCGCTCGTCGGCGACCTCTTCGCGGCCGGCTCGCCCGCCGACGTCGTCGACCGCGTCGCGCGCCCCCTGCCCCTGCGCACGATCTGTCGCCTGCTCGGCGTCCCGGTCGGCGACGCCTCGCGGTTCCACCGCTGGTCGCGCGCCAAGCTCGCCCTGCAGCTGCCCGGACTCTCCGACGACGCCCACGTCGCGGCCGCGCGGGGCCTCGCCGAGCTCGACGCCTACGTCCGGGGGTTCGTCACGGGGGCGACGCCGGCGCAGCCGCAGGCCCTGATCGCCGACCTCCTCGCGAGCAGGCGGTCGGGCGCGATCGACCTCACCGACGACGAGCTCACGGGCTCGCTGGCCAACCCTCCTGTTCGCCGGTCACGAGACGACGACCGGCACGATCGGCAACGCGGTGGCGCCGCCTCGTCGCCGACCCGCCGACGTGGGCCGGGCTCGCCGCGGGCGGGACCGACCTCGACGCGACCGTCGACGAGGTGCTCCGCCTCGACTCCGCGGTGGTCGGCCTGTTCCGGCGCACGACCTGCGACGTCGCCCTCGGCGACGTGGTGATCCCCCGCCACGCCGCGGTCTGGGTCTCCTACGGCGCCGCGAACCGCGACCCCGCCCGCTTCCCGCGACCCGACCACCTCGACGTCGGCCGGACGAACGCCCGCCGGCACCTCGGCTTCGGTCACGGCCTGCACGTCTGCGTCGGGGCCGCGCTGGCCCGGGCCCAGCTACGGGAGACGCTCCGCGCGCTCGCCCGCGCCCACCCCCGCGCCCGGCTCGCCCGGCCGGTGCGCGAGCACGCCCACCACACCGTCCGCGGCCCCGTCGAGGTCGTCCTCAGCGGCGCTCCGGCGTGGGCGCGCCGCCCGTCGTTCCCGCGCCCGGCGCTCCTCCGCGGCCGCGTCGACGCTCTCGGCGGCCGTCCGCTGCAGCGCGTCGGCGATCTCGCGCAGGACCCGCGCAGCGCCGTCGCGCGCTCCGCCTCGTCGAACATCGTGCCGACCGACCACCGCAGCCGGTCGCGCAGGCGACGGCGGATCGCTCGAGCTCGCGTCGCGCGCCGCGTGGGCCTGCAGCACGACCTCCAGCGCCTGGCCCCGCTGTCCACCGCCGACCAGCTCGACGTGCCCCGCGTCGCGCAGGCGTCGCAGCAGCTTCGACACGGCGCTCCGCGTGAGCCCGGAGCGTTCGGCGATCAGCGCCGACGACACCCGCCGGTGCCGCCGCACCAGATCGAGGCACGCCAGCGACGCCGCGTCGAGCTCGAGCCTGCGCGCCGCCTCGACCCGCCACCACGCGAGGACGGGCCCGATGTCGTCGAGCACGGCCCGCGCGACACGGTCGACGTCCTGCTCGACCCAGGCCTCGTGGTCCTCGCTCACGGGCCGAGTGTGACGCGACCGCCGCGAACGCAGGTCCCGTTCCGCGCAGCTCGTGGGTCGTGAACGGCGAGTGCGTGCGGAAGTGGGTCCTCGGGACCTGTGCCCGACCGCCGACCCACTCCAGGCGAAGTGCGTCCTCCGGACCCGCTCCGCGTCCTCGCGACTCACCTGCGCGTGAGAGGGGTCGACCCCGGCACAGGTCCCGAGGACTCACCCCGCGCGTCGGGCCGGGTCCCAGGCGCTGCGCGGGGCGCCCTTCTTGGCACCGAGCGAGGGCGGCGGGACGACGGGGCCGATGTCGCCGTCGGGGGCGTCGTCGAGGTCGACGATCACCGGGGCGTGGTCGCTGGGGCCGGTGCCCTTGCGGGCCTGCCGGTCGACCCAGGCCGCGGCCCGGCGTTCGGCCACCGCGTCGCCGGCGAGCACGAGGTCGATCCGCATCCCGCGGTCCTGGTGGAAGGCGCCGCCGCGGTAGTCCCAGTAGGTGTAGAGCGTCTGCTCGTCGGGCCAGCGCTCGCGCACGACGTCGTGCAGGCCGGTCTTCTCGATCGCGGCGAGCGCGTCGCGCTCGGGCGGGGTGACGTGGGTCGACTCGGCGAAGGCCTCGACGGAGTACACGTCGACGTCGGTCGGGGCGATGTTGAAGTCGCCCGCGACGACCGTCGAGGCGACCTCCCCCGACTCGACGAGCCCGCGCAGCGCCGTGAGCCACTCGAGCTTGTAGGCGTAGTGCGGGTCGTCGCGATCGCGCCCGTTGGGCACGTAGACGCTGGTCACGCGCAGACCGCCGCACGTGGCGGTGACGGCGCGGGCCTCGGGGTGCGGATAGCCCGGCGCGCCGGGCAACCCGTCGACGACGTCGTCGAGCCCGACCCTCGAGAGCAGCGCGACGCCGTTCCAGCGGCCCTCGCCGTGGTGGGCGACCGCGTAGCCGCGCTCGGCCAGCGGGGCGGCGAAGGTCTCCTCGAACGCCTCGTCGGAGAGCTTGGTCTCCTGCAGGCAGACCACGTCGGGCGCGCGCTCGTCGAGCCAGCCCAGCAGGCGGGGCTCGCGGGCCTTCGCCGAGTTCACGTTCCAGGTCGCCAGTCGCACGCGAACCACGCTAGCCGGGCAGCCCCGCGGCGCGACGGGCCACCGTGTCGAGCGTCTGCTCCATCCCGCGGCGGTTGTGCGACGGGCTGTCGGCGGTGCGGCCCTTGCCGACGATCTCGGCGACCTTCGTGCGGCGGTCCTGCCAGCGCTGGGTGATCACCGAGCCGGCGCCGTCGGGCTCGACGGTGAAGCTCCAGCGGGCCACCGACTGGCCGAGCACGTCGACGTCCCAGCTCTCGTGCCGCTGGGGCTCGAGCTCGGCGACGGTGCTGGTCGTCGGCCAGCGCAGGATCCCCTTGCGGTTCCACCCCACGAACCGGGCGCCGACCGCCGGGCCCGTCGCCCCGTCGAGCCAGCTGATCCGGTAGCACTCGGGAGATCTCCCCGATCCGCGCGGGGTCGCCCACCAGCGCCCACACCGACGCCGGCGGGCCGCGTCGACGCGCCGGGTCACCACCACGTCCGGGCCTTCTCACCCATGGCGCGGAACTGGGCGTACCGCGACGGCCCGCGGGTTGTGCGCTCTGTCACGGAATCGATTCCGAGGTTCTGCTCTACGGTGAGGTCCATGGCGGTGCGACTCGACGACCTGCGGGTGCGCAGCCTCGGCGCCTGCCACCACGACTCCCCGTTCGCCGAGCTGCTCGCCGACAAGCGGACCTCGCCGCACTACGTCGCCGAGGACGACCGCGTCCTGCTCGACGACACCGTCTCGGTGATCGCGAGCTACGGACTGCCGGTCGACCAGGTGCCGAGCTTCGAGGCCGCGGGGCCCCGCAAGAAGATCTTCTTCGAGGCGGCGCGGACGACCGTCGGCATCGTGACCTGCGGCGGGCTGTGCCCGGGGCTCAACGACGTGATCCGCGGGATCGTGCAGGAGCTCACCGAGCACTACCGCGTGAAGCGGATCCTCGGGTTCCGCAACGGCTTCCGCGGGCTCACCGAGGTCGGCAGCAGCAACCCGGTCGAGCTGACCCTCGACGCCGTCGCCGACATCAACAACGACGGCGGCACGATCCTCGGCAGCTCGCGCGGCGGGCAGGACCCCGAGGAGATGGTCGCGACCCTCGAGCGCTTCGCCGTCGACGTGCTGTTCGTCATCGGGGGCGACGGAAGCATGCGCGGCGCCCGGCAGATCACGCGCACCGTCGACGAGCGCGGCCTCGACATCGCCGTCGTCGGCATCCCCAAGACCATCGACAACGACCTGCCCTACACCGACCAGAGCTTCGGGTTCCAGACGGCGTTCGGCCGGGCCACCGAGTTCATCTCGTCGGTCCACATCGAGTCGCAGGCCTCGGAGAACGGGGTCGGCATCGTCAAGGTCATGGGCCGCCACTCCGGGTTCATCGCCTGCTACGCGGCGCTCTCGGTCAACGACGCCGACGTCGTGCTGATCCCGGAGGTGCCGTTCCGGCTCGACGGCGAGCAGGGCCTGCTGCACCACGTCGAGCGGCACCTGCGCGAGCACGGGCAGGTCGTCATCGTCGTCGCCGAGGGCGCGGGCCAGGAGCTGTTCGACGACGACGGGCAGCGCGACGCCTCGGGCAACGCGAAGCTGCGCGACGTCGGGCTGCTGCTCAAGGACCGGCTCACCGAGCGGCTCACCGAGGTCGGCCTCGCCCCGTCGGTGCGCTACCTCGACCCCAGCTACGCGATCCGGTCGGTCGCCGCCAACGCCTACGACAGCGTCTACTGCGTGCGCCTCGCCCACGCCGCGGTGCACGCGGGCATGGCCGGGCGCACCGAGACCGTCGTGGTGCGCTGGCGGCGCCGGTTCGTGCACGTGCCGATGCCGCTGATCACCTCGCGCCGCAACTGCGTCGACCCCGACGGCGACCTGTGGATGTCGGTCCTCGAGGCGACCGGCCAGCCGGCCGCCTTCGGGCACCGATCCGCTAGTTGACCTTGACGAGGTCGACGACGAACACCAGGTGGGCGTTGGCCGGGATGACCGGCGGGACGCCCTGGGCGCCGTAGCCCTGGTGCGGGGGGACGACGAGCACGCGGCGCCCGCCCTCGCGCATGCCCGAGATGCCGAGCTTGAAGCCGTCGATGACCTGGCCGAGGGGGAACTCCACCGGCGTCCCGCCGCGGCCCCACGACGAGTCGAACTCGCCGCCGTCGGACACCCGCACGCCCTGGTACTGCACCTGGACGGTGTCGCGGGGGCCGGCCTCCTGGCCCTGGCCGACGACGAGGTCGGTGATGTCGAGGTCGTTCGGGAGGGTGTCGGGGGTGACCGAGACGGCCGGCGAGCGGCTCAGGTCGTCGGTGTTGTCGACGTGGACTGCCATGGCGGTGACCCTACGAGGGCGGCAGGCCGAGCACCGATCGGGCCTTCGCCCCGACGGTCTCGCGGATGCCGTTGGCGATGACCGCCAGGGCGTCGCGGTCGCCGCCGAGCTCGGCCTTCGCGGTGTTCAGAGCCGGGGTGAGGGTCACGTGCGGCGGGACCAGCGGGATGTCCTTGTCGACCTTCGCGTCGACGACGAACGGCCGGTCGGCGGCCAGCGCCCGGTCCCACACCGCGCCGACGTGCTCGCGCTCGCGCAGCTCGACCCCGTCGAGGCCGAGCAGCATCGCCCACTGCGCGTAGGGCACGTCGGGCACCGACTGCGACTGCGGGTCGGGCGGCTCGCCGAGCATGCCGCGGGTCTCCCAGGAGACGTAGGACAGGTCGTCGTTGGACAGGACGAGCACGACGAACCGCGGGTCGGACCACCGCTGGTGGCAGCGCGCGACCGTGATGAGCTCGTTGACCCCGTTCATCTGCATGGCGCCGTCGCCGACGAGCGCGATCACCGGCCGGTCGGGATGGGCGACCTTGGCGGCGATGGCGTAGGGCAGCCCGCCGCCCATCGACAGCAGCGTCCCCGACAGCGAGCCGCGCTGGCCCGGCTTGAGCGGCAGGTCGCGGGCGTACCACGACGTGGCGGTCCCGCAGTCGACGGCGACGAGCGCGTCGTCGGGCAGGCGCGCGAGAGCTCGCGGACCACGAACTCCGGGTTCAGCGAACGACACGGGTTCTTCCCCCACCGCGGCGGTGTGCGCGTGGCGCGCTGCTCGGAGTAGTCGCGCCAGCTGCGCGGTCCAGCGCTCGACGTGCGCCCGCCAGGTGTGGTCCTCACGGGTCTCGCGCAGGCGCGGGAGCAGCGCGGCGAGGGTGGCCCCGGCGTCGCCGACGAGGTTGACCTCCGTCGGGTAGCGGATGCCGCAGCGCGAGCCGTCGACGTCGATCTGCACCGCGCGCGCCTGGCCGGGCGCCGGGTAGTACTCGGTGTAGGGCATCGTCGAGCCGACGATGAGCAGGGTGTCGCACTCGCGCATGAGGTGCCACGACGCCGTCGTCCCGAGCAGGCCGATCGCCCCCGTGTTCCAGGGTGAGCGGTCGTCGATCACGCCCTTGCCGAGCAGGGCGGTGGCGACGCCCGCACCGAGCCGGTTGGCGATCTCGGTCAGCTCGCTCGAGGCGCCCAGCGCGCCCGCGCCGGCGAGGATCGCGACCTTCTCCCCCGCGTTCAGCAGCTCCGCGGCCGCGTCGAGCGCGACCTCAGGCGGGGCGGCGATCGGCGACGAGGGGACGGCCGAGGTCTGGTAGTAGCCGTGGGCGTCGGGCGGCTCGGGGACCGCGTCGCGCTCGAGGACGTCGCTCGGGAGGATGACGACGCTGACGGTGCGGTCGGCGAGGGCCGAGCGGCACGCCCGGTCGACGATGTGGCGGACCTGCGAGGGGTCCTTGACCTCGGCGACGTACCGACCGACGTCGGAGAACAGGGCGCCGAGGTCGACCTCCTGGTAGTAGCCGCCGGCCTGCGCGGTCTGCGCGGTGTGCCCGAGCAGGGCGACGACGGGCTGGTGGTCGAGCTTCGCGTCGTAGAGGCCGTTGAGGGCGTGGATCGCTCCGGGGCCGCTGGTGACCGCGCAGCAGCCGATCGGCGAGCCGCCGTACTTGACGTCGGCGCACGCGGCGAACGCGGCGGTCTCCTCGTGGCGGACCTGGACGAACTCCGCGTCGTCGCGCTTCGGCAGGGCGGTGAAGACGCCGCCGATGCCGTCGCCGGGGTAGCCGTAGAAGCGGTGGACGCCCCACGCGGCGAGGCGGTCGAGGACGTGCTCGGCGACGTTCATGCCGTGGGCGTACCCACCGGCGCCCCCGGCGCACTAGGTTGCCGATCACTCGACGAGACGGGGCGCCACGTGACCTACGACGTGATCGTCATCGGGGCGGGCAGCGCGGGCGCGGTCATGGCCGCGCGGCTGTCCGAGGACGCCGGGCGCCGGGTGCTGCTGCTCGACGCGGGGCCCGACCACGCGAGCGCCGAGACCCCCGACGCGATCGCCGGGCCCGACTTCTGGAAGGCCTGCGGCGAGCCCGGCCGGGTCTTCGCCGACCTGCTCGCCCGGCACGCGCCCGGCCAGGAACCGACGCCCTACCTGCGCGGGCGCGGCGTCGGCGGCAGCGCCGCGGTCAACGCGATGGTCGCCCTGCGCGGGCAGCCCGGCGACTACGACCGGTGGGCCGACGAGCTCGGGTGCCGCGGCTGGGGCTGGGCCGACATCGAGCCGTGGTTCCTCGCGGTCGAGGACGACCGCGACCTGGGCGGCGACGGTGCGCACGGCGCGGGCGGCCCGATCCCGATCACGCGCCTCGACGAGGAGCACTGGCCCGACCTGGACCGGGCCGTGGGCGTCGCCGCCGACGCGCTGGGCCACCCCCGCTGCCCCGACCACCACGCGCCCGACGCCGAGGGCTTCGGCCCCGCCCCGCTGAACGTGCGCGAGGGCCGGCGGGTGTCCACCAACGACGCCTACCTCGAGCCCGCCCGCGGCCGCGCGAACCTGACCGTGCGCGGCGACGCCCTCGTCGACCGATCCTGTTCGACGACGCAGCGGCGCCGGCGCCACGTCCTGCGCCGACGGCGAGGAGCTCGACGCGCCGCTGGTCGTGCTGTGCGCGGGCACGATCCACTCCCCGGCGATCCTGCTGCGCTCCGGGGTCGCCGACCTCCCGGTCGGCGAGAACCTCGTCGAGCACCCGCTGCTGCCGCTGGTGCTCGTGCTCGAACGCCGAGCAGCGCGGGCGCCGCTCGACGGCGGCGTGCGGACCGTGTCGACGCTGCTGCGCTACACCTCCGGCCTCCCGAGGCCGGGGCCGCCGACATGCAGGTGCTGCCGCTGGCGACGTTCGGGGCCACGGCGCCCGAGTCGGTCGTCGCCGGCCTCGGGGTGTGCGCGATGCGCGTGTTCTCGCGGGGCACGGTGACCCTCGCCGACCGCTCGCCCGCCACGCAGCCGCGCGTCGAGTTCGGATGCTCGCCGACCGCCGCGACCGCGACCGGATGCGCGACGGCGTCCGGCGGCTGATGGCCCTCGCCGCCCACCCCGACGTCGCGGCGCTGGTCGACGTGGTCGTCGCCGGCGAGACCCCGCTCGAGGCACTCGACGAGGCGGCCGCCCTCGACGCGTGGATGAGCGCGAGCGTCACCAACTACGTCCACTCGGTCGGCACCTGCCGCATGGGTGACCGCTCGGACCCCGCCGCCGTCGTCGACACCGACTGCCGGCTGCTCCGGCGCGACGGCCTCTACGTCGTCGACGCCTCGGTGATGCCCGACATCCCGCGCGCGAACACGCACCTCACCACCGTCGTCATCGCCGAGCGCATCGCCGATCACCTCCGCAGGAAGGACGCCTCATGACCGCCCCCGCCACCACCGGCTTCCACCACTTCTCCCCCACCGTCAGCGACCTCGACGCCAGCGTCGCCTGGTACGAGCGCGTCTTCGGGATGCAGCGGATCCCCGCGTCGTTCCCGCACTGGGGCAACGAGGAGAGCGGGCACGCCGTCGTCCTCATGCACCCCGACAACGGGATGATCATCGGCGTCCACCACCACGTCGCGAACGAGGGCGAGACGTTCGCCGAGAAGCGCACCGGGCTCGACCACCTCGCCTTCGGCATCGGGACGCGCGAGGAGCTCGACACCTGGACCGCCTGGCTCGACGAGCAGGGTGTCGCCCACTCCGGGGTGATCGACGTCGAGGACCCGATGCGCTTCTCGACGGTCGTCTTCCGCGACCCCGACAACATCCAGCTCGAGCTCTGCTGGTTCCGGCAGTAGGCGCTCGCCCGCGTTAGATGTCGATCGGGGCCAGCGGCTTCAACGGGCCCGGCAGCGGCGCAGGCGGGGTGCCGTCGGGGCCGAACGGCGACCCGCCGAGCTCCTCGCGGTGGTGCGGGACCAGCCAGACCGACGTCTCGGGGCCCAGCGGCACGATCTGCGTCGGGTTGATCGTGGTCTGGACCATGTAGTAGTGCCGCTTGACGTGGTCGACGTCGACCGTGTCGCCGAACCCGGGGGTCTGGTAGAGGTCGCGGGCGTAGGCCCACAGCGCGTCGAACTCGGCGAGCTTCTGCCGGTTGCACTTGAAGTGGCCGTGGTAGACGGCGTCGAACCGCGCGAGCGTGGTGAACAGGCGGACGTCGGCCTCGGTGATGTGGTCGCCGACGAGGTAGCGCTGGTTCTCGAGGCGCTCGTCGAGCTCGTCGAGGCGGGCGAACAGCGCGGTCCAGGCGTTCTCGTAGGCCTTCTGCGAGGTGGCGAAGCCCGCCTTGTAGACGCCGTTGTTGACGTCGTGGAAGACGCCCGCGTTGACGTGGTCGATCTCGTCGCGCAGCTCGGCCGGGTACAGCGTCGGCGCCCCGGCACGCGCGAGGGCGGCCCACTCGATGCCGAGGTCGATCGTGATCTGCGGGTAGTCGTTGGTGACCAGCAGTCCCGTGCCCTCCTCGACGATCGCCGGCACGCTCACGCCGTTGTCGATCCCGTGCTCGGGGTCGCGGGCGAGGTAGGCCTCCTCGAGGTGGTGGATCCCGAGGACGGGGTCGACCCCGCCCTCGTCGAGGCTGAAGCGCCACGAGCGGTCGTCCTGCAGCGGGTCGGTGACCGCCAGCGACAGCGCGCCCTCGAGCCCCATCAGCCGGCGCACGATGATCGACCGGTGGGCCCACGGGCACGCCAGCGAGGCGACGAGCCGGTAGCGCCCGGCCTCGACCGGCCACTCGGTCGGCCCTGACGGCGCGGCGACGATCCGGTCGGTGAAGAGGGGGCCCTCGCGGCGGAACGAGCCGCTCGAGTCGGCGTACGCGGCGGTGTTGCCCACAGAGGTGCTCACGCCGCAGGGCTTCCCGGGGCGCGGAATCACGAGCGTGCGCACTGCACGCCGGGCGCACGCCGACGCGCTCCTCGCCGTCCTCGCGCCCGTCCTCGCGGAGGAGGAGGTCCCGGGCCGTCGTCGGCGTCGACCACGGCGGGCGCCGGAGCACGGCCGCGATCGGCACCACCACGCCGGGCGGCGAGGAGCCGCTGCGCGCCGACGCGCTGGTCCGCGCGAGCTCCAACACCAAGCCGCTGGTCGCCGCGCTCGCGCTGACCCTGGTCGAGGACGGCACGCTCGCGCTCGACGAGCCCGTCGAGCGCCACGTCCCCGAGCTCGCGCGGCGCCGGGTCTGCGCCGCGTCGAGGACCCGGCGAGGCGCGCCGACGCGAGCCACGCGGCCGATCGCGCTCGACGACCTGCTGACGATGCGCATGGGGTTCGGGTGGGTGTGGGACCGGCCCTGCCCCACCGTCGACGCGGCGGTCGCGGCCGGGGTCGGCCTCGGCCCGCCCGATCCCGCGGGCCTGCCCGCGCCCGACGCCTGGCTCGCCCGCTTCGCCCGCTTCCCCCTGCTGCACCAGCCGGGAGCGGCGTGGCGCTACGACCTGTCCTACGCCGTACTGGGGGTACTGCTGGCCCGGGCGGTGCCGCGGCCCCTACCCGCCCTGCTGACCGAGCTGCTGCTCGAGCCGCTCGGCATGACCGACACCGCGTTCCACGCGCTCGACCCGGCGCGCCTCGTGCCGGCGTGGCGCGGCGGCGAGGACGGCGGGCTCGAGCTGCTCGACGCGGGCGGCGAGGCGTCGGCGTGGGCGCGGGACCCGGCGTTCCACGACGCCCGCGGCGGTCTCGTGTCGTCCGCGACCGACCTCCTGCGCTTCGCGCGGGCTGCTCGACGACGGGCTGGGCCGCGGGATCGTCCTGTCCTCCCCCTCCGTCGCGGTCATGACCCGCGACCACCTCACCGCCGATCAGCGGGCCGACCCGACGGCGGCGCCGTTCCTCGACGGCGGCGGCTGGGGCCTGGGCCTCGGCGTGCACGCGACGACGCCGGCCGGCCCGCGGTACGGCTGGGCCGGTGGCCTCGGCACGCTGTGGTGGTCGTGGCCCGAGCGCGACACCGCGGCCGTGCTCGTCACGCAGGTCGCCGCCGCCGGGGCCGGTCTTCGAGGCGTTCCGCCGCGGCGGACGGCGCTCGCGCGCTGAGCAGTGACGCGAGCCACGCGGGTGTCGTCCGACCAGCGGGGGCCGGGCAGTCACCGGCCGTCCCCATCGTCGTGGACCTCCGACGACGGCTCCCCGCCACGCTCCTGGAGGCACCATGACCACGACGACGCGACCGGGTCTCGACCGAGAGCAGCGTGTCCTCCGAGCAGGAGCACAGTGCGCTGCGGGCCGACATCCGCCGGCTCTCGACGCTGCTCGGGCGCACCGTCGCCCGCCAGCACGGCGACGACATGCTCGAGCTGATCGAGAACGTCCGCCACCTGGCGCGGCGAGGCACCGGACCTCCGCGACACGGCGATCCGCGACCTGCTCGGCGAGCTCGACCCCGGCACCGCCGCGGTGCTCGGGCGGGCGTTCGCGACCTACTTCCACCTCGCCAACCTCGCCGAGCAGTTCCACCGCGCGGCCGAGCGGGCCGCCGAGCACGACGCCGGCCGGGGCCCGCTGCGGACCGCCGTCGAGCGCATCGCCGCCGAGGCCGACCCCGAGGAGCTCCGCACCGCGCTGTCGCGCCTCGAGCTCAAGCCGGTGTTCACCGCCCACCCGACCGAGGCGCAGCGCCAGTCGGTGCTGGGCAAGCTGCGCTCGATCGCGGCGGTGCTCGACGACGGCCTGTCCGAGGAGGCCGCCGAGGTCCGGCTGCACCGCCTGGTCGACCTCATCTGGCAGACCGACGAGATCCGCCCCGAGCGGCCCACGGTCGTCGACGAGGCACGGTCGGTCTCCTACTACCTCGAGCAGCTCGGGGCGCACGCCGTGCCGGAGGTGCTCACCGGGCTCGACGACGAGCTCGCGCGCGTCGGGCTGGCGCTGCCGGCCGGCTCCCGTCCGCTGGTGCTCGGCTGCTGGGTCGGCGGCGACCGCGACGGCAACCCGAACGCGACCGCCGAGGTCACCGCCGAGACGATGGCGCTCTACGCCGACCGCGGTGTGCGCATGCAGATCGGCCTGCTGGAGGACCTCGTCCAGGAGATGTCGGTCTCGACCCGGCTCGTCGGGGTCTCCGAGGACCTGCGCCGCAGCCTCGCCCGCGACCGGCGCGTGCTGCCCGAGGTGTACGACCGCTACATCCGGCTCAACGCCGAGGAGCCCTACCGGCTCAAGTGCTCCTACATCCACGCCCGGCTGCAGAACACCCGGCGGCGCTACGCCGAGGGCACCCCCCACGAGCCGGGGCGCGACTACCTCGGCGCGACCGACTACCTGCAGGACCTCGAGGTCATGGACGCCTCGCTGCGCGCCCACCAGGGCGAGCGGATCGCCGACGGCGGGCTGCGCGACGTGATGCGCTGCGCCAACGCCGTGGGCCTGCACCTGGCGAGCATGGACGTGCGCGAGCACTCGAGCTTCCACCACCACGCGCTCGGGGCGCTGTTCGGGCGGCTCGACGAGCTCGAGACCCCGTACGACGAGCTCGACGGAGCCGGGCGCACCGAGGTCCTCTCCCGCGAGCTCACCGACCGTCGCGGGCTGATCCCGCGGCGCAGCCGCGCCGAGCTCGGCGACGACGCCGTCCGCGAGACGCTCGCCGAGTTCGACGGCGTCCTCGAGGTGCAGCGGACCTACGGCGAGGACGCCCTGCACACCTACATCATCTCCATGGCGCGCGGCGTCGACGACATCCTCGCCGTGGCGGTGCTCGCGCGGGAGGCGGGGCTGATCGAGGTCGGCGCCGGCGAGAACGGCGGGCTCACGGCGACCGCGTCGCTCGACATCGTGCCGCTGTTCGAGACGGTCACCGAGCTGACCATCTCCGGCGAGCTGCTCGACGGGATGCTCTCGGACCCGTCGTACCGCGCGATCGTGGCCGCCCGGGGCGACGTCCAGGAGATGATGCTGGGCTACTCCGACTCCAACAAGGGAGCGGGACTCACCACGTCGCAGTGGTCGATCCACCGGGCCCAGCGCCAGCTCCGCGACGTCGCGGCCAAGCACGGCGTGCGGTTGCGGCTCTTCCACGGGCGCGGCGGGTCGGTCGGGCGCGGCGGCGGGCCCGCGGGCGAGGCGATCGCGGCGCAGCCCCACGGCGTCGTCGACGCGGTGATGAAGGTGACCGAGCAGGGCGAGGTCATCTCCGACAAGTACTCGCTGCCGACGCTGGCCCGCGACAACCTCGAGATCATGCTCTCGGCGGTGCTCGACGCCACGCTGCTGCACCAGACCTCGCGGGTCGCGGAGGCGACGCTCGAGCGCTGGGACGAGGTGATGGACGTCGTCTCCGACGCCGCCCAGCAGGCGTACGAGAAGCTCGCCGCGCACGAGGGCCTGCCCGACTTCTTCACCCAGGCGACCCCGGTCGACGAGCTCTCGATGCTCAACGTCGGGTCCCGCCCCGGCAAGCGGCCCGGCGCGGGCGGGCAGACCTCGCTCGACGACCTGCGCGCCATCCCGTGGGTGTTCGGCTGGACCCAGAGCCGGATGATCGTGCCCGGGTGGTTCGGCCTTGGTTCCGGCCTGCGCGCCGCCCGCGAGGCCGGCTACGGCGACGTCCTCGAGGAGATGAAGGACTGGGCGTTCTTCGCCAACCTGCTCTCCAACGTCGAGATGACGCTGGCGAAGACCGACATGCGCGTCGCCGGGCTGTACGTCGCGGAGCTGGTCGACCCGGAGCTGCAGGACGTCTTCGAGATCATCACCGACGAGCACCGCGTCACCACCCGCGAGGTGCTCGACCTGTCCACCGGCGACGAGCTGCTCGCGAACAACCCCCTGCTGCGCCAGACCCTCGAGGTCCGCGAGGCCTACCTCGAGCCGCTGCACCACCTGCAGATCCACACCCTGACCGAGCGCCGCAAGGTCGACGACCCGACCCCGACCTCCAGCGCGCCCTGCTGCTGACCGTCAACGGCATCTCGGCGGGGATGCGCAACACGGCTGAACGATCAGATCGCGTTACCCTGCTCACGTGATCGTGGGGCGCACGACGGGGAGTGGCCTGCGCGGGTCCTCCTGGCCCTCGCGGCTCGTGAAGGCGCGCCCGCCTGATGGCCGTTCCCGGCGGGCCACCGGACGCGGCCGACGGCAACCGCACATCCCCGGCTCGGTGCCGCGCTCGAGGGTTCCGGGTCGATGCCGGGTTGACGATCGAGGTGGTGGCGACCCGCGCTCGGCTCCCCGTCGCGATCCGTGCGTAGCGCCTGCGCCGGCACCGCACTCCCGTCCCGCAACGAGACCCGCGACCTGACCGAGGCGTGCGACCACGATCCCGACGAGCTCATGGGCGAGTGGCAGCAGGCCTACGACTGGGTGCCGCCGCCCCCGCCCCCGCCGCCGCCCCCACCTCCGGTCGCGACGCTGCGGGACCGGCTGCACGCGGCGGCGACCGCCGTCGCGGCGGTGGCCGGAGCGCTGGCGACGGCCGCGACGACGGCGATCCTCGCCGTGCGCCGGCACTGGAAGGCCGCGCTCCTCGCCGCGGGGGTGGTCGCCCTCGTCGTGGCGCTGCTGGTTCCCCCGCTCCTGTCGGGCCCGCTGCCCGCGATACGCGAGTGCAGCGACACCTCGGTCATCACGGCCCTCGACGGCCTCGAGGAGTGCGTCGGGCGGGTGACCGAACCGAGCACGATGCCGGAGCCGCTGCGGCCGGTCCTCGACGCGATCGACGCCGAGAACGACGGGGTCGCCGCCGACGCCCGCGGTCGCGGTCGCCTACCTGATCGCGGTGCCGCCCGCGCCCGACCAGGCCTCCCGGGCGATCGTCACCCGCCTCGCCGAGGAGCTCGACGGCGTGCTGCGCGTCCAGCGGCGGGCCGACGCCCCGTCCGGCGGCCGGTGACCGCCCCGGATCCGCGTGGTGGTCTACAACGTCGGGCGGACGGGTTGCAGTGGGTCCGCGTGCTCAACGACCTGCAGGCGCAGGTGACGGCCGAGAACCACGTCGTGGCCGCGGCGGGCCTCGGTCCGGGGTTGGGAGGACCGGACCGGCGATCGAGGCGCTGACCCGGCTGGGCATCCCGGTGTTCGCCTCGCGGGCCGTCGCGGACCAGCTGACGGCGCTGCGTGCCGACCCGGACGGGCTGTTCCGCGTCACGCCCAGGGGCAGCCGGCTCGCCGAGGTCGCTGCCGGCCAGCTCGCGTCCTCCGGGAGCGGGCCCGTCCAGCTGGTCCAGGACGTCCGCTCCGACAACTTCGACGCCGCCAACCTCGGCCGCGGCTGTCCTCGAACCTCGGGCGCGGGGAACAGGACCCGACCGCCCTCGTCTACGACTCCTACCGGCCCCGCCGGCAGCCGTTTCACCGACGAGCTGCGCGGGCTCTGCCCATCGGGTTCCTCGTCGTCGAGCGGGCCGGGCGCCTTCTTCCTCACCGGTCCCGCGCCCCGGATCGCGGAGTTCCTGATCAGCCTGAGCACCTCGGACTGCCGGCGCCGGTCGCCGTGCTGGCGGGCCCGACGGGTCGGGGGTCCTCGACCAGCTGCGCCTCGCCCTGGCCGCGCCCGACGACCCGCAGGCCCGCGCGCTGGTCGGGGCCTTCAGCCGTTCCGCTTCCGCTACCTCGGGCTGGTCGGCCCGACGAGCGCGATCCCGCCCGCGCCGACCTGCCCGTCGCCGACCTCCAGAACGGCAACCGGCTGCTCGGGTACGACGCCGCCCTCACCGCCGTCGGCTGCATCCATCGATCGGTCGAGGGCGGCGCGCAGCCGACACCGCGCGGTGTCCTCGCGGCGTGCCTCGGCACGGTGACCGCTGCGGCGGCCGTCCCCGTCGTCGAGGTCCGCCTGGACGGCACTGCCGTCGTGGTCTCGACCGATCGCTGAAGGACCGCCCGTGCCCGCACCGCTCCCGCCCCGACGTCGCGCCGCCGTGCTCGTGACGCTCCTGGGCGCCGTCGTCGCCCTGCTCGCGAGCTGCGCGTCCCGCCCGGGTCCGACGTCGTCCGGGTCGGGTCCGCGAACTTCCCGAGAACCGGCTCCTCGCCGAGATCTACGCGATCGGTCTGGAGTCCCGCGGCGTGCGGGTGGAGCGTCGATTCGACACCGGCAACCGCGAGACCTACCTCCCGGCCATCCAGGACCGCGCGATCGACGTGATCCCCGAGTACACCGGCAACCTCCTGCAGTACCTCGACCGCGACGCCGTCGCGACCTGCCGGAGCCGGTCTACGAGCAGCTCGCGGGCACCCTGCCCCCTCGCCGCTGCGCGTGCTCGAGCAGTCGCGGGCCCAGAACCAGGACGCCGTGGTGGTCACCCGGCGGTTCGCCGCCGAGAACAACGTGCGCTCGATCGACGACCTGACCCGCCTCTGCCCGACCTCGTGTTCGGCGGGCCGCCGGAGTTCGCGGCGCGCCCCAACGGGACGGCGGGCCTGACCCGCGTCTACGGCTGCACCTTCCGCGAGTTCCGCCCGCTCGACGCGGGTGGTCCGCTGACGGTGGCCCGCCTGCGCGACGGGACGGTCCAGGCCGCGGACCTGTTCACCACCGACCCCGGTCCTCGACGGCGATTTCGTCGTGCTCGAGGACCCGAGGGCGAACTTCGCCGCGCAGAACGTCGTGCCCCTGGTCAACACCGACGCGGTGCAGGACGGGCCGAGACCGAGGTGCTCGACCGCATCTCCCGGAGCCTCGACACCCCGACGTTGACCGGCCTGAACCGGCGCCGCGGGCCCCGAGCAGCCGGACGCGGACCGGTCGCCCGCGACTGGCTCGTGGCGGTGGGGATCGTGCCCGCTGATCGGGCCCGACACGGGGGCTGGCGGATCGCCCCGGCGCGGGCACCGTTGCGGGGTCATGGGGACTCGGGGGACGACGAGGGGACGACGACGCGGGCTCACCCGAGCCGGCGGGCCGACTGGCCCGCGCAGATGCAGCCGATCTCCAACTGGGCGATCGCCGTCGCCGCGCTCGCGGTGGCGCTGGTGACCGGGGTGCTGATGTGGGTGCTGGTCGGGATCGCCACGGCCCCGCAGCCGACGCCGGCGGGCGGGTCGGCGACGAACCCGGCGGTGGTGATCGACGCGATCCGCACCGCGCTCACCGCGGCCGCGGGCACCGGCGGCGCCGCCGCGCTGCTGCTGGCCTTCCGTCGCCAGCGCCACGCCGAGCAGACCGGGCTCGTGACCCGGCACGCCGCGACGAGGAGCGCCGAGGACGCCGAGCAACGCCGGGTGAACGAGCTGTACACGAGCGCGGTCGACCAGCTCGGCCACGAGAAGGCCCCGGTGCGGCTGGGCGGTCTGTACGCGCTCGAACGGCTGGCCCAGAGCACCCTGACCAGCGCCAGACCATCGTCAACGTGCTCTGCGCCTACCTGCGCATGCCGACGGTCCGGTCGGGGCCGCCGGGCGAACCGACCGGTGACGACGGCGGCCACGACCTCGACGCCGGCCCGGGAGGAGCGCGAGGTCCGCCTCACGGCCCAGCGCATCCTCGCCGACCACCTGCGGCGGGCCGACGGCTCCGGCGACGCCGCCTACTGGGGCGAGCTCGAGCTCGATCTCACCGCGGCCGAGCTGATCGACCTGGACTTCACTGGCTGCCACACGGGTTCCGTGCGCTTCAACGGCGCCACCTTCACCGGGTCCGTCGACCTCGAGGGAACCACCGTCCACGGTGACGCGGGCTTCGGCGGCGCCACGTTCACCGGCGCTGCGAAGATCAACGGACTCACCGTCAGGGGCGACGCCCGGTTCGAGCGCGCCTCGTTCGCGGGAGACGCCGGTCTCGCGCGGAGCACGTTCGACCGCGAGGTCCACTTCGCCGACGCCGTCTTCAGTGGCGTGGCTCGCTTCGGCCGGAGCGTCTTCCACGGCGAGACCCGGTTCGCGGGCGCGACCTTCGGCGGGGACGCCTGGTTCAACGGGGCGGAGTTCGGTGGCGGGGCGCGGTTCGACGACGCCCGCTTCGACGGCGGCGTCTCCTTCGCCAACGCCACCTTCGCCTCCGACGCCGTGCTCACCGGCGCCACGGTGCTCGGCGCCGGCCGACGCGAGTGGCCGAGGGGGTGGACGCAGGGCGACGACACCGACGCGACGGGCCGGAGGCGGGTCGTGCGGGTACGCCCCGTCCCGTGACCGTGGACGTGGCGTGCCCGAAACGGATGGTGTTCGGACCGTGCGGCGGGTGCGGGCCGGCGGGGCTGCGAGCTCGACGCCGCCCTGCCCTGCCCCTGGTGTCACGGAGCGCCGCTCGGCGAGTGGCCCGAGCCCGCCGCCGGCCCGGCCGTCACACCGTCCGGGGCGCCGGTGGCCGCACCGCGGGTCCTCACCGACCTCTCGGTGCCGCCCTACGACCGGGCCACGCTGCGCGAGGTGATCGCGCTGCTCGCGCCCGTCTCCGACGCGCTCCTCGTCGGCGAGCACCACGACGAGCCCGACTTCCCGCCGGCGATGATGGCGACCGAGATCCTCGCGGCGGGCACCCGGCCGTGGATCACGCTGACGTGCCGCGACCGCAACCGCGTCGTGCTCGAGCAGGAGCTCGCGGGCCTCGCCGCCCTCGGGGTCGAGACGTGCTGTGCGTGACCGGCGACGGGCGCGGGCGCGACGTCGGCCCGAGGTCACGCAGGTCTTCGACCTCGACGCCACCGCCTCACGGCGCTCGCCCGCGCGCCGGGCTCGCCCCGCCGTCGCCGTCTCCCCGCCTCGGCGCCGGTCCGAGCGGTCGGCCCCGCGCCCTCGCGGTGAAGCAGCGTGCGGGGCGGCGTTCGCGGTCTCGCAGCACGTCGCGTCGCCCGCGGTCCTCGCCGACTTCCTCGACGCCCCGCGCCGAGGGCGCCGACCTGCCGGTGATCGGCGCGGTCGCGGTGTACACCGACGCGCCGTCGGCGTCCGCGCTGGCGTCGCTGCCGGGTCTCGACCTCGACGCCGACACGATCGCCGCCGTGCTCGAGGCGCCCGACCCGGTCGAGGCGGGCATCGAGGCCGCCGCGGCGGAGGCGCGCGCGCTGCTCGCCGTGCCCGGTGTGGAAGGGATCAACCTCTCAGGGCTCGCATCGGGCGCCGGATGGGTAACCGCGCCGCCGAGGTCAAGGCCGAGGTGGCCAGACGGGTGCGGGAGGACGAGTGAGCGGCGGGACGGCACTGGAGGCCGAGTTCGACACGGTGGCCTCGTGGACCGAGGAGGCCGTCGCCGAGCTCGGACACGACCACGCGATCCCGGCGGCCTGCCGGGGCAGCGGCTCGCCCGCCGACCTGCGGTGGCTGGCGGAGGGGCTCGACCTCGGTGAGCGGACGCGTTTCCTCGACGCCGGCTCCGGGCTCGGCGGGCCGGCGGCGTGGCTGGGCGAGGAGTTCGGCTGGCCGGGCCGCCCGGTGCTGGCCGAGCCGATGCGGCACGCGGCCGTGGCGTCGCGGCGGCTGTTCGGGCTCCCCACCGTCGTCGCGTGGGCCGAGCGTCTGCCGCTGCGTGACGGATGCGTCGACGCGGCGTGGTCGCTCGGCGTGCTCTGCACGACCCGGTCGCAGCGGCTGCTGCTCGACGAGCTGCGCCGGGTCCTGGTCGCCGTCGGCCGGCTCTCGGTGCTCGTCCTCACCGCGACCTGCGACGAGCTGCCCGAGGCGCCCGAGGGCAACCACTTCCCGCGGCCCGCCGAGCTGGACCGCGAGCTGCGCGCGGCGGGCTTCCGCGTCGACGACCGCACGACGCCGACGCCCTGCCCGGGACGCCGGACGAGCTGGCGGCGCCGCGCCGACCGCGTCGACGAGGTGATCCGCCGCGACCATCACGACCACCCCGACTTCGCCCGCCGAGGCCCAGCAGGAGGTCATGGGCCGCTCATGGGCGAGGGGTTCCTGGACGACGACCCTGCTGCCCGCCGCCCGCTCGTCGGCCGAGCGGTGCGCCCGCGATCGGGGCGACACCCGCTCGGTCGGCCCACCGGTCGCGGAATCGGTTCAGCTCGGCGCCCGGGCGGTGGGGACCCGCGCGCACCGGTCGCGGACCGCTTCACTGGGCCGGTCCGGGCGGGATCGCGCCCGCCGACGGACGCCCGCAGGAGAGCTCGGTGACCTACGACGCGGTCAGTGCCTACACGGTGCTGTTCGGCGACGGTGACGCACCGGCGACGGTCAGCGTCCACGGTTCGGCGCAGGAGGCGTGGGCGACGCTGGCCGCGCTCGTCGAGCCCGGCCGCGGGTCGCGCCGCACCGGCTCGTGGCACGGCGGCGCCGGGCGTCGCGGTCGGCCTGAGTCGCGGGACGGCGCGGCCGGTCGACGAGGCGCAGGTCCGCGAGGCGGCCGAGCGCTGGCGGCGGGCGCGAGCCCGACCGGCGCTTCTGGCAGGTCGCGCCGCACCGCCTGCAGGTGACCGCGTTCGTGCCCGGCGATCGCCACCGCCCGACGCGATGACGCACCCCGTCCCGCCTGACCCGAGTCACCCGAACGGCGCATAACGCTCCTCTCCGTTCTCACGATCAGCCATCAACAGTGCCGATCGGCCGATCGGGCACGGGGACCCGGGGGGACGACACATGAACGGTGCGCTGCGGACACGCGCGCGGACGGCGCTGCGCCGCCGGGCGGCCCGGGTCGGCGCGCCCTGGCCCTGCTCGCCGGGGTCGACGGCGCCGAGAACGCCGAGCTGCGCGGGCAACGCGGCCTCGACGAGGCCGTCTCGCACGCCTCGCGCACCGGCGCGCCTCGCCCCGCTGGCCGACGCCGACCAGCGCCTGGTCGCGACCTACGGCGCGCTCAAGCCGGGCGCGTACCCGGTGCGCACGCAGCCCAACGGCGCCACCACGGCGACCTGGTACACCCGCGGCGCGACCGACTGGACCGCCGGCTTCTACCCCGGCGCCCTGTGGCGGACCTACGAGCGCAACCGCAACGCCAACTGGTTGAACGCCGCCCGCGCCTGGCAGAACGGGCTCTCGGCCGACGCCACCCGCAGCGACACCGACCTCGGCTTCAAGTTCATGTACACCTTCGCCCGCGACTACGACCTCACGCGCAACGCGAACTCGCCGGCTCCGCGTCGCGCTGCGGGCCGCGCGACGCTCTCGGCCGGTACAACGCGAAGGTCGGCATGATCCTCGTGGGACGACCGCGCCTGGGCGGGCAAGTTCGAGACGAACATCGACGCCCGGATGAACACCGAGCTGCTGTTCTGGGCCGCGGCCATCGGCGGGCCGTCCAACTACCGGTCGATGGCCGTCTCGCACGCCTCCCGCGCCCTGACCGACCTCGTCCGTCCCGACGGCAGCACCTGGATGTACCTCTCGGCCGACCCACGGACCGGTGCGCTGCTCGATCACCACACCAAGCAGGGCTACGCGACGGAGTCGACGTGGTCGCGCGGGCAGGCCTGGGCGGTCTACGGGTTCACCATGGCCTACCGCTACACGAAGGACCCGAAGTTCCTCGACGGCGCGCGCCGCACCGCGACGGTCTTCCTCGACCGCCTGCCCGCCGACGAGGTGGCGCCCTGGGACTTCGACGCCCCCGACGGCTCGAGGCTGCGCGACTCCTCGGCGTCGGCGGTGGTCGCCGTCGCGCCCTGCCGAGCTGCGCGGCTACGAGACCGACGCGGCCCGCAAGCAGGGCTACGACGACGCGGCGAGCCGGGCCATCCTCACCTGTCCCTGCCTCCCCGCGTACTCGCCGCAGAGCACGTCGTTCGCGGCGATCCTCGCGCACGGCACCCAGCACAAGCCGAACAACCAGTTCGACACCGGGATCATGTTCGGCGACTACTACTACGTCGAGGCGCTCGGGCGCTTCGAGAAGACCCTCGGACGCCGACCACGACGCGCTGACGCCTACCTCGCCGCGGGCTGACGGGCCGCCGGCCCGGGACGCCAGGGCGCGGTCGGTGGGGGCGATGGGGCGGGGCAGGACCGAGCGACCGGTGAGGTGGGCGTCGACACCGGCGGCGGCACTGCGGCCCTCGGCGATCGCCCAGACGATGAGCGACTGCCCGCGGCCCGCGTCGCCGGCGACGAAGACCCCGGGCTGCGAGGTCTCGTAGGAGTCGCTGCGCTGCACGTTGCCGCGCTCGTCGTAGGCGACCCCGAGCCCGTCGAGCAGGCCCTCCTTCTGCGGGCCGACGAAGCCCATCGCGAGGAACACCAGCTGGGCGGGCAGCTCGCGCTCGGAGCCCTCGACGGGCTGGAACTTCCCGTCGACGCGCTCGACGTCGACGAGCCGGATGGCGCGCAGCGCGCCGTCGTCGTCGCCGACGAACTCCTCGGTGTTGACCGAGAACAGCCGCTCCCCGCCCTCCTCGTGCGCCGAGGACACCCGGTAGAGCATCGGGTAGGTCGGCCACGGGTTGGACGACGGCCGCGCCGACGGCGGCAGCGGCATGATCTCGAGCTGCGTCACCGACGCGGCGCCCTGGCGATGCGCCGTGCCGACGCAGTCGGCGCCGGTGTCGCCGCCGCCGATGACGACGACGTCCTTGCCCTCGGCGTCGATGTAGGAGCGCTCGTAGTCGCCCTGCTGCACCTTGTTCGACGGCGGCAGGTACTCCATCGCCTGGTGGATGCCGTCGAGCTCGCGCCCGGGGGCGGGCAGGTCGCGCCACGTGGTGGCGCCGACCGCGAGCACCACCGCGTCGTGGTGGGCGCGCAGCGTGTCGACCGCGACGTCGTGCTCGCCCGACCCGCCGATCTCCACCCCGGCGACGAACCGGGTGCCCTCGAGCTGCATCTGCTCGAGGCGGCGGTCGAGGCGGCGCTTCTCCATCTTGAACTCGGGGATGCCGTAGCGCAGCAGGCCGCCGATGCGGTCGGCGCGCTCGTAGACGGTGACGTCGTGGCCGGCGCGCGTGAGCTGCTGGGCTGCGGCGAGGCCCGCGGGGCCCGAGCCGACGACCGCGACCGACCTCCCCGACTTCGTGGCCGGGGGCTGGGGGGTGACCCAGCCCTCCTCCCACGCCCGGTCGATGATCTCGATCTCGACCTGCTTGATCGTCACCGGGTCGGAGTTGATGCCGAGCACGCAGGCCGACTCGCACGGGGCCGGGCACAGCGTGCCGGTGAACTCCGGGAAGTTGTTGGTCGCGTGCAGCCGCTCGATGGCCTCGGACCAGTCGTCGCGCCACACCAGGTCGTTCCACTCGGGGATCATGTTCCCGAGCGGGCAGCCCTGGTGGCAGAACGGGATGCCGCAGTCCATGCAGCGTCCGGCCTGCTTCTTCAGCGTGGTCTCGGCGAGCTGCTCGTAGACCTCGTGCCAGTCCTTGATGCGGATGTCGACCGGGCGCCGGCGCGGGAGCTCGCGGCCGGTGTTGAGGAATCCCCGGGGGTCAGCCACGAGCAGCCTCCATGATCGCTTCGTTGACGTCGCGTCCGTCGCGCTCGGCGTCGGCCGTCGCCTCGAGCACCCTCTTGAAGTCGACCGGCATCACCTTCGTGAACCGCGGCAGGGCCGCGTCCCAGTCGGTGAGCAGGCCGTGCGCGACCGCCGAGTCGGTGGCGGCGTAGTGGCGCTCGACGAACCCGTGCAGCTCGTCGGCGTCGTCGCGCGAGAGGAGCTCGAGCTCGACCATCTCCTGGTTCACGTACTGGGCGTCGAGGTCGAGCACGTAGGCGATGCCCCCGCTCATGCCGGCGGCGAAGTTGCGCCCGGTGGTCCCGAGGATCACCGCGCGGCCGCCGGTCATGTACTCGCAGCCGTGGTCGCCGACGCCCTCGACGACGGCGAGCGCGCCGGAGTTGCGCACGCAGAAGCGCTCGCCGACCTTGCCGCGCAGGAACACCTCGCCCGCGGTGGCGCCGTAGGCGATGACGTTGCCGGCCACGATGTTCTGCTCGGCCACCAGCGGAGCGCTCGGGTGCGGGCGCACGACGAGCCGGCCACCCGAGAGGCCCTTGCCGAAGAAGTCGTTGGTGTCGCCGAGCAGGCGCAGCGTCACCCCCGGCGGCAGGAACGCCCCGAACGACTGCCCGCCCGAGCCGGTGAAGGTCACGTCGATGGTGTCGTCGGGCAGGCCCTTGCCGCCGAAGCGACGCGTCACCTCGGTGCCGAGCATGGTGCCCACGGTGCGGTTGACGTTGCGGGCGGGCAGCTCGAGGCGCACCGGCGTCCCGTCGGCGAGCGCCCCCTCGGCGAGCTGGATGAGGGTGTGGTCGAGGGCCTCGTCGAGGCCGTGGTCCTGCGCGTGCCGGTCTGGTGCAGCGTCTGGTCGGCGAACTGCTCGGGCAGCTCGACCCGGTGCAGGATCGGCGAGAGGTCGAGCCCCTCGGCCTTCCAGTGCGCCTCCGCGGCGCGGGTGTCGAGGACCTCGGCGTGCCCGACCGCCTCGGCGATCGAGCGGAACCCCAGCGCCGCGAGGTGCTCGCGCACCTCCTGGGCCACGAACTCCATGAACGACACGACGTACTCGGCCTTGCCGTCGAACTTCGCGCGCAGCGTCGGGTTCTGCGTGGCCACGCCGACCGGGCAGGTGTCGAGGTGGCAGACGCGCATCATGATGCAGCCGGACACGACGAGCGGGGCCGTGGCGAAGCCGAACTCCTCGGCGCCGAGCAGCGCGGCGACGACGACGTCGCGGCCGGTCTTGAGCTGGCCGTCGGCCTGCACGACGATCCGGTCGCGCAGGTTGTTGGCCAGCAGCGTCTGCTGGGTCTCGGCCAGGCCGAGCTCCCACGGCCCGCCGGCGTGCTTGATCGAGGACAGCGGCGAGGCGCCGGTGCCGCCGTCGTGCCCGGAGATCAGCACGACGTCGGCGTGGGCCTTCGCCACGCCCGCCGCGACCGTGCCGACGCCGACCTGGCTGACCAGCTTCACGTGGATGCGGGCCCGCGGGTTGGCGTTCTTCAGGTCGTGGATGAGCTGGGCGATGTCCTCGATCGAGTAGATGTCGTGGTGGGGCGGCGGGGAGATCAGCCCGACGCCCGGCGTGGAGTACCGGGTCGTCGCGATCCACGGGTAGACCTTGTGGCCGGGCAGCTGGCCGCCCTCGCCGGGCTTGGCCCCCTGCGCGATCTTGATCTGGATGTCGTCGGCGTTGACCAGGTACTCGCTGGTCACGCCGAAGCGGCCGGAGGCGACCTGCTTGACCGCGCTGCGCCGCGAGTCGCCGTTCTCGTCGACGGTGAAGCGGCCCGGGTCCTCGCCGCCCTCACCGGTGTTCGAGCGCCCGCCGAGGCGGTTCATCGCGATCGCGAGCACCTCGTGCATCTCCTGGGAGATCGACCCGTAGGAGATGGCGCCGGTGTTGAACCGCTTGACGATCTCGCTGACCGGCTCGACCTCGTCGATCGGCACCGGCTCGCGGTCGTGGGTGAAGCCGAACAGGCCGCGCAGCGTGAGCAGCCGCGAGCTCTGCTCGTCGACCGCGCGGGTGTACTCCTTGAACGTGTCGTAGTTCCGCGAGCGCGTGGAGTGCTGCAGCTTGAACACCGTGTGCGGGTTGAACACGTGCAGCTCGCCCTCGCGGCGCCACTGGTACTCGCCGCCGACGCCGAGCTCGCGGTGCGCGGGCTTGACGCCGTCGCGCGGCCAGGCCTCGCGGTGGCGGATGGCGACCTCCTCGGCGAGGACGTCGTAGCCGATCCCGCCGAGGCGCGAGGTGGTGCCCGCGAAGCAGTCGTCGATCACCGTGGTGCCGAGGCCGACGGCCTCGAAGATCTGGGCGCCCATGTACGACGCGACGGTCGAGATGCCCATCTTCGACATCGTCTTGCGCACACCCTTGGCCAGCGCGTCGACGACGTTGCGCGCCGCGGTGGAGGTGCCGACGCCGGTGATGACACCGCGCTCGATGAGGTCGGTGACCGTGTCGAGCGCGAGGTAGGGGTTGACCGCGGACGCGCCGTAGCCCAGCAGCAGCGCGACGTGGTGGGTCTCGCGGACGTCGCCGGCCTCGACGACGAGGTCGACGCGGGTCCGCGTCTTCTCGCGCACGAGGTGGTGGTGGACGGCGCCGGTGAGCAGCAGCGACGGGATCGGGGCGTGCTCGGCGTCGGAGTTGCGGTCGGAGAGCACGAGGACCCGGGCGCCGTCGGCGATCGCGGCCGAGACCTCGGCTCGCGGATCTCGCGAGCCGCTCGGCGCAGCCCGCGCCCGCCCTGCGCCACGCGGAACAGACCCGACACGACGTGGGGGGCGAACCCGGGCATGTCGCCGTCGTCGTTGATGCCGATGATCTGGGCGAGCTCGTCGTCGTCGATCACCGGGACGCGCAGCACCACGCGGCGGCACGACGCGGGCGAGACCTCGAGCAGGTTGGTCTCGGAGCCGAGCGTGACCTGCAGCGAGGTGACGAGCTCCTCGCGGTAGGCGTCGAGCGGCGGGTTGGTGACCTGCGCGAAGAGCTGGGTGAAGTAGTCGAAGAGCACCCGGCTGCGCGACGAGAACGGCGCGAGCGGCGCGTCGTTGCCCATCGACCCGGTGGCCTCGGCTCCCCCGGTCGCCATCGGGCGCAGGAGCAGCGAGAGCTCCTCGGAGGTGTAGCCGAAGGTCTGCTGCCTGCGGACGAGCACGTCGTGGTCGAAGGCGATGCGCTTGCGCGAGGGCAGGTCGGCGAGGTCGACCATGCCGGCGTGCAGCCACTCGTCGTAGGGGTGCTCGGCGGCCATCTCGGCCTTGATCTCGTCGTCGTCGACGATGCGCCGCCCGGCGGTGTCGACGAGGAACATGCGCCCGGGCTCGAGCCGGCCCTTGCGCACGACGGTGGCCGGGTCGAGGTCGAGGACGCCGACCTCGGAGCCGAGCACGACCAGGCCGTCCTCGGTGACCCAGTAGCGCGCGGGGCGCAGCCCGTTGCGGTCGAGCACCGCGCCGATCAGCGTGCCGTCGGTGAACGCGGCGAGCGCCGGGCCGTCCCAGGCCTCCATCAGCGTGGAGTGGTAGCGGTAGAACGCGCGGCGGGCCGGGTCCATCTGCCCGTGGTTCTCCCACGCCTCCGGGATCATCATCAGCACCGCGTGCGGCAGCGAGCGGCCGCCCAGGTGCAGCAGCTCGAGCACCTCGTCGAACGAGGCGGAGTCGCTCGCCTCCGGGGTGACGATCGGGAACAGCCGGTCGATGTCGTCGCCGAACGCGCTGCTGGCCAGCATCGACTCGCGGGCACGCATCCAGTTGCGGTTGCCCCGCAGCGTGTTGATCTCGCCGTTGTGGGCGAGGAACCGGTACGGGTGCGCGAGACCCCAGGCCGGGAAGGTGTTGGTGGAGAAGCGGCTGTGCACGAGGGCGAGCGAGCTGGTGGTGCGCTCGTCGGTGAGGTCGGCGTAGAACGGCCGAGCTGCTCCTCGGAGAGCATGCCCTTGTAGACGATGGTCCGGCCCGAGAGGCTCGCGACGTAGGTCTCGTGCCCGGCCGCGCGCGCCTCGTGCTCGAGGCGCTTGCGCAGGCAGAAGGCGCGACGCTCGAGCGTGAGCCCGGCGCCGCCCGACAGACCGCGGCGGTCGTCGCCCGCGTTCGGGGTGTCGACGACCTCGGTGACGTCGGCGGGCAGGCCGAGGAAGAGCTGGCGGAACCGTGGGCATCGCCTCGCGGGCGGTGGGCCCGATGCCGGCGCCGTCGGGGTCGACGGGCAGGTCGCGCCACGCCAGGACCTCGAGGCCCTCCTCGCCGGCGAGCCGCGCGACGAGCTCCTCGACGGCCGCGGCGGCGCCGTCGTCGTCGGGGAGGAAGACGTTGCCCGCGGCGGAGCGCCCGGCCTCGGGCAGCGTCACGCCGCAGTCCGCCAGCAGCGGCCGGAAGAGCCCGTCGGGCACCTGGATGAGGATGCCGGCGCCGTCGCCGGTCTCGGCTCGCTGCCGCGGGCGCCGCGGTGCTCGAGGTTGAGCAGCGCCGTGAGGCCCTGCTGCCACGATGCGGTGGTCGCGGCGACCGGCGATGTCGGCGACGAAGGAGACGCCGCAGGCGTCGTGCTCGTGCGCGCCGTCGTAGAGCCCCTGGGGCCGGGTGCCCGGGTGGCCGGGCGTGGTGCGAGCGGGCCTGGTGCGGGCGGTACAGAGCCACGAGCCCCTCCGTCGGTCGTCGGGTGGCGGTGCTCGGCCGGTCGACCCGGCGGACCGCGCTGGTGGTCGGTGGTGGTGGACGCCCGGCCCGTGGCGGGCGGCGTGCGGGCGCCGAGCGGGCGCGGGCGCGCCCGGCGCGCCGCGGCCGCCGCGACAGCGATGGCGCGGCGGGCGCAGAGGCAACCTGACGTTAACCTCGGCGGGCGCATCGGCGCACCGGTTCGGCGGGCCGATGCCGATCGCCACTCGCGATCAACCTCGGTGCCCGCCGCCGGGTCGCGGAATCGGGGGATGGGGCCGATGGTGTCGGGGTATCCCGCTAGCGTCTCGAACGCATGTTCGAGCGCCACGCGGAGCGGATATCTCGCCGCCGCGCGTCGGCGCCGCCGCCCGACGACCCAGGAGTTCTCATGACCGATCCCGACACGCCGAACAGTGTGCAGGGCGACGCGCCGTCCGGCCAAGACTCGAGCGCCGACTCCGGCGCCGCCGCGCCCGATCCGCACGCGGTGAAGACGCAGCGCACGGGCTCGTCGGCCGAGAAGGACAACAGCCGGTGGGTCACCGGCGGCGAGCCGATGACCGGCCCGCAGGCCTCCTACCTCGACACGCTGGCGCAGAACGCGGGCGAGGAGGCACCGACCGGCCTGACCAAGGCGCAGGCCTCCGACGAGATCGAGCGCCTGCAGAGCGAGGGCGGGACGCCCGACCCGTCCAACCAGGAGCGCCCGACCACCGACTGGGTGACCGGCGACGAGCCGATGACCGGCCCGCAGGCGTCCTACCTCGAGACGCTCGCCCAGCAGGCCGGGGTCGAGCCGCCCACCGGGCTCACCAAGTCCGAGGCCTCGCGGGCCATCGACGACCTGCAGGCGAAGGCCAAGGGGTGACGTGAGGCGCGTCTGGCCGCTCGGCACGCCGGGCACCGAGCTCGACCGCGAGGCGCTGGCGGTCGCGTACGCCTACCCCGGTGGGCTGACGCGGCCGTTCGTGCGGCTCAACTTCGTCGCGAGCGCCGACGGCGCCGTGAGCGTCGACGGCGTGTCGGGCGGGCTCGACGCCCCGGGTGACGGCGACGTCTTCGGCGTGCTGCGCGAGCTGGCCGACGTCGTGGTCGCCGGGTCGGGCACGGTGCGTGCCGAGGGGTACCGGGGCGTGCGGACCTCGCCCGAGCTGCGGGCCCGACGCCGGTCGCGCGGGGCAGGCCGAGGTGCCGCCGGTCGCGGTGGTCACCGCGTCGTGCGCGCTGCCGCCCGACGCCCGGCTGCTGACCGACACCGGCGTCCCGCCGCTGATCCTGACCAGCGCCGCGGCGCCCGCCGACGCCCGGTACCGCCTGGCCGACGCCGGGGCGGAGGTGGTGGTCGTCGCCGAGGGCGCGATCGGCGTCCCGGCCGTCCTCTCCGCGCTGGCCGACCGGGGCCTGCGGCGCGTGCTCTGCGAGGGCGGGGCGGCGCTCGCGGGCAGCTTCGTCGCCGACGACCTGCTCGACGAGCTGTGCCTCTCCCTCGCGCCCCAGCTCGCGGGCGCGGGCGCCGGGCGCATCGTGGCCGGGCCTGAGTTCAAGGGGTCGCGCGCCCTGCGCCTGACCTCGGTCATCGGGCACGACGACGGCCTGATGCTGCGCTACCGCACCGCGCGGGGCGACGCCGCAGGGAGCGGCTGAGGCTCCGTTGCGTACTCCGTCCGAGTGATCCCTCGAGAGGGTCGGCGCGGGCGGGTGTCACACGGGTATCGGGACCCCGATCGTCCCCGCACCGACTCGCGCACAGGAGCGCCCCATGACGCAGAGCCCCACCGCCGCCACCGGCACCGAGGCCCCCGCCGTGTCGACCCCCGGCCGCTCCGGGTCCACCCCGGCCCGGCTCGCCGACGACACGGGCCAGGGCAAGACGACCATCGCCTCCGGCGTGGTCCAGAAGATCGCCGGCATCGCGGCGCGCGACGTCTCGGGCGTCTACTCGATGGGCGGCGGGGTCTCGCGGGCCTTCGGCGCCATCCGCGAGCGGATCCCCGGCGGCAGCGGCACCTCCCAGGCCGCGGGCGTCCAGGTCGAGGTCGGCGAGAAGCAGGCCGCGATCGACCTCGACCTCGTCGTCGAGTACGGCGCCGGCATCGTCGAGCTCGCCCGCGCGGTGCGCCGCAACGTGATCGCCGCCGTCGAGCAGATGACCGGCCTCGAGGTGATCGAGGTCAACATCGCCGTCAACGACATCCACATGCCGGGCGACGAGCCGCAGGACGACCCCGCCCCCGCGCCCACCACCACGCGCGTCGAGTGAGCACGCCGGGATCGGTCGATCCCGGTCGCGGCCGCGGCGCGGCGCGGGCGGGTGTCCCCGGGCCGCCGCGCCGCCCGCGGCCCCGCGCGCGGTCTCCCCGGGCCGCCGACGCGCCGGGCCGGACGGGCCCGGCGTCTCGGTGCGGGTCGCCGACGCGCTGCTCGCCCACCCGGCGGTCGCCCGGTTGTCGACGGGACGCTTCGGCACGGTCGCCACGTACCTGCCGGGGCGTCGCCAGCCCGGTGTCGCCCTCGGCGACGGCGACGAGCCCGCACGGGTGTCGGTGGTGCTGCGCTACGGCGCCCCGGTCGGTCCGACCGCCGACGAGCTCCGCGGGATCGTCGCCGCCGAGACCGGCGCCCGGCGGGTCGACGTCGTCGTCACCGACCTCGCCCTGCCCGACCGGCCGCCTCGGACGGCGACTGGGCGGTACGACCCGCGACCGACCCGGCGACCCACTCGACCCGTCCCGGACGGTCCTGCCTGGAGGCAGTCGAGCGGCGTCGGCCTCATCCTCGGCGGCCGCCGCCGTCGGCGGCCTGCAGGGACATCGCCGCCGACGTCGCCGCGGCGTTCCGGGCCTTCGTCCGGCGCCACCACCCCGACGTCGGCGGCGACCGCCGAGCGTGTTCCGCGACCGGGCTCGGTGCCCGCGGGCGGGCGTCGGGCCCGACCGCGTCGACGGCGAAGGTCGAGGGCTACGGCGACCAGGTCGACGTGCGCCTCGAGGTGCCGCTGGTCTACCCCGCGCCGATCGCCGTCGCGGTCGAGGCCGTCCGCGGGCGTCCGACGAGCGACGACCCCGCCTCGACGCCCCGATCGTGGCCGTGCGCCACGTGACGCTGCACCGGCTCGGCCGCCTCGGGCGTGCGCCTGCTGTCCGTCTGCTGTTCCCGACCCCGCTGGTCCCGGCTCCGCCGTCGAGACCGTCACCCTGTGGGTCGCCCCGTCCTGCCTGGAGGCAGTCGCGTCGCTGACCTGAGTCGCCACTCTCGCCGGCCTGTTCGTCGGCCTCATCCTCGGCGTGGCCGCCGCCGTCGGCGGCCTGCAGGGCTTCGTCATCGCCCTGCTGCTGGGCGTCCTCGGCTTCGTCGTCGGCCGGGTGCTCGACGGCGAGCTCGACCTCAACCAGCTCATCGGCCGCGGTCGCGACCGGTGAGCGCGCCTCCCGCTCGCCACCCGCCCCAAGGTGTCGGTGTCGGTCGATCACGATGACGAAGGTCGCCCCGGCCCGCCCGCTCCGTCGGTGGCCAGCGCTTCTCCACCGTGATCATCGGCCTGGTGCTCCTCGCCGCCGCCGTGCTGGCCGTCGTGGGCCCGCGTGACACCGACGACCCGCTGGTGCTCGCCGAGCGCGGCGCCTCGAGATCGCGTGGTCGGTCGTGCGCAAGATCGCCGAGCGCGCCGCCGACTCGAGTGAGGGCACGACGTCGGTCCGCGCCGCACTCGCCGGGCCGCCGCGGCCGAGGGCATCGACGGCGTGAAGCGTGCCCGGGTCCGGCTCGGCGACGCCGGCGTCACGTCGTCGGCACGGTCTCCGCGACGTGCTACGGCGACCAGGTCGACCTGCGGCTCGAGGTGCCGCTGGTCTACCCGGCCCCGATCGCGCTCACCGTCGTGGCGGTGTCCGGCAACGTCCGCGTGCGCTTCGCGACGCTGACCGGCTATCACGTCCGGACCCTCGACATCACGGTGTCGGCCCTCGCCGACCCGACGCCCGCACCATCGCGTACCGGAAGGGTGGACTAGTCGCCGCGCGTCGAGGCCGTCACGCGCGCCCGCTGCTGCGTCTGCTGACGCCCTGCTCGGCGCTGCCCGTGATCGCCCTCGCGCCGTCGGCGGGCTCGCGCTCGCCGTCGAGACCGTCACGCTGTGGGCCGCGCCCGGCTCGTCGCCGCTCGTCGTGCCGTGGCCGACGTGGCGCGACGACCTCGCCGCGGTCACCTGGGACTCCGGCGGCCTGCGGGTCGTCGCGATCGTCCTCGGCGTCGTCGGGCTGTTCGTGCTGCTGCTCGGCATGTCGGGGCGCCGCCGCGACGTGTTCCTCACCGACCCGGTCCCCGAGGTGACGGTGACGACCTCGCCGCGCTCGCTCGCGCGCGCCGTGGGCCACGAGGTGCGCTCGCACGACGACGTGGTCTCGGCCTCGGTCGTGGCCTCGGCCAAGAAGATCGTCGTGAAGGCGGCCACGCTCGACCCGGTCGAGGAGGTCCGCGGGTCGGTCCGGGCCCGGGTCGACGAGCTGCTGACCCGCCTGCCGCTCGCCCAGCGCCCCAAGGTGTCGGTGTCGGTCGACGGACGAGACGCGGGGGCGCTGCGATGAGCCGCCGCTCGCGGGCCGCCGTCGCCCGCTCCACCCGCGGCGACCGCTGTCGCCGTCCTGCTCGCGTCTGACTGCTGCTCGTGCGCCGCACGCGATCGGTGCGGGCGCCGTGCCTGCTCGGGCGCCGCCGGGCGTCCTTGCCCGGGCGGCGTTTGTGGCACCTACCGCGCGTTGTAGCGCAGCGTGTCGCGGCGTCGACCCCAGCGATCGCCACTCCTCGACCTCGACGCCGAGGTGCTCGCCGCGCACACCGCCGACATCGTGGCGTGGCCGGTCGGCGACGGCCGATCGCCCTCGGCGCTCGGCTGCTCGTGCTGTTCGTGCTGGGCCTGCTCTGGGCGCTGCGCTCCCTGCGCCCCGAGCCGCAGCCCGACGTGCTGCTCTCCGAGGCCCCGGGGAACCGTCTGAAGGTCGAGCACGCCGCCGTCGCCGACGCCGTGCGCCGCGACGCCGAGGGCATCGACGGCGTGAAGCGTGCCCGGGTCCGGCTCGTCGGCGACGCCCGCGCCCCGACGACGCCCTGCGCCTGACGCTGTTCCTGGTCGAGGGCACCGACGTGCGCGACGTCTGGGCCGAGGTCGACGGCCGCGTCCTCGCCCGCGCGCGCCGGGCGTTCGACGTCTCGGCCCTGCCCGCCGCGGTCCGCGTCGAGCTCGACTCGTCGTCGTCGCACGCGCCGCGTCTGGGCGGTGCGGCCGCGCTGAGGACCGGGTCAGGTCGCGCGCAGGACCTCGGCGAGGTCGAAGCGCACGGGGCGCTCGAGCTGGGCGTAGGTGCAGGACGCGGGGTCGCGGTCGGGGCGCCAGCGGGCGAACTGCGCGGTGTGGCGGAACCGCGCGCCCTCCATGTGGTCGTAGCGCACCTCGACGACCCGCTCGGGGCGCAGCGGGACGAACGAGAGGTCCTTCTGGGCGTTCCACCGGCTGTGCTCGGCCTCGCGGGGCGTGCGGGTGCCGCTCTGCTGCGCCGCCCAGGCCCACGGGTGGTCGTCGAAGGTCGTCACGAGCGCCTGGAGCGCGGTGAACAGCTCCTTGCGCCGCGCCATCGGGAACGCGCCGATGACGCCGACCGACGCGAGCCTGCCCTCGTCGGTGTGCAGCCCGAGCAGCAGGGAGCCGAGCGCGTCGGGCCCGGACTTGTGCACCCGGTAGCCGGCGACCACGCAGTCGGCGGTGCGATCCGGCTTGATCTTGGTCATGACCCGCTTGTCGGGCTGGTAGGTGAGGTCGCCCCGCTTGGCGATGAGGCCGTCGAGCCCGGCGCCCTCGAAGCGCTCGAACCACACCCGGGCGGTCTCGAGGTCGTCGGTGGTCGGGGTGACGTGGACCCCGCCGCGCACCGGGGCCCCCGCGCCGATCAGCTGCTCGAGCCGGGCGCGGCGGGTGGTGAACGGCTCGCCGGTGAGGTCCTCGTCGCCCACGGCGAGCAGGTCGAACGCCACGAAGGACGCGGGCGTCTCGACCGAGAGCTTCGCGACCCGCGAGGCCGCCGGGTGCACGCGCTGCAGCAGCGTCTCGAAGTCGAGCCCCGTCCCGGCCTCGTCGACGACGACGATCTCGCCGTCGACGACGCAGCGCGGCGGGAGGGCCGCGCGGAAGGCCTCGACCAGCTCGGGGAAGTAGCGGGTCATCGGCCGCTCGTTGCGGCTGCCGATCTCGACCTCGTCGCCGTCACGGAAGACCACCGAGCGGAAGCCGTCCCACTTGGGCTCGTAGAGCTGCCCCGCGGGGATCGCCGCGACCGGCTTGGCCAGCATGGGTGACACGGGCGGCATGACCGGCAGTTCCACGCGGCACATCATGCCCGGGACGCGGAACAGAGTAAGGGGAGCACGCCGACAGGGGAGCCGGACCAGGGGGGCAGACGCCTCCTCCCGTGACACGACGAGGGCCCGGCGACCTGACCCCGGCACCGCCCCACCGGGGCGGGTGCGCCTCTGCTCGCGGTGCTCGCGCTCGCGCTGCTGGTTGTGAGCGGCTGCGCGGTCGGGCCGTCGGTACGCCCGCCGGTGGCCACGAGCTCCGACAGCGACGCGCCGCCCGCCCAGGACGACGCCCCGACCTCCGCACCCGCACCGCCGCCGCTGCTGCCGCCGCTGATCGCGCCGGCCGAGGTCGACATCGGGTTCTCCGACTGCACCGGTGAGCTCCGCGCGACGATGCCGGACTCGGCGCTGGGCGGGCGCGACCTCCGCTTCGAGTGCGGCCTGGTGCCGGTCTCGGGGCGCGGGAGCGCGAGCCCGGCCGAGCTGTCGGTGGTCCGGGTGTCCGACGGTCCGCCCCCCGGCGTCGGGAGCGCCCCGCCGCGCCGCCGGTCGTGGCCCTCGGCGAGCCGGGCGGGCCCGTCGGCACCGACGAGGCCGTGCGGCTGGCGACCAGCACCGCCCCCGACCTGCTCGGCGCGACCGCGATCTACGGCGTCGACATGCGCGGCACCGGGTCCTCCGAGCCGGTCGACTGCCTGACGCCCGCGACGCGCGAGGCGATCACCGACGCCGACCCGCAGGCGTCGACCCCCGACGCCCTGCGACCGCTGCGCGACGCCGCCCAGACCGCGGCCCGCACCTGCACCCAGATCCTCGAGACCGGGCTGACCGACTACCGCACCGGGGTCGGCGCCGAGGACCTCGAGCAGGTCCGGCAGGCGCTGCGCGTCCCCCAGCTGCACGTCGTGGGGCTCGGCGCGGGGGCGAGCGTCGTCGCGGAGTGGGCCCAGCGCCACCCGTCGTCGGTGGGGCGCACGGTCCTCGACAGCCCGCCCGACCTCACCGCGTCCACCTCGCAGCGCGCCGACGAGCAGACCAAGGCGGCCCGCGCCGCCCTCGGCGCGTTCGCGAGCGAGTGCACCGCGCGGACGTCGTGCACCCTCGGGGTCGACCCGGTCGCCACCGTGACCGGCGTGCTCGCCCGGGTCCGCGCCGCCGCCGCTCGTCGGCCGCCGACGGCCGCCTCGTCACCGACGGGACCGTGACCCGCGCGCTGACCACCGGCCTGGCGCGCCCGAGCAGTGGCCCGCCACCGACGCGCGATGGCCGCCGCCGGGCCGCGGCGACCCCGGGGCGTGCTGGGGCTGCTCGCCCCGCGCGAGGCCGACGGCGGCGGCTTCGACGCGGCCCTGCTGGCCGGGTGCAACGACACCGCCGAGCGGCTGACCGTCGACCAGGTCGCCGCGGACGCCGAGCGGGCCCGTCGCGCCGACCCGCTGTTCGGCGCGTTCTTCGCCCAGCAGTCCCTGCTGTGCACCGCCTGGCCGGTGCCCACGGCCACGCCCGCGCTGCCCGAACGCACCGGCCCCCCGCCGCTCGTGCTCGGCACCGAGGGCGACCCGAGCACCCCGCTGCCCGCCACCCGGCGGGTCGCCGCGAGCCGGAGCGACGTGACGCTGGTGTCGTGGCTCGGGGCGGCGCACGGCGCCTTCCCCGGGACGCCGTGCGTCGGCGACGCCGTCGCGCAGTACCTCCTCGAGGGGGACCTGCCCCGTCAGGGCAAGGTCTGCCCGCCCTGATCCGCCGGGCGGCTCTAGGGTGCGGGCCATGCCGTTGCCGCAGGTCCTCGACACCGTCCTCGACCGTCTGGTCGTCCCGGGCTACTCCCGGCTGGGGTACGCGGTGCGCAGCCGGACCTGGCGCGAGCCCCGGCCCCGCGCGCTCGAGGGCCGCACGGTGCTGGTGACCGGCGCCAGCTCGGGGCTGGGCAGGGCCACCGCCATCGGCCTCGCGGGCCACGGGGCCACCGTCGAGATGGTGGTGCGCGACGCCGGACGGGGCGAGCAGGCCCGCGAGGCGGTGCTCGCCGAGCACCCGGGCGCCACGGTGAGGGTGGCCGAGTGCGACCTCTCCTCGATCGCCGATGCGCGCCGGTACGCCCGCGAGGTCGTGGCGGGTCCGACCGCCGGTGCACGGCGTGGTCGTCCACAACGCCGGGGTGATGCCGCCGAGCGCAGCGAGACCGCCGAGGGCCACGAGCTGACCCTCGCCACCCACGTCCTCGGCCCGTTCACCCTCACCCGCGAGCTCGCGCCGGCCCTGCGCGCCGGGGCCGAGCCGACCGCCCCCGCCCGCGTGGTGTTCGTGTCCTCGGGCGGGATGTACGCGGCGGGGCTGCGCACCGACGACCCGGAGTACACCGAGGACGGCTACTCGGGGACGAGGGCCTACGCGCGGACCAAGCGCATGCAGGTCGTGCTCGCCGAGCTCCTCGCCGAGGAGCTCGCCCACGACGGCGTCGTCGTCCACAGCATGCACCCCGGCTGGGCCGACACGCCCGGTGTCGCCTCGTCGATGCCGGGGTTCCACCGGGCGACCTCGCTGCTGCTGCGCACGTCGGCGCAGGGCGCCGACACCGCCGTGTGGCTGCAGGCGGCCGAGGAGCCGGGCCACTGCACGGGCGTGTTCTGGCACGACCGCTCCCCCCGCCCGACCCACTACCTGCCCGGGGGCGGCGACGACCGACCACTACGCGCGGACCTGTGGCGCCTGTGCGTCGAGGCCACCGAGAAGGACGTCTGAGCAGGACCGCCTAGCGCTGCTCGCGCTCGCGTCGCCACACCGAGAACACGTCGCCGTAGCGGGCCATCACGTCGGCGCGCACGTCGGGGTCGGTGCGCGGCACCGCCGAGGAACACCTGGTCGACGTCGCCGAACCGCGCGTGCAGCTCGTCGTCGAGGCGCACGCACGCCCGCTCGAGGTCGGCGGAGGTCAGGCCGTCGGCGAAGTCGAGCCGCGCACAGACCAGCACGCTGTCGGTACCGGTGAGCATGGTCTGCAGGTCGACGACCTGGTCGACCTCAGGGGCGTCGGAGCATGGTCGCATCGCCGCAGGACCCGCGGCTCGATCGCCCGATGAGCGCAGGTTCGTGCGCCCGAGGAGGAACGCGACCCACGCGAGCAGCAGGCCGATCGCGATCGAGCCGGCGCCGTCGTAGACCGACGAGCCGGTCAGCTGGTGCAGGCCGACCCCGGCGAGGGCGATGACGAGCCCGAGCAGCGCGCCGAGTCCTCGAAGAACACGCTCTTGACCGTGGGGTCGTCGGAGAGCAGCAGGTAGCGGCGCAGCGAGAGCCGCAGCACCCGGCGCCGGCCTGGATCTGGCGCAGCGACTGCCGCCACGAGGTGCCCTCGATGAGCATCGACAGGACGATGACGACGTAGGCCACCCACGGGGTGGTCTGCTCCTCGCCGCCGGAGACGATCGTCGACACGCCCTCGTAGATCGAGAACGTGGCGCCGGTGACGAACACCGACACCGGCGAGCATCGCGCCAGGCTGGCTCCGTAGCCGACCCGGTCGACGCGGTGACGCCGACGGCGCAGCGCGGTGAGCAGGAAGATCTCGGTGACGGTGTCGGCCACGGCGGTGAGCGAGGCCGTCGACGACGACCCGGTGACCCGCGACGAGTCGAGCACGCCGACCGCGACGTTCGACGCGAGCGCGAGGGCGACGGTGAGGGTGCTGCCGCCGCGCGGCTCGTCGGACGTCTCGCCGGACGTCGTCGCGCTCTCCACCGGGGCATCATCCTCCATCGGCAGCCGGTCGACCGTCCACGGCACCGTTCACCCGTTCGCCGCGTCGGACGACCCGTTCACGACTGGACGGTCGACCTCGGCACGGCCTCGCCGCACGGTGGGTACGCGAGGGAGCGCGGCCCGTATCGCGACGGGCGGACCAAGTGAGGACGAGGCGGGGGATGGCCGACCGGCTGGAGTTCGCGCGGGCGGTACGCCCCGCGGCCGTGGGCGAGGCGACGCGGCTGCGGGGTGAGGTCCGTGGCTGGCTGTCCCAGCTCGACGCCGACGACGAGACCCGCGAGCGGGTGCTCAGCGCGGTGAGCGAGGCGGTCGACAACGCCGTCGAGCACGCCTACGCCGACGTCGTCGAGGGCACCGTCGAACTCACGCTGTGGGTCGACGCCGAGGCCATCAACGTCAGCGTGGTCGACCACGGCGCGGGCACGGGTGCGCCGCCCGCCGAGCCGGGCTCGCACGCGTCACGCGGGCGCGGGATCGTCCTCATGCAGCGCAGCGTCGACAGCGTCGCGATCCGGCACACCGACGACGGAACCGTCGTCGCACTGCGTCACCACCGGGATGGGTGACCCCCTCCTCTCACCGACCGTCGACGCAACCCCGCCGGACGTGAGGCGTCTGAGGGGGAACGGTCCTCGACAGTGGCCCCGCGCGAGGGGAGGGTGGTGACATGGCGTTCTCTGCGGTGAAGCGCGCGAGCACGACGCCGATGGCGCGCTCGCAGCCGATGTCGACCAACCGTCCGCGGTACGACGAGACGTCGCAGTTCGACATCATCCGCGACAGCATCACCGCCGGCGAGCAGATCTACGCCACCTACGCCAGCGACAGCGCGGGCGTCGCGATGGTCGGCGTCACCAACAAGCGGGTGATCCTGCTCGACACGGCGTTCACCGGTGGTCGCGCGGCGCTGGTGACGGCGCCGTTCAGCCGCATCACGACCGTCGCCTACGTGTCGACCGAGGACGAGCCGATCTTCTCGCGGACCATCGCGATCCAGGTCGGCAGGATCTTCTACGAGGTCACGTGCCGGGGTGAGGAGCAGGCGGCCGAGCTGCACGACGTGGTGAGCTGGCACCTCATGAACTGAGGGCGGGCGGGCGCGGCGGCTCAGGAAGGAGAGAGCCTCGGAAGCCAGCGCCAGCGCCGCCGAGGGCGCGGACATCGGCGACGTCGAGCGCGGCGACGCCCATCGAGCGGGCGGCGGTGGCGACGTCGTCGAGGAGCTCGGGGCAGGTGCACACCACCGCGTCGACGTCGCGGCCCGCCAGCTCGCCGATGCGGGCCGCCAGGCGCACGATCCGCCCCTCGGTGTCGTGCACCAGGTCGTCGAACAGCGTCGCGTCGACGAGGTGCACGTCGCCGATCCACGGGGCGTGCTCCGCGATCATCTGGCGAGTCACGGCGACGTGCGATTGCGCGACGTGGAGGAAGCCGACGCTACGCACGCGCTCACCATGCCAGATGACGGCGCGTGAGGAGAAGTGCACGTGAGGTGTGCGCCCCGGTCGTGACCTCCGGATCGAATCAGTTCCCCGGCGTGGCGCTCCGGTCGCCCAGCGTCGACGATCTCGCGCATGCCCAGCGACGCGCCCCGGTGGTCCGCCCGAACCTCGCCGACGTCACGGTGGTCGCGCCGACGGCGAGCGTGCACCTCACCCCGGCGCGCCACGACCTGGTGGCGACGGCCCGCGCGTTCGCGATGACCGAGGTGCTGCCCGTCGCCGACGAGCTCGACCCGCAGCGGGCGGACATCCCCGAGGACCTGCTCGGACGGATGGCCGAGCTGGGGTACTTCGGGCTGCTCGTCGACGCCGAGCACGGCGGGGGCGGGCCTCGGGGTGTTCGAGTACTGCCTGGTCTCCGAGGAGCTCGCCCGCGCCTGGATGAGCGTCGGCAGCATCATCGCCCGCGGCAACGGCACCGGTGCGCCTCCCCGACCCGGCGCGGCGCGCCGCGAGCTGCTCGCCGGCGCAGCGCCGCGGCGCCGGCGCGCGATCGCGTTCTCCGAGCCCGACGCGGGCTCCGACCTCGCGGGGGTCGAGTGCTCCGCGGAGCGCACCGAGGAGGGCTGGGCCCTCTCCGGCACCAAGCGCTGGGTCGGGCACGCCCTCTCCGCCGACTTCCTGCACCTGCTCGCCCGCACCCGGCCCCCGCGTGAGGGCCGCAGCCGCTCCGACGGCCTCGAGCTGTTCGAGGTCGAGAAGGAGCGGGGCCGCTTCCCCGACGGCGTCACGGGCACGCCCATCGACAAGATCGGCTACTTCGGGCTGACGACCTGGGAGCTGCGCCTCGACGGCTGACGCTGCCCGCCGACGCGCTGCCGGACACCGGCCAGGAGGAGGGGCAGGGCTTCAAGGACAGCCTCCGCTGGCTCGGCACGGCGCGCGTGCAGACCGCCGCCCGCGCCGTCGGGCTCGCCCGTGGCGCGCTCGAGGACGCGCTCGCCTACAGCCGGCGCCGGGTGCAGTTCGGCGAGGCGATCGGCGACCGCCAGGCCATCCGCTTCGCCCTCGCCGACATGGCCGCCGAGGTCGAGGCCGCCCGTCAGCTCTGGTACCACGCGGCGTGGCTGCTCGACGCCGGCGAGAGCGCCGAGGTCGAGACGTCGCAGGCCAAGCTCGTGGCCTCGGAGACCGCCGCGCGGGTCACCGGCAACGCGCTGCAGATCTTCGGCGGCAACGGCTACACCACCGAGTACTCCGTCGAGCGCTACTGGCGCGACGGCCGCCTGACCACGATCTTCGAGGGCACCTCGGAGATCCAGCGCAAGATCATCTCCGACGCGCTCGTGGGCTGACGCGCTTGTGCTGCTTTCGGGGCCCATAACCCCCGAAAGCAGACACATGAGCTCCGCTCACAGGCCGTAGGACTCCAGGAGGCGCAGCCAGACCTCGTTGACCGACGGGAACGCGGGGACGGCGTGCCAGAGCCGGTCGAGGGTCACCTCGCCGACCACGGCGATCGTCGCGGCGTGCAGCAGCTCGTCGACGCCCGGGCCGACGAAGGTCGCGCCGAGCACCACCCGGCGCTCGGGGTCGATCACGAGCTTGGCGACGCCGGTGTAGCCGTCGGCGCGCAGCGCGCCGCCCGCGGTCTGCCCCGGGTCGTAGCTGACCGTCTCGACGCGCCCGCCCGCCGCGCGGGCCTGCGCCTCGGTGAGCCCGACGGCGGCGACCTGCGGGTCGGTGAACACGACCTGGGTGACCGCGGTGTGCTCGGCGGTCGCGTGGTGGTGGTCGTAGGGGCCCTCGCCGACGCGCTCGCCCCTCGCCCGCGCCACGAGCACGTCGGCGCACACCCGCGCCTGGTACTTGCCCATGTGCGTGAGCGCCGCGGCGTCGGAGCAGTCGCCGACCGCGTACAGCCAGCCGTCGGCCACGTCGACGGCGGCGGTCGTGTCGTCGACCGCGATCGTCCGCCCGTCGCCCAGGCCCACGGTGTCGAGCCCGATCCCGCTCGTCGCCGGCCGGCGGCCCGCGGCCACGAGGAGGTGCTGCGCGGTGACGGTGCTGCCGTCGCCGAGCGTCGCCCGGACCCCCTGGCCCTCGGGCGCCACCGCGGTCAGCGACACCCCGAGCCGCACGTCGACGTCGTCGCCGCGCAGCGAGGCGGCCACACGCTCCCCGGCCTCGGGCTCGAGCGCGGGCAGCAGCCGCTCGCCGTGCTGGACGAGGGTCACCGTCGCCCCGAGACGCCGCCAGGCGGTCGCGAGCTCGCAGCCCACGGCCCCGCCGCCGAGCACGACCAGCGACTCGGGCACCTCCTGCGCCGACGTGCCCTCGCGGTTGGTCCACACCTCGACGTCGTCGATGCCCTCGACCGGCGGGATCGCGGGCACGCTGCCGGTGGCGACGACGACGGCCTGCCGGGCGCGCAGCGTGCTGACGGTGCCGTCGGCGTGGTCGACCTCGACGGTCCGCTCCCCCGCGAGCCGCCCGCGCCCCCGGACCAGGACGGCGCCGGCGCCCTCGAGCCACTCCGCCTGGCCGCTGTCGTCCCAGTGCGAGACGAACGCGTCGCGTCGGGCCAGGATCGCGGCCACGTCGACCGCGCCGGTGACCGCCTGGCGCACGCCGTCGATGCTGCGGGCCGAGGCGTAGCGCTCGAGCGGGGTGAGCAGCGCCTTGCTGGGCATGCAGGCCCAGTAGGAGCACTCGCCGCCCGCGCGCTCGGCCTCGACGACCGCGACCGTCAGGCCGCCCCGGATCGCCCGGTCGGCGACGTTCTCCCCGACCGGCCCGGCGCCGATCACCACGACGTCGACCGTCTGCGCTGCGCTCGCCGCACTCGTCATGAGCATCGTCTAGCCGAGAGCGGCGGGCAGGGAAACCCCCGCGCGCGGATCGGGTTAGCGTTAGCGTGAGTCACGTGGACGTCGAGGTGACCAGGCTGCCGGGGATCGGCACGAAGCAGGAGTTCACGACCGCGCGGGGGCGCCTGGTCGGGGTGCTGACCCATCGCGACGGTCACCGCGAGCTGCTCGTGCACGCCGAGGGCGACCCCGACAGCTGCGCGGCGAGCATCGGGCTGACCGAGCCCGAGTGCAACGCGCTCTCGACCCTGCTGGGCGCACCCAACCTCGTCGCGAAGCTGCAGCAGGAGGTCTCGGGCGTCGACACCGCGCAGTTCCCGATCGCCACGGGCTCGCCCTTCGTCGGGCGGCCGCTCTCGGCCACCGCGATGCGCACCCGCACGGCCACGTCGATCGTCGCGGTGGTCCGCGACCACGTGGTCTCCCCGTCGCCCCGCCCGGACTTCGTGTTCGCGGCCGGGGACCTGGTGGTGATCGTCGGCACCGGTGACGGCCTGCAGGCCGCGGCGGCGATCCTCGACCACGGCTGAGCACCGGCGTGCACTCGACCGCGCTGGAGCTGATCGAGCTCGGGGCCCTCATGTTCGGGCTCGGCGTGCTCGGCCGGCTCGCGGGGCGCATCGGCATCTCCCCCGTCCCGCTCTACCTGCTCGGCGGCCTGGCCTTCGGCACGGGCGGCGTCCTGCCGCTCGAGGGCATCGAGGGCTTCACCTCGCTCGCGAGCGAGGTCGGCGTGGTCCTGCTGCTGCTCCTGCTCGGGCTGGAGTACTCGGCGTCGGACCTGGTGTCGGGGCTGCGGCGCTCGTGGCTCGCGGGCGTCGTCGACATGGTGCTCAACGCCGCGCCCGGGGCGATCGCCGCGCTGCTGCTCGGCTGGGGTCCGCTCGGCGCCCTCGCGATGGCGGGGGTCACGTGGGTGTCGTCGTCGGGCATCGTCGCGAAGGTCCTCGACGACCTCGGGCGCCTCGGCAACCGCGAGACCCCGGCGGTGCTGTCGGTGCTGGTCATGGAGGACCTCGCGATGGCCCTCTACCTGCCGATCACCACCGCGGCGCTCGCCGCGCTGGGCTTCGCGGCCGGGCTGCGCACCGTCGCGATCGCCGTCGTGCTGCTCGTCGTGGTCCTCGTCATCGCGCTGCGCTTCGGGCGGGCGGTCTCGGCGGTGGTCGAGTCGCCGAGCTCCGAGGTGTTCCTGCTGCGCGTGTTCGGCATCGCGCTGCTCGTCGCGGGGGTCGCCTCGCAGCTGCAGGTCTCCGCGGGCGTCGGGGCCTTCCTGCTCGGCATCGCGATCAGCGAGGACACCGCCGAGAACGCCACCCGCGTGCTCTCGCCGCTGCGCGACCTCTTCGCCGCGGTGTTCTTCGTCGTCTTCGGGCTCAACACCGACCCCGCACAGGTCCCGGCGGTGCTGCCCGCGGCGATCGTGCTGGCGGTGGTCAGCACGGCCCACGAAGATCGCCGCGGGCTGGTTCGCCGCCCGCCAGATCCGGGTCGGTCCCTGGGCGCTGGCGGGCCGGGGCGGCGCTCGTGGCCCGGGCGAGTTCTCCATCGTCATCGCGGGCCTCGCCCTCACCTCGGGGACGGTCGACCCCGGCTTCGCGCCGCTCGCGACGACCTACGTGCTGCTCATGGCCGTCGTCGGGCCGCTGGCCGCGCGGGCCGTAGAACCCGTCCACGCCCGGCTCACCGGCCGCCCACGCCCGGCCGCCGCCTGAGCCAGCCGGCGGTCGACCGCCGACCCGATGAGGGACCCCGACGCCCCCCGAGTACGTTCGGTGGCCAGGTTTGCACGGACGGGTGGGGGGTGCTCGGGATGCTCGACGACATCGGCGCGTTCCGCTGGTGGCCCTCGGTCGACCGCTGGTACTGGAACGACGCGCTCTTCCGGCTGCACGGTCACGAGCCCGGCGCCGTCGTCCCCTCGCGCGAGGGGCTCCTGGAGCTGACCCACCCGCGCGACCGGGCGCGGGTCGCCGACGCCGTCGCCGCGCTCGTCGGCGACCACCGCCCGTACTGCACGCGGCACCGCATCGTCACCACCGACGGGCGCAGCCGCGAGGTCGTCGGGGCGGGCGGCCCCGGCCGGGGCGGTGACGGCGGGGAGACCGCCTTGCTCGGCTACCTCATCCCGCTCGACGTCCACACCGGCGCGCTGCCCCTCGAGGAGCGGGTGCTGCCCGGCCCGGAGGACCTCACGATCCCCGTGCCGCGCGGCCGCGACGGGACCCCGCCGGCCGAACCGTCGTCGTCCGCGAGGCGGCGGGCGAGGCGGTGGTCCCCGCGGTGCGCCGGCCGAGACCGCGGCTCCCGACGGGCGCCACGCCGAGCTGCTGCGCCGCGCCCACGACACGCTCGTCGCCGGCCTCGACCTCAACCGCGACGCCGCCGCCGCGCTCGTCGCGTGGCTCGCGAACACCCACGAGGTCCCGCCCGTCGTCGTCGCCGAGACCCTCGCCGACCTCGGCAGCCGCACCGACGGGCGTCCCGACCTGACCGCGCTGCTCACGGTCCTCGACGACGGGCCCGGCGCGTGAGTGCTCCACTGGGTCCGTGCTCCGGACATCCCTGACCGACCTGCTCGGGTCCTCGATCCCCGTCGTCAACGCGCCGATGGGCGGCCAGGCCGGCCCGCGCCTCGCCGCCGCCGTCACCGCCGGGGCGCGGACGGGCATGGTGGGCGTGAGCCCCGACAGCGACCCCGACGCGGCACGCCGGGCCCTCGTCGACGCGGGCCCGGGATGCGGCGCGGGCCTGCTCGCCTGGGCGCTCGAGGGCTCGGACGGGCGGGCCGCCGACGCGCTGGTCGACGCGCTGGCGGCGGCGTCGCCGGTCCTCGCGTCGGTGTCCTACGGCGCCTGGCAGCGGCCCGCGGCGCGGCTGCGGGCGGCCGGCGTCCCGGTCGCGACCACCGCGGGCACCCTGGCCGCCGCCCGCGAGGCGGCCGACGCCGGGGTCGACGTGCTCGTCGTGCGCGGCGGCGAGGGCGGCGGGCACGGGCGCGACGAGCTCGCGACGCTGCCGCTGCTCCAGCGGGTGCTCGACGAGGTCGACCACCCCTGCGTCGTCGCCGCGGGCGGCATCTCCACGGCCCGGGGCCTCGCCGCGGTCCTCGCCGCCGGGGCGGCCGGGGCGTGGCTCGGCACCGCGCTGCTCGCGAGCCCCGAGGCCGACGTGCCCGACGCGACGCGCGAGGCGCTGATCGGCGCCGAGGGCACCGACACCGTCTACTCCCGGGTCTACGACGTGGGGTCGGCCTGGCCGCGGAGTTCGGGGCCGGTCGCTGCGCAACCGCCACACCGACCGCTGGCGCGGGCACGAGGACGAGCTCGAGGCCGACGCCCCCGCGCTCGCCGAGGTCACGCGGGCGCACCGCTCGGGCGAGGTGCCCGTCGTCTACGCCGGGCAGGGCACCGGCACGATCACCGCGCGGCGACCGGCGGCCGACGTCGTCGCCGACCTCGGCTCCGGGGCGGAGGCGCTGCTGCGGCGCTGGGGCTGACCGCGGCTCACGACAGCGGCGCGCCGTAGCGCAGCAGGTTGTTGTCGGGGTCGCAGTGCGCGCCCTCGCGCAGGCCGTAGTCGGTGTCGACGGGCTCGACGTCGCGACCGCCGGGCACCGCCGACCACGCCCGCCACACCGCGTCGGCGTCGGTGACGTGCACGTACGCGCACCCCGCCGTGCGTGCAGGGTCGTGGTCGGGGTTCACCGACACGTGGATCTCGACGTCGTCGGTCCAGGCGAACGCGTAGGCGTCGTCGTGGGCGCTCACCGTGAAGCCCAGCGCGCGGTAGTGCCCGAGCCAGCGCTCGAGGTCGACGGTCGAGAACACGGGGGCGATCGAGCGCAGGAGAGCCATGCGTCGAGGGTCTCAGCGGGTGTACGGCTCATCGCGACCCGAGCAGCGCACGGCCCCGGGCGTAGGCCTCGCGCAGGTCCTCGCCGCGGTAGCTCACCCGCGCCGCCGCCTCGACCCGCGGGCTCGCGTTGACCGCGACGGTGTTCTCGAGGTGGGCGAAGAGCGGCTCGTCGGAGGTCGAGTCGCCGTAGGCCACGCAGTCGTGCGCGGCGAGCCCACGGCGGGCGCGCTCGGCGTCGGCGAGGTGGACCTTGTCGGCGGGGGTGAGCAGACCGGCCGGGTCGACGGGCGCGCCCAGCGGGAACGGCGGGTAGGTCGTCCCGCGGACGACGTCGACCCCGCGGGTGTAGAGGTGCCGGGCGAAGAACTCCGGCGACATGGTGATGAGCATCGAGGCCTCGCCGCGGGCGGCGATGTCGGCGAGGACCTCGTCGACGCCGCCGATCCAGGGGGCCGCGGCGGCGACCTCGTCGACGAGGTCCTGGTCGAGGTCGTGCCAGAGGCGCGAGAGCTCGGCGGCGATGCCCGGCTCGTCGAGCGCGCCGGACGCGAAGCGCCCCTCGAGGTGCTGCATCGGCGCGAGGCGGTCGAGGCGCCGGCTGATCTGCAGGTTGGCGGTCGTCTCGCGCAGCAGCGTCCCGTCCATGTCGAACACGTGGAGAGCAGTCACGGCGCGGGAGTCTACGCGTGTAGACCACGGATGGGCAGGGGTTTTCCGCGTCCGCCGTCCGGTCGTCGCGGCGGCGCGCCGAGCGCCTGCGACGCGGGTCAGGGCGGGCAGCCGCAGGTCCCGCCGAGGCGCAGCTCGCCCGCCTCGTAGGTCGGCGTCGCGGCGGCGTCGACCGGGTCGGCGAGGACGTGGTCGAGCGCGGCGGCGCACAGCCGGTCGAGCGGCTCGGCGACCGTCGTCAGCGGCGGGCGGGTCAGGAGGCCCTCGGGGATGCCGTCGCACCCGACCACGGCGCACGACTCGGGCACGGCCCGCCCGAGGCGTGCGGCCGCCGCCAGCACGCCCAGCGCGAGCTCGTCGGTCGACGCCATCACCGCCACCGGCCCGGTCCGCGCGGCCAGCATCTCGCGCGCGACGGGCTCGACGCCGTAGCGGTCGAGCGCCGCCGGCCACAGCTGCGGCCGCACGCCCGGGACCGCCGCCGCCAGCTCGGCCCGCCACCCCTCGACCCGCGGGCCGACCGGCATCCCGCCCAGCGGCACGGTCACGCACACCACGGCGTCGAACCCGTGGTCGAGCAGGTGGCGGGGGGCCAGGCGCCCGGCCCCGAGCGCGTCGCCCGCCACCCGCGGCAGCGGAGCTCGCCCGGGTCGCCCGACACCAGCACGGTCGGCACCCCGACTCGCGCAGCGTCCGCTCGGCGGCGGGGCTCGGGCCGGCCGGGGCGAGGCACAGGCCCCGCACGCGCAGCGCGACGAACTCCTCGACCGCGTCGACCTCGCGCTGCGGGTCCCAGCCGCTGGTGGTGGTGAGCAGGGTCAGGCCGCGGCGAGTGGTCTCGGCGGCGAGCCGGTCGGTGACGCCCGCGAAGAACGGCAGCGTGAGGTCGGGGACGACGAGACCGACGAGCCTCGTCCGCCGCGCCGACAGCCCCGCCGCGAGGGCGTTGGGCCGGTAGCCCAGCCGGTCGACGGCGTCGAGGACCCGCGCGCGGGTGGCGGGGGCCACCGGCCGCGGACCGTCGTTGAGCACGTAGCTCACGACGGCGGTCGAGGTCCCCGCCGCGGCCGCCACGTCGGCGCGTGTCACTGCGCTGCCCATCGGGCCAGCCTAGGCGCGGCGGGTCTACGCTGGTCACGGCGCCGGACGGGTGGGACCCACCGGCCGCGAGCAGATCAGGACGGGTGGCCGATGCCAGGGCACGACGACGCCGGCCGGCACCACGATCCGTTCGACTTCCGCGAGCCCCCGGCGCCGCTCGGGGGCTCCGGGCCCTCGACCCCCGGCCCGCCGACGCACTCCCCCTTCGACTTCCCCGAGGGCGACGGTCACCCCGGGCGGCGCGGACGGCTGCGCCGGGCCCTGCGACGGTGGGGCGCCGAGCTCCGCGCGGCCCAGCTGGCGTCGCCGGGGGCCCTGGTCGTCGGCCTCGCCCTCCTCGTCGTGGTGGTGCTGGTGGTGGCCGCGGTCGTGGCCCTGGCCTGACCGGCGCGGCTGTAGCACGCGGCCCCCCGTTTTCGATCTCCCACGCGACGATGTTCCGCCGTAAGGTGCACCGGCTACTGGACCGGACGTCGGAGGCACGAGGGGGCGGGATGGCGACGCGTGACCCGTTCGACTTCGAGGGCCGGTCACCGGTTCCCAGGTCGAACCGGTGCGCGCCCCGGAGCCGGCCCGCGGGAACCAGAGCGGCGGTCCCGGCGGGGGCACGCCGACGTTCGACCGGCTGCCCCGCGGCGCCGCCGGACCGCCCGCCGGGTGGCTCGTGGCCGCGCTGGTCGTCGCGCTCGCGGCGGCCGCGGGCGCGCTGCTGCTGGGCGGCGACATCGGGGTGGCGTTCCTGTGCTGGGTGCTCGCCGGCCCCGCCGCCATCGGGCTGATCGCGGTCTTCGTCCTGCGCGACACGCTCGCCCGCTCGCGGCCGCTCTACGTCCGCCCGCCGTGGATCGCGGCACTGCACGTGCTCACCGCGCTCGCCGTCGCGGCCGGGATCGCGGCGAGCGCCTGGCGCATCGCCGACTGGTGGGGCCGGCTGTGAACCGGGCGCGGTGGTCACGGCGCGGGTCGCTGGCAGCGCTGCTCGCCGCCGTCCTGCTCGCGCTGACCGTCACGCCCGCCGCCGCCCGGACCCCCCGCCGCCGCACCCGTCGCGGCCCGGACCCCGCCGCGCCGTCGGCGCCGACCTCGCCGGTCGAGGAGTTCACCTCCTGCCTCAACAGCACGCGCACCGGCGACGTGCTGCTGCTGGTCGACGAGTCCACGAGCCTGCGGACCTCCGACCCGTGCGCCGCGCGGGTCACCGCGGCCCGGTACCTGCTCTCGAGGCTCTCGGGGGTCGCCGACTCCACCGGCTTCCGGCTCGACGCCTCGATCGCCGGGTTCTCCGACCGCTACGTCCCCGCCCTGGGCTGGACCCCGCTCGACAGCGGCACGCTGCCCCGCCTCACGGCCGCCGTCGACGGCTTCGCCACGCGCACCGGCGGGTTCGAGACCGACTACTGGACCGCGCTCGAGGGGGCCCGTCGCAGCCTCGGCGACCAGTCGGCGAGCACCCCGGGGACCCGCCGCTGCCAGGCCGTCGCCTGGTTCTCCGACGGCCGCCTCGACCTCTCGGCCCGCACCACCGACGCCGAGCGCTCGCAGTACGGCGACACCAAGCCCTACGCCCCCGCGCCGCTGACCGACGAGCCCGCCGCCGACCGCGCGGCGGCGGCGGCCCGGTCGGCGCTCTGCGACCCCCGCTCCGGGCTCGCCGACCAGCTCCGCGCGTCGGGTGTCGTGCTGTTCGGGATCGGCCTCGACGCCGGCAGCCGCCCCGGCGACTTCGACCTCATGGCGTCGGTGACGACGGGGGCGCGCCGGTCGGGCCGGGACCGACGTGCGGGCGCCCGTCCGACCGTCCGCGCGGCGAGTTCCGGCTCGCGTCGGACCTCGACGACCTGCTCTTCGCGTTCGACGCCCTCGTCCCGCCCGGCCCGCCCCTGCCCCAGACGCGCCCGATCTGCGGGACGGCGCCGTGCCCGGAGGGTCGGCACGCGTTCGTGCTCGACGCGGGCGTGCGGCGCGCGGAGATCCTCGGCACCGTCGACCCCCCCCGCACCACGGCGTACCTCGTGCCGCCGACCGGCCCGCCGTCCCGGTCGCGACGAGCCCCGACCCACGGACCGGGCCCGTGGGGCCGCGACCGTGACGTCGAGCCGGCCGTCCGACCGCACGGTGTCGGTGGCACTGACCTCGCCGGACGCCGGCCCCGGCTCGGCGGGCGAGTGGGCCCTGGTGTTCGTCGACCCCGCGGCGCCCGCCGCCGGCGGCGAGTCGCGCACCCAGATCCGGCTGACCGGCGACCTGCTCCCCGCGTGGCCCGGCAGGCCGGCGGTGCTGCGGGCCGGCGAGCGGGTGCCCGCGCGGTTCGTGCTCGCCGACCCCGCCGGGCGCGAGGTGCCGGCCGCGACGCTGCCCGGCGACGCGCGGCTGACCGCGAGCCTGCTCGTCCCCGGCGCCCCGCCCCGCGGGGTCAGCGACCTCGACAAGACCACGATCGGCCGCGGCGACGTCCTCGACCTGAACGGCGTGCCCGCGGGCCCCGCCACGCTGCGCCTGACCCTCGACCGGCGCACCGCGGGCACCACCCGCCCCGACGGGACCCCCGTGGCGGGGACCGCGATGGTGCCGCAGTCGGTGGAGCTCGCCGTCGGGGTCACCGCCCCGGAGGGCTACCCGGCCGTCGCCGGGTCGGTCGGCTTCGGCACCGGTGACGGCGAGACCGAGCTCGCCGCCACGCTCGCCGCCACCGGCCCGGGCTGCGTCTGGGTGCCGCCCCAGCCCGACCCCGCCCTCGACGCGGCGCCCGCCGACGCCGGGCGGATCACCGTCACCGGCACCGAGGCCCGCGGACCCGAGAGCTGCCGCGCGCTCGGCCCCGGCGAGGAGGGCGACGTCGGGCTCACGCTGTCGACCGAGCAGGTCGGCAACGGCACGGTGACCGGCTCGTTCACCGTCATGGTCGCGCCCGCGGGCGACCTCGCCGCCGCGCAGCCCGTGACCGTCGCCCTCGACGCCGACCTGCGCAAGCCGCTCGACCCCGTCGACTTCGTCGCCGCGCTCGTCGCCGCGGTGGTCCTCGGGCTGCTGGTGCCGCTGGCGCTGCTGTTCGCGGCGAAGTACGTCACCGCCCGAGTGCCCGGGCGCCCGCTGGCGGCCGCGCGGGTCCCGGTCGTCGTGACGCCCGACCGGCAGGTCCTGCGCGACGGCAGGCCGCTCGACGTCGGCGACCGCGAGCTCGTCGACCTCGTGCCGCTGCCCGCGCGCGGGACCCGCTCGCTGGTCGTGCACGGCGTCCGGATGCGCGTGCGCTGGACGGCGCTGTTCCGCGCGCCCTACGTGCTGGCGGGGGTCGAGGCGGCGGGCCGCGTCCGCTCGGCGTCGGACCACCGCCCCGGGGCCGAGGGCGACCACGCGGTCCTGCCGCTCGCCGTGCACCACCACTGGGTCGTCCTGCACGACCGGCTCGGCCCGCCGGACCGGGCCGACCTGCTGCTGCTCGTCAGCGCCGGGACCGACCGGCCGCCGGAGCTGCGCCGCCACCTGCTCGACGACGCCGCCCGCCGGCTGCCCGACGCTCTCGACGCGCTGCGCGACCCCGGCGGCCCCGGTCCCGGCCCGTACGGCGGCTCACCCGGTGGGCCGGGCGGACCGCCCGGCCCCGAGGGCCCCACGGCGGGCCACCGCCCGGCGCGGGGCCGTTCGACTTCACCCGGGCCCGCCCGGCCCCGTCGGCGGGCCGCCGCGCGACCGTCCCCGACACCCACCCCGGAGGCCCCTGGTGAAACGGTTCCTCGTGGTCGGCTGTGGTGGCTCCGGCGGGGCCACCCTCGCCTACCTCATGGACCAGCTGCGCTCCGACCTCGCGGCGCAGGGCGTGCCCGGCCTGCCGCGCGGCTGGCAGTTCGTGCACCTCGACGTGCCGTCGTCCCCGAGCCGGGCCCCGAGGGCGTCGCGAACGTCGCGGGCCAGGGCGGCACCTACCTCGGGACCGGCCCGCGCGACGCGGTCTACCGGACCTCGACCGGGCCGTGCGCCAGCGCTTCGCCGAGCGCCGCGCCGCGCACGCCCTCTCGACCTGGGCCCCGCGCGACCCGGAGGCGGTCTCGACGCCGATCTCGGTCGGCGCGGGCCAGTACCGGGCGGTCGGGCGGATGATCACGCTCAGCCGGGCCTCGGAGATCCTGCGGGTGCTGCGCGGCGCCTGGGAGGAGCTCTTCCGGAACGAGACCGCGAGCGAGCTCGGCAGGCTGGGCTCGTCGGGTGGTGGCGTGCCGGGGCTCGGCGCGTACGACGACGGCACCCCCGTGGTGTTCGTCGTGTCGTCGATGGCCGGCGGCGCCGGGGCCTCGATGGCCCTCGACGTGTGCCGGCTGCTGACGCTCGTGCCCGGGGTCGACCCGAACCTCGTCGGCGTGTTCATGGCCGCCCCCGACATCTTCGACGCGATCCCCGAGGCGGGGCGCACCGGCGTGCGGCCCAACGCGCTGGCGATGCTCGGCGAGATCGTCGCCGCCCAGACCGGCAGCGCCGCGGGGCACGACCACGAGGTCCTCGCCGCGCTCGGTCTGCCGGGAGGGCAGGGCAGCAGGCTGCCGTTCTCGCGGGTGTTCCCGGTGGGGCGCTTCGCCGGGGTCGACCGCACGCTGTTCGGCAGCGGGCGCCCCGAGGCGGTGTACCGGGGCCTCGGGCGGGGCCTGGCCGGGATGATGATGTCGGGCACCGCGACCGCCGAGTTCGTCGCCTACGACCTCGGCAACGAGGGCGCCCCCGCGATCGACCGCGACCTGCTCGGCTGGGGCAGCGACCGCGCGCCGCTGTACTGGGGCTCCTACGGGTTCGCGAGCCTGTCGATGGGCCGCGAGCGCTACGCCGAGTACGCCGCGCAGCGCCTGGCCTCGGGCTGCGTGCAGCGCCTGCTCGACGGCCACCTGCAGCCGGGCAACGCGATGTCGGCCAGCGACCAGATCACCGCGCTGCTCGACGCGCAGTGGCGCGAGGTCTGCCCCCGCGCCGGCCTGCCCGCGGCGACGGCGGGCGCGACCGACGAGCAGGAGGTGGGCGCCTGGATCACCCAGCGCGCCTTCCCCGCCCGATGGTCGAGGCCTCGGCCCGCGGGGTCGTCGAGCGCGAGGTCCGGCCCTTCGTCCCCGACCCGACCGGGCAGCAGGCCCGCCAGTGGGACCCCGCCCTGCGCGCCCGCCTCGGCGAGCGCCGCGACCCGCTGCTCGAGGCGTGCGCGTCCGAGGCGGCGGCGCTGGCTCACCGCTGGCACTCCGAGCTGCGGGCGCGGATCGAGGAGGTCGTGGTCGACGCGTGCGTCCGGCTCGGCCTCGGCTACGCCTCGGGGCTCGTCGAGCGGATCGCCGGGCACGTCCGCCAGGTCGCGGCGCCCGGCGCGGGACGGCTCTCGCAGTACGCCCCCGACGACGTCGCGGCGCTGCCGCCCGCCGCGGCCGGCGCCCTCGACCGGCTGCCCAACGGCGTCGTCACCGAGGGCCACGCGCTGGTCCAGAACCTGCTCGAGGGCTACCAGGAGCAGGTCCGGACCCACCTGTACGCCACCGTCTCCGGGCTCGCGCAGCAGCTGCTCGACGACCTCACCGAGGACGTCCTGCGCCCGCTGACCGAGGCGCTCGGCGCGGCGCAGGAGACGCTGCTGCGGGGCCGCTCCGCGCCGGTCACCGACCTCGGCCTCGCCCGCCTGGAGACCGACCAGTGCTCGGCGTGGCCCACCGACCGCGACGAGCGCGTGCCGGCCCGCTTCGACCAGGCCGACAACGAGGTGCTGCTGACCACCTCGGCGGACTTCCCCCGCCAGTACGCCGGCGACGTGCGGCGGGCGGTGCCCGTGGGCTCGCCGTCCTCGGCGGGGTTCGACGCGGCCCGCGACGAGGTCGTCGGCCAGATCCTCGCCGGGGTGTGGGCGTCGGTCGACGCCGACCACGCGCCGGGCACGCCGCTGGAGGTCCGGGCGCCGTGGCGCTCGCGGGTGTTCGCCGTCGAGCCGGGCACGGGGCGCCCGCTGGTCCCCTCCCGGGCGCGCTACGACCTGCACGTGCGGCCCGGGGAGCTGCTCGCCCGGGCCCGCCGGTTCGTCGCGCGCCGCGGCGAGTCGTTCGACGTGTTCTGCCGGCTCTCGATCACCGACTACGTCCGGGGCGGCGGCGGGAGCGAGGCGTCGGTCTCCGAGCTCGAGGTCACCGACCGCCGGCGCATCGTCGTCGAGAAGTTCACCGAGGCCCTCGCGCTCGCCCGGCCGCTGGTCAGCGTCGACGCCACCGCCCTGCAGACCGTGCACGAGGGCGCGCAGATCGCCTACCGCTACAAGTTCTCCGAGGTCCCGTTCGCCGGCCTGGGCGTGGCCGACGAGCTGCGCCGTGCCTCGGCCAACACGATGATCGACGCGGCGAGCTCGTCGACGCTCGAGCGGGCGCTGGGCGACAGCCGCGGCGTGACCCGCATCGACGTCTTCGGCTCCTACCCCAACTACTCGCCGCTGGTGTTCGACGCCGTCGTCACCCCGGTGGCCGAGCAGTGGGCGCGGACCGCCGAGATGGGCCGCGAGGCGTTCTGGCAGTGGCGCCGGGCGCGCCCGCTGCCCGCGGCGCTGCCGATGGGGGCCGCGGAGCGCCGAGCGATGGTCGCGGGGTGGTTCGTCGGCCAGATCGTGGGGCGCGTCCGGCTGCCCGACCGCCCGTTCAACGACCCGGTGCGCGTGTGGGACGGCCCGGTCGGCGGCGCGGACGGCGTCGGCGCCGAGGGCGAGTGGCTCGACTTCCCGCACCCGCTGCTGACCCCGCCGGGGCGCTTCCTCGCCGGGTTCGACTGGCTGCCGGCGGTGCTGGAGTCGGTGCTGCTCGCGATCGCCCGGGCCCAGGACGCACCGGCGATGTCGTCGCTCGCGCCGTACCGCGCGCTCCGGTGCCTGCACGACGACACCTCGCAGGAGCCGGTGGGCGGCATCTACGTACTGGCCGGCCGGGAGATCCTCGACGACTGGCTGGCGTCCGGGCGGGTGCCGCCGGGCGGTGCGTCGCGCGTGCCGGGGGCCGACGTCGCGTCGACCCGCGCCGAGCGCGCGGCCGCCGCGATCGAGTGGCTGGGCCCGGTCCGGGAGGTCGCACGGGGCCTGCTCGCCGACGCCCCGGGCCGCGAGGCGGGGACCCGGCGCGCGCGGGCCGACCGGACGCCGCTGCTGCGCGACCTCGCCGTCGACGTGAACGAGGTGCTGCCCGAGCTCGCCGAGCTGATCGACGAGCTCGCGAGCACCGAGGCCGAGCAGGGCGCCTCGCGGGACGTGGTGTTCTGACCCATGGGTGGCCAGGGAGTCGCAGCGGAGCGGAGCTCGACCGATGGGTGACGAGGTGCTCACGGTCCTGCTCGCGCCCGCGGAGGGGGCCGAGGACGTGCTCGACGTGCTCGGCGACCTCTCGGGCGCCGAGCTGCTCGACCCCTTCCTGTGGGTACGCGACGCCGGCACCGACGACGGCGCGACGCCCGGCGAGCCCGCGGGCGGCGCCTGGCTGGTCGCGCGCGGGCGCCGGGAGCCGACGTCGCTGCAGGACGCCGTCGTGGGCAGGCGCCCGTCCCGGGTCCGGCTGTGCGTGCTCGTCCCCTCGTCCACGACGTCCCGGCGGGCGCCGACCCCGACGGCGAGCCCGAGCCGGTCGTGGGGCCGCTGCCCGGGCCGCGCGAGCAGGACGTCGCCGCCGCGCTGACCGCCAACGCCGCCGGGGCCCCGGTGACCCGCGTGCGCTGCCTGCTCGCGCGGGGTGGTGAGCGGCGCCCGGCGCTCGACGAGCTGGCCCGCGAGGGCTGGCACAACGTCCTCGTCGCACCCGAGAACACCGCGGGCCCCGGCCAGGGCCGGTGGCTGCTGCCCGCCCACCTGCCGCCGGACGAGGCGGCGCGGCTGCTCGCGCCGCAGGTCGCGGGGGTCGTGGGGCTGTGGGCGGGGCGCCCGACTGCGTGTTCGACGACCTGCCCGTCGCCCCGGGCCGAGCGTCCGGGTCGCGCGCGCCTTCTACCGGCACATCGACGCGCACGCCGTCGAGGACGCGCTGCGCGCCGACGTGCTCGCGACCCGGCCGGTCACGCCGCTCCCCCGCCAGCCGCACGGGGCGCCGACGACCTACCTGTCCGAGCCCGTGCTGGGCTGCGAGGAGATGGCGGCCCGGCTGTGGGAGCGGCACGCGCCGTTGCTGACCGGCATCCGCCACCGGGTGCCCGACCGCCCGGTGCGCCCCGTCGGGCTCGGCACCGCGCTCGCGTGGTTCCCCGCCTACACCCGGCGCGCCGTGCGCGGGCGTCCCGACAAGTGGTACTCCGAGCTGCGCACCAAGCTCATCGACGAGGTCCCGCACACGCGCTCGGCGCAGGCGTTCGCCGCGGTCTCCCCCTCCGACCAGCGCCTGCTGGTCGACGGGTACCGACCCGACGGGCAGCCCGCCGGGTGGCGCGACGTCGGCGAGATCGTCGACCGCGTCGAGGCGTCGCTGCCGCCGGATCCGACCGCGCCGCCGCTGCCCGACGACCTCTCCAGCCTCTGGCAGGACTTCACCGGCGGCGCGCTGACCCTCGTCGACGCCGGCGACCGCGGCGGCCAGGCGATGCCGCCGGCGCGCAGCGGCCCCGCCCGCGGCGTCGTCCGCTCGACGGCCGACTGCGTGCCGGGCCCGGAGCACGACCTGGTGCTCGGGCAGGGCAACGTCGCCGCGCTGACCGGGGTGCCGGCGGTCGCGGTCGGCGACGTGCTCGAGGCCGACCTGCTGCGCCGCCGCCTCGCCGAGCTCGCCGACCGGCACGGCCTCGGCCCCGCCGTCGGCCCTCCTCGAGCAGCTCGGCGACTGGCACGTCCGCCACCAGGGCACCTACGCCCACCGCGTCGTCGTCCGCCTCGCGCAGCGCCTCGAGACCGTGCGCGCCGAGCTGCGCGACGACTTCACCGCGCTGGCCGAGGCGAGCAGCCCGTCCGAGGTCGACCCGACGCAGCAGCGCCGCATGGTGCTCACGGCCCGCGCGGTCACCGGGATCGGGGCGCTGGCCCTGACGACGGTCCTCGTGGCGCTGGTGCTCGGCGTCGTGCTGGGGCCCTCGGTCGCGATCGCGATCGTCGCGGTGAGCGCGCTCGCCGCCGGGATCGCCGTGACGGCCGGGGTGTACGCGGTCGCGCACCGGGGCCTGTTCCGCGGGCTCGACCGGCGGCGCACGCTCGTCGCCCGGGTCGAGGCCGACCAGGCGAACCTGCGCCAGGCGCTGCGCGACTACCGGCGCCTGCGCGACGCCTACCTCGATCTGCGGCTGTGGAGCCGCGCCGTCGGGATCGTGCTGGCCGACCCGTTCGGCCGCGGCGTCGGCGACGACCGGGCGGCGCCGCCGGTGCTGCGCGACCTCCCCGCTCCGCCGCGCACCGGCCGGGCCGAGGTCGACCCGGCGCCGTCGCCCGCGCGGCGGGCGGGACGCTGCGCGCCGAGCTCTTCGTCACGGGCTGGCTCGACGGGGCGTGGCGCTCGAACCTCGACGACCCCGCCCCGGCGTCCGGCGCGGGTGCGCCGCCGGCGGGGGCCCGCCTCGGCTCGCGGGCCGACGCGCGGCTCGCCTCGTGGGTCGACGCGCTCGACGTCGACGGCCCGACGACCCGGACCGGCGACGAGGTGTGGACCGGCGTGCTCTCGGGGCTCGCCGGGCGCCAGGCCACGATCGCCGCGGAGCTCCTCGCGGGCATCACCGACGACGGCGGCGCCGAGGAGCCGGGCGGGCACCGGGCAGCCGGGTCGTCGCCCTGGCCGAGTTCCTCGCGGGGCTCGACGGCGGCGCGAGCCGGGGCGGGGCCGGCGTCGGGGGCGCGGGCGACCGGTTCGACGCGGCGCACTTCGGCGCCGAGGCCCAGACCCAGGACCGGGCGCGCGTCGCGGGGGCGCGCAGCTCGGGGTCGCGGTCGGGACTCTCGCGCACCGACGTCCTCGTGCAGTACGGCGACCCGTTCCCGGCGTGGGACCTCGACCTGGGCGCGGGGCCGGACGGGCGGTCGGCCGACGAGGTCGGCGTGGGCGAGAACGGGTCGACGTGGTTCTAGGGGGAGGTTCGACATGAGCGAGAACGGGACGACGCCGGGCGGCGCCGGGACGACCGACGACACGACGGGCGCGACCGGTGGGGCCCTCGCCCGGCTGACGGCGTGGCACCGCTCGGTCGCCGACCGCCCCGAGGCGGCGGGCCTGCGCAGCAGCGACCTCGCCCACATCGCCCGGTCGTCCGCCCGCGACGCCCGGCGCATCCGCACGATGCTGCCCGCGAGCGCCGCGGGGCTGGCCGACGAGATCGCGGCCCTGCTCGCGTCGAACGGCCCCGTCCCGGGCGCGGGCGAGTCCACGACCCAGCGCGTGTCCGCGACCCCCGCCGGGGGCGAACGGCTCGCCACCCCGGACGTCCTGCCCACCGGACGCGTCACCGAGTTCGACCGCCCGCCTCCGGCTCCGCGCCACGCCCTCGGGTGATCATCGGCCCACGGTCGCCGAACCCGCCCCCGCCCAGCCCCGCGCCCCCCGATGATCACGCCGGGGCGCGCGCCGCCGAGCCTTCTGCGGAGCCCGCCACCGCGCCCGAGCCCCTCGCCGCGCCCGCGCCCCTCGCCGCCCCCGAGCCCCTCGCCGCGCCCGAGCCCCTCGCCGCGCCCGAGCCGCCGCCCCGGCCCGACCGCTGGGTCACCCCGGACCGCCCGCGACGGAACCCGAGCCCGAGCCCGCCGCGACCCCGCTGGACGCGCTGGTGTTCGCGCCGCCGAGCTACGGGGAGGCGGCCGAGACGCCGCGGCGGCTCACCGCGCACCGCAGCGCCACCGGCCTCGCCCTGCGCTGGCCCGCCCTCGAGGAGACCCCCGTCGACGGCGACGTCGTGCTCTACCGCGTCGGGGCGAGCGACCGCTGGCCGCCGCACTCACCGGACGCCGCCGACCCCGTCGCCGTCACCCGCGAGACCCGGGCGAGCGACGAGCGCCCCTTCACCCACGCCCTGCGCTTCGTGCGGGTGTGGCGCCACGTCGGCCCGACCGTCGAGACGCCGCCGCGACCCCGCCGATCCTGCACGCCGAGGCGCCGGTGGTGGCGCCGGTGCAGGGCTCGGAGGTGGTGCAGGACGAGGACCGGGTGGTCGGCCAGTGGCGCACCCTCGAGGGCACCGAGCGGGTGCACGTGCTGCGCGTCCCGATCGAGCAGGCCCACCGCGGCGCGGGCGACCCGCGCTTCCGCATCGTCGACGACCGCGCCAACCTCGGCGGGTTCGACGACCGCACCGTCACGCGCGGGCACCGCTACCTCTACCAGCTCATCGCGATGGCCGTGGTCGACGGCGTGCTCGAGGCGTCGGCGCCGGTCGACCACGACCTCACCGTGGTGGCCGTCCTCGCGCCCGTCGACGACCTGCGGGTCACCCTCGACGAGGGCCCGCCCGCCCGCATCGACCTGCGGTGGGGCGCGCCGCCGGCGGGGCGGGTCGCGGTCTACCGCGGCGCGGCGCCGCCGCACGCCGGCAGCCACCGCGAGACCCTCGGCGAGGGCGCGCTGCCCCGGGTCGGCCTGCCCGAGTCGGAGCGTCTGCTGCAGCCCGTGCTCACCGCCGACGAGCCGGGCAGGCAGGGCATGGACCAGGTGCCGTGGCCCACCGGGTGGACCCGTGCCCACCTCACGCCGGTGACGCTGCTCGAGGGGCGCGCGCGGGTCGGGGCGTCGGTGACGGTGGTCCGCGTCGACCCGTCACCGACCTGCGGCTGGTCGAGCGCACCAGCACCCAGGTCCTGACGTTCGGGTGGCCCGCGGGCGCGGCGGCCGTGCGGATGCACCTCGGCGCGCGCGACCAGGACCCGCGCGAGGCGACGTCGGGGCACTACCAGCAGATGATCACCCACGGGCAGTACCTGCGCGACGGCGGCATGACCGTGGAGACGCCGCTGCCGCCGCGGGGCTGCTCGCTGCACCTGGTCGCGGTGGCGTTCCACGAGGGCCGCACGATGCTGTCGGTCCCGACCAGCATGAACTACCAGGGCCTCCTGCGGATGCGCTACGCGCTGGTGCACCGCCGCAGCCTGCGCGGGCGGCTGACCGACGTGACGCTGCGGATCGAGTCGCAGATCGACCTGCCGAGCCCGCCGCCGTTCGTGCTCGTGCACCACCCCGACCGCCTGCCGCTGCACTCCCGCGACGGGCGCCCGCTGCCGGTGGTCCTCGACGGCGACGGCGCCCCGCCCAACGCCCGCTTCGTCCCGCCGGTGCTCGGCGCGGGCGCGCCGAACCTCGCCTGGTCGGCCGAGGTCCGCGACCTCGCGGGCTTCGTGCGGCTGTTCGTCGACATCGACGACGAGCGCCGCGAGAGCGTGGCGCTGCTCGACCCCCCGCTGGCGGAGCTGCGCCTCGTCCCGACGGTGCCGCCCTGGGGACGGCAGGGGCGGCGGTGACCGGACCGGGGCGGCGCTTCGCGCAGCTGACCTACACGTCCTCGGACCGGGGCGACCGGGCCGGCGGGTGGGGCGTCCAGGACGAGGTGGGGGCCGCGGCCGACGAGCGTGCCGCGCTGACGCGCCGCATCGTGCCGCGCTTCGTCCCGCCACCGGGCCTGCCCGCCTACCCCACCCCGAGCAGCTGGCCGCCCTGCCCGCGCGGGTGGTGCACGCCCCGGTCGGCTCCCGGGCACCGCGTGCGCGTACTGGCACACCGTGCCCTGCGGCACCGACGCGCACGGGCGACCCGGCAACGTCTTCGTCCACGTCCTGCTCGACCGCGGGCCCCGCGCCGACGAGGCAGCGGGGACGACCGGGCCACCCGTGCGGCCAGCCGACCTCGCCGCGAGCGGGTGCTGGCTGCGCCCCTTCGACCCGGCCGAGGTCGCCGCCGCCGCGCTGCGCACCGTGCCCGCGCCGCCGTGGACCGCGCAGCCGGGCCGCGCCGCCGTCCTCGACTTCCTCTTCGACGAGGGCGGCGCGGGGATCGCGACCCTGTGCCTGCTCCTCGACGCCCTCGACGCCGCGCTGCGCGGGGGCCGGCCGGTGGTGCTCGGGCCGGCCGCGATGGACCGCGCCCCGCTGTGGATCGCCGCCGCCGACCACCTCATGTCCCTCGGCGCCGCGCGGCGGTGCGGCTGGTCGACCCACGAGCGGGTCCCGCACGCCGGCGAGTGGCCCACCGACCTGCACCTCGTCGTGGTGCCCGTCGCCGACCTCGCGACCGTCCCCGCCGGGTCCGCGCCGAGCGCCACCGTGCTCGACGAGGACGAGGAGGTCCCCCGCGCCGACCTGGGCGACCCGCCGCGGACCACCCGGCACGGCGAGGAGGTCACGGTCACCGCGTGGTCGGTGATGGCGTTCGTGGTGCTCGCCGAGCGGGCGGGGGCCGAGGCGCTGCTGGCGCGGATGGACGCCGTCGGCGCCGCCGTGCCCGAGGCGACCCATCCCGCCTGGGCGATGGCCATGGCGGTCGCGCAGGCCCCGGACCTCGCGCCGGACGCCGTGCCCGCCCGCGTGCTCGGTGCTCGCGTCGACGACGCCGGCGTCGGTCGCGGTCCGGCACCCCGCGCTGTACGACGACGTGCTGGCACTCGTCTCCCGGGTCGTCGGCCCCGGCGCCGCCGGGCCCGTCGCCGTCCTGCCGACCGCGACGGGGGCGCGGCGGGCCATCCTGCGCGACCTCGCGCTGCTGCGGGCGATCGACGACCTCGACACGCTCGACCACCTCGCGGGGCTCGGCACCGACGCCCTCGGCGAGCCCGACCCGGGACGCCCGGTCGCGGCGCGGGTCCGGGAGCGCGGCGCCGCGCTGGCCGGCGACCTCCTCACCCGCTCGACGTGCTCGGCACCGTCGACCGGTGCGACGCCGCTGGCCGGGCCGCCGCGGTGGTGGACCTGCTCGCCGCGGTGGGGGTCGACCTGCGCGCCGAGCCCGCGCTGATGGCGGGGTGGGACCGCGTCGCGGCCGTCCTGCTCGACGACCCCGACGGGCCGGTGGTCGCGGAGCGGTTGGGCGACCCGACCGGCAGCGCGGCGCGCGCCGGGATCGACGACGCCGTGCGGCGCCGGCTGCACAGCGACCCGAGGGCGCCCGGGACCCGCGTGCCCGCTGCCGTGCTGCGGCTGCTCGGCGTGCACCTGCCGCGGGCCGCCGAGCTCGCGCGCGCAGGCCGGTCCCGACGAGCTGCAACGCGAGCTGGCGGCGCTCCTCGTCCTCGCCGACCCCGACCCGGCAGGCGCGGCGTGGATGGTGCGGGTGTGGGACCTGCTCGGCGGGCAGGGGGGCCACCGCGACGGCCCGGAACTGACCCGGCTCATCCGGGCCGCCGACGGCGAGGCCGGTGACGCCGAGCCGGCCCGAGCCCGCGACCTCGCCGCGCGGCCCGGCCACCGCGCGCACCCGGCGCTGCACCGCCCGGCGCTGCGCAGCCTGCTCGCCGCCCCGGACGACGAGCACCTCGACGCGCTCGTCGACGTCGTCCTCACCCCCCGGACGACGGGCGGCGAGCGGCCCCGGCGGCTGCTCGACGCCGCCCGGCTGCGCCGGCTCGTCGCGGACCCCCGCTCCTCGGGGCGTGACGAGCTGCTCGGGCTGGCAGGGTCGCTGCTACCCGTGGTGCCGACGGCCGCCGTCGCCCGCGCGGTCTGGCGGGCCCTGCTCACCGCGCTGGTCACCGAGGCCACGGTGCGCGCCTGGAACGCGTCGGACCCCCTCCGCGGCGCCTCGGGGGCCGGCTGGGCCAGCGCCGACCGCACCCCGGAGGTCGTGCGCCGGGGCGCCGTCGCGGTCGCCGTCGGTCCCCCGCACCGCGGATCGGACGACGGCGCCGGCGCGGCCGATCCGGTCGTGACCGCGGCCCTGACGGCCGCCCCCGAGTTCGACGGCCCACCGCTCGCCCACGCGGCGCTGGCCGTGCTCCTCGGCGACACCTGGCCGGCGACGGCTGCCTGCGCGCTCGCCGACGTCGCGGACCCGGGCGCGCCGGGGCCTGTCGGCGCTCCTGCTGGCCGTGGCCCGGCGCCGGTACCGCAGCGGCGGGCTCGAGGAGGCCGACCGCGAGGCGGCGATGCGCCGGCTGCGCCGTGACCGCCGGGGCCGAGCCTGGTCGGCGGCGCCACCAGGACGGCGGCGAGGACCCCGAGGCGCTCGCGCTGCGGTGGTGGTCCGAGGTGGTGTCCGAGCAGTCCGCGCCGGTCGGGGCCGGCGACGAGCAGGGCCCGGGTCCCGTCCCGGCGCGGGGCTGAGGAGGCCGACGTGGCGACCTACCAGCCCGAGGCGGGCAGCACGGTGTCGGTGCCGCACCGGACGCTGCGCGTGTCGGCGTGGGACACCCGCCGCCGCGAGCCGCAGCGCGTCGACGCCGACATCGAGGACGGACCGCCCGACCCCACCGCGCGGCGCCCACACCTGGGCCTGCTGCTGCTGCCCGACGTGGTCCGCCCGACCGTGGTCGGTGCGCCCGCCCGGCGACGCCGCCTTCTTCCCGGCGGGCGCGCGGATCGGGCTGCGCCTGGAGACCGAACCGACGCCCGGGGCCGAGCCCGTCGAGGTGGTCGTCGAGAACGTCGACGTGGCCGGGCTGCGGGCGTGCGAGGTCCTCGTGCTGCGCCCGCGGGACGGGCTGCCGCCGACGCTCGCGGTCGAGGTCGTCGACGCCGTCGGCGAGGACCCGATGGAGGGCTCGCGGCGCGGGTGCGCTCGGCGGCCTGGGCGGCTCTGCGCGTGGAGGAGCGCGGCCACCCCGAGCGCCACGACACCACGCTGCTCGTCGACCGGTCGGCCTCGATGCGCTCCGCGGTGGCCGACGGCAGCCTCGCGACGCTGGTCGAGGCCGTCGTCGGGCTGGCGTCGGTGATCGGGCGCCGCGACCCGGTGCGCGTCGGGCTGGCCGGGCGCCTGGTGAGCTGGCTGCCGCCCGTACGCGGTCCCGAGCTGCCCGCCGCCGTCGTCGCCGCGCTCGAGGACGGGGGCTACGGATGCGGGTTCCGCCCCGCCTCGGCCGACCTCGACGACGCCCCCGGGCGCCCGTCGGCGGTCTTCCTGCTCACCGACGCCACCCCCGGCGACGTGACCGCGCTCGCCGAGCGGACGCGTCGCGACGGGCGCAGGCGCCACGTCCTCGTCGCCGGCCCCGACCTGGCGGGCAGGCGCACCGCCGGGGTGCCGCACACCGTCCTCGCCCCGCCCCCGCCCGGGACCCGCGCCACCGAGCACCTCCTGGCGCCGGAGTCTCGGCGCGTCCGTGAGCGCTTCCTCGCCTCGCTGCTCGCGCCGTGGAGCGAACCGACCTCGTCCCTCCTCACCCCGGACGGCACCTCATGAGCAACTCCTGCCCGCTGTGCCTGTCGACGCTGCCCGCCACGCCGAGCTGGATGTGCGCCTCCGGGCGCTGCTCGGTGCCGCCGGACGCCGCGCCGGGCGTCACCGGCCCGATCACCTCCGGCCCGGAGTCGTCCGCGACCTCGTGCCGGGTCTGCGGCGGCCCGGTCGTCGAGGTGTGCGCGGTGACCACCTGCCACTTCGTGCTGCCCCGGCGCTGGCGCGACACCGCCTCGACCCACGTCGTCATGGCCGGGGCCCGCGCCTCGGGCAAGAGCGTCTACCTCGGGGTGCTGGTCAAGCAGCTCGAGCTGCTCGGCGACCTCACCGGCACCCGCGTCGCGGCCGCGACGTCACGCACGGCGACGACCTACCGCGAGGAGTACGAGCGTCCGCTCTACGAGCAGCGCGGCATCCTCGACCCCACCCGCGGTCAGGACACCACCTTCGGCCGGCTCGAGCCGATGATCTTCGAGATGACCCCGCAGGTCGGGGCCCGGCACTTCCTGGTGGTCACCGACGTCGCCGGCGAGGACATGGAGCGCACCCCGCTCGACCGCTCCCGGCTCCGCGCCTTCGCCGCCGCCGACGCCGTCGTGCTGCTCTACGACCCGCTCTCGCTGCCCGACGTGCTCGCCGCGGTGAGCGGGCTGGTCCCCGAGCAGCGCGGCACCGGCGACTCCTGGGCGGTGCTGTCGAACGTCGTCGACCTCGTCGAGTCGCGCGCGCCGAAGGTCGCGGTGGCGGTGTCGAAGTTCGACGTCCTGCACTCGGCGCGCTCGGTCCCCGGCGTCGAGCTCGGGCGGATCATGCAGAACCCGGGCGCGGCGTTCTGTCGCGAGCCCGACCGGCGCGGGCCCTACGACGAGCTCGACGGGCAGCTGCTGCACGAGGAGGTCCAGAGCCTGCTGCGCTGGCTGGGCGCGGCGTCGCTGGTCAACGCGATGGGCCGGCTGACCCACGCCCACAACGTGCCGCACCGGTTCTTCGCGGTCTCGGCGCTCGGCGACGCACCCGAGGGCTCGTTCCTCCACGACCGCGGCATCGCCCCCTTCCGCTGCCTCGACCCCGTGCGCTGGGTGCTGCGGGGACGGACCTAGGCGGGCCCGGCAGCTGGATCGCGAGTGACTCCATGGTGATCGACAGACCTTCTCGATCACCATGACGTCACGATCTCGTCGAGATCCCGGCGCCGATCGGCGCCTACCCCTTCGCCGCCACCTCGTCGGCGTACTTCCTCGTCATGTGCTCGACGGCGGTCAGCTGGGTGGCCGCGTACTCGTCGCGCTTCAGCCCGGCGCGCTCCTTGGCCTGCTGGGTCGACTCGGCGTGCGACACCCCGCCCCACGTCCGGCCCTGGAAGTGCGGCATCACGTGCTGGGCGAGGAGCTCCCACGAGCGCTTCGTCGCCTCGGGGTTGGCCCACTCGTGCCCGAGCAGCAGCATCGCGCCGAACCCGCCGGACTGGTCGGCCAGGCGCTGCACCTGCGCCCGCGCGTCCTCCGGCGTCCCGATCGCCCCGACGCCGGCCTCGTTGATGAAGTCGATCATCTCCTTGACGTCGCCGCCCTCGACCGCCATCTGCGGGAACGCCGCCGTCTTCTGGAAGTAGCGGAACCAGCTCTCGATGCCGTACTCGACGTCGCGGTAGGCCTGCTCCTTGGTCTCCGCGATGTGCATGAGGCCGACGAGCCGCCACTTGTCGCGGTCGGGCTCGGGCTGCCCGTAGTGCTCGGCGCGCTCCTTCACGACGTCCCAGTGGTGGGCCAGCGCGTCGAAGCCGTCCTGGGTCATCGTCGCGCCGATGTTGAGCAGACCCACCCCGTGCCGGCCCGCCATCCGCGGGCCGGTCGGCGAGGCCACCGCGGCGACGACGATGTCGAAGCACGGCTCGGTGTAGGGCCGCAGCTGCAGGCGGGCCTCGACGAGGGTGTGGGTCCTGGTCTGCTCGGTCACCGTCTCGCCGGCGAGCAGCCTCATGATGATGTCGAGGTTGACGTCGAGGAGCTCGCGCGTGTCGGTCGGCGTCAGCCCGATCATCGACGAGTCGGTGGGCAGCGAGCCCGGCCCGACGCCGAGCATCGACCGGCCGCGGGTGAGGTGGTCGAGCAGGACCATGCGGTCGGCCACCCACAGCGGGTTGTGGTAGCTCGCCGACGTGACGCCGGTGCCGAGCCTGATGTGCTTCGTGCGCTCCGCGGCGGCCGCGATGAAGATCTCCGGCGAGGCGATGATCTCGCTGCCCGCGGAGTGGTGCTCGCCGATCCAGGCCTCGTCGACCCCGAGCGCATCGAGGTGCTCGATCAGCTCGAGGTCGCGCTGCAGGGCGAGCGTCGGGTTCTCCCCGGCGCGGTGGAACGGGGCCAGGAACGTGCCGAACCGCAACCTGCTCACTCGGGGCCTCCTCGTCGTCCGCCACCCCCGGCGCGATCACCGTAACCCGGGTCACAGCGCCGGGAACAGGCTCGCGGAGCGTCCGCGTCCGTACGATCGGCCGCGATGAGCAGCACGGCGACGAGCCCCCGCTACCGCTTCGAGCGCGACACCCCGTACACCGTCACGGTGCGCGACGCGGCCGGGGAGGACGCCGACCACCGCCTCGCCGCCTACCAGGGATGGCTCGCGGGTCCCGACGGCATCCGGCACCGCTTCGGCGTCCACCGCCGCGTGCGCGTCGAGCTCCGCGACGCCGACATCCGGGCGGTCGTCGGCCCCTGACGACGGCCCGACCTCGGCTACGACGCCGCCGCGCCGACGAAGCCGGTGCGCGGGCCGTCGCCCGTCACGCTCGCCATGACGACCTGGTCGGTCCGCACGACGGTGCCGTCGCCGAGGTCGACGACGGGGTGGCTCTCGGTGGCCTCGAGGTGGGCCACGATCCGGCGGCGCAGCTCGGTCGCGGCGGCGTCGTCGAGACCGGTGACCGTGTGCTCGTGCCCACTGCGCAGGGCGACGAAGAAGCTGGTGCTCATGGCCGCCAGCCTGGCACCGCGCCGCGGGCGCCGGGCCCGTGTTCGCTGCGGGGCGAACACGGGCCGGCGACCGTGGTGGCTCAGCCCGTGACGCGCTCGACGAACGCGAGGACGTCGGCGACGACCTCGTCGCGGTTGGTCTCGTTGAGGACCTCGTGGCGGGCCTCGGGCCAGATCGTGAGCGTCACGTCCTTCACCCCGGCGGTCTGCAGGCGCTCGAGGAGCGGCGAGAGGACGGCGAGACCGGCGTTGACCGGGTCGTGCTCGCCGACGGTGATGAGCACCGGCAGGTCGTCGCGGATCGCCGCGAGCCGGTCGGGCTCGCCGACGGCGCGGCCGCCGGCGAACATCTGCTGGCCGCCCGCGAGGTCGAAGCCGTAGCCGCACTGCGGGTCGGCGACGTAGAGGTCGACCTCGTGCTCGTCGCGCGAGAGCCACTCGAAGCCGGTGCGGTTCTCGAACGGCGCGTTGAAGGCGGTGAGGTCGAGCGGGGCCGAGAGGTCGAAGCCCGGCTCGAGCATGTCGAGCAGCGCCGTGCCCGACAGGATCAGGCCGGCGACCTCGGAGGAGTGGTCGAGGATCCACTGCTGGCTGGCGAACGAGCCCATGCTGTGGGCGAAGAGCACGACCGGGAGGTCGGGGTGCCACTCGTGGGCCTTGCCCACCATCACGCCGATGTCGTCGACCAGCCGGTCCCAGCCGTCGCCGCCGATCTGGCCCTGCGCCTCGAGCGAGGCCGCCGACTCGCCCTGGCTGCGGTGGTCGTGGCCCTGCACCGCGTAGCCGGCGGCGACGAGGGCGTCGGCGAGGCGCTGGTAGCCCCCGCGGCCGATGCGCTCACCGATCCCGGTGACCAGGTGCACGACGCCGCGCGGCGCCGTCGGGCTCGCGGCGGAAGGCGTACAGCTCGAGCCCGTCGGAGCCGGGGACACGGAACTCGGTGGCGGCGGTCACGGGGCCTCCTCGATCGACATGTCACGCATCGTGTCCCACTGCTGCCGGACGAGGCAATCTACCGTCCGGGGCACCCCCCAGTGGTCACTCGCCGTGCCGCACGGTGTCCGACGGGACCACCTCCGCCACGCCGAGCGCGCGGGCGGCCAGGAGCACGAGCGTGGGCTCGTAGCGGGCACGCGCGCCCTCGGGGTCGTCGGCGTGGGCGATGGCGAGTGCGGCCTCGATCAGGGTGCTGAACAGCAGGGCCGCCACGATCTCAACGGGGCCCGGCAGGGAGACGCCTGCCCGGCCGCGGCCTCGAGCCGCGCCGTGAGGATCCCGAGGGCGTGGTCGTGCTCGATCTCGCGCCAGCTCGCCCAGCCGAGCACCGACGGGGCGTCGACCAGGGCGATCCGGCGGACCTCCGGGCGCGCGCAGACGTCGAGGAACACCGGGATGCCGCCGACGAGGCCCTCGAGGGCCCCGGGAGCCGCGTCGACCCGGGCGGTCAGCTCGCCCGCGATCTCGTCCTCGAGCTCGAGGTACACCGCCCGGAACAGATCGCCCTTGTCGCGGAAGTGGTGGTACATCGCGCCCCGCGTCACCCCGGCCGCGCTCACGACCTCCTCGGCCGAGACCGCCGCGAACCCGCGCTCGCCGAAGATCCGGCGGCCGGCCGCCATCAGCGCCGCGCGGGTCGCCGCGTGCCGCTCGGCCTGGGTCCGGCGTGCCGGCGGCGCAGGGTCGATCGGGGGCTCGCTGCTCACCGGGGCACGCCTCCCGGGCGTCGGGGACTCGGGTCGCCGTGGATCCTGCGGCACCGGCCCCGAGCGGGCGCGAGCGCGGCGAGGGCCCCCCGGTGGTCCTCGAGGCGACGGACTGCTCACCAACGCCGACCTCTGGCGCGGGGTGGTGCCGGGCCTCGCCGCCGCAGGGATGCGCTGCCTGGCGCCCGACTGGCCGCTGGGCTCGCACACGGTGCCCGTCCCCGACGCCGACCTCTCGCCGCCCGGCGTCGCCGACCTCCTCGAGGCCTTCCTCGAGCGCCTCGACCTGCGCGACGTCACCCTCGTCGCCAACGACACCGGCGGCGTGCCCACGCAACTGCTGATGACGCGCGCCCCCGAGCGCGTGGCGCGCGTGGTGCTCACCTCGTGCGACTCCTTCGAGCGCTTCTTCCCGCCCGTGTTCGCTCCGCTGCCGGTCCTCGCCCGCGTCCCGGGCGCCGTCACGCTCATGACCCGCGCGCTCGCCCCGACCGCGGTGGCACGCTCGCCGCTCGGCTACGGGGGGCTCACCCGGCTCGGGCTGCCCGACGACGTCGTGCGCTCCTTCACCACCCCGGCACGGCACGACCCGGCGGTACGCGCCGACCTTGCGCGCTTCCTCACCGGCGTGTCGCGGCGGTACACCCTCGAGGCCGCTCGGGACCTGCCGCGCTTCGAACGCCCCGTGCTGCTCGCGTGGGCCCTCGACGACCCGATGTTCCCGATCTCCCTCGCGCACCGGCTCGCCGCCCGGCTGCCCGACGCCCGGATCGAGGCCGTACCGGAGTCGGGCACCTTCGTGCCCGTCGACCGGCCCGACGAGCTGACGCGCCTGGTGGTCGAGTTCGCGGGGCTCCCCGCCCGACGGTGAGCACGGAGGGGCGCCGGCACCGGATCGGGTCACGGGCCTGTCGCCACGGGCGCGGGTCGGCGTCTGCGACACTGGGGCGACGCGCCGACCTCCCGGTCGAGCGCGGGCCGGCGCCCGACCCTCGTTCGGTGTCCCGGCGCCTTCCCGAAACCCAGGCGGACCCCATCTCCCAGCCCTCCCTGCCCTTCACCGCGCTCGGCGTCTCCCCCTCGCTGGCCGAGCAGCTCGCCGGACTCGGGATCACCGATCCCACCCCCATCCAGGCCGCGTCGATCCCCGACGCGCTCGCCGGCCGCGACGTCCTCGGCCGCGGCCGCACCGGCAGCGGCAAGACCCTCGGCTTCGGCCTCCCGGTCCTCTCGCGCCTGGCCCGCTGCGACGCGCCGACGCGGGCGTCGCGCCCCCGCGCGCTGGTCCTGCTCCCCACCCGCGAGCTCGCGAGCCAGGTCCGCGACGCGCTCGCTCCGCTGACCGAGGCCCTCGGCCTCGACCAGACCGTCGTCTACGGCGGCGTCGGGCAGCGTCCCCAGGCCGACGCGCTGCGCCGCGGCGTCGACCTGCTCATCGCCTGCCCCGGCCGGCTCGAGGACCTCATCGGCCAGGGGCTCGTCGACCTCGACCGCGTCGAGGTGACGGTGCTCGACGAGGCCGACCACATGTCCGACCTGGGCTTCCTGCCCGCCGTCCGGCGGCTGCTGCGCCGCACGCCGCGCGACTCGCAGCGCCTGCTGTTCTCGGCGACCCTCGACGGCGAGGTCGACCGGGTCGTCCGCGAGTTCCTGCACGACCCGGTGACCCACAGCGTCGACCGGGCGGCCGAGCCGGTGCCCGACATGACCCACCACGTGTTCACGGTCACCCCCGCCGACCGCCCCGCGGTGCTGCGCGAGCTCGCGGGCGGGCGTGGCCGCAGCATGCTGTTCACGCGGACCAAGCACGCGGCGCGCAAGCTCTCGCGCCAGCTCACCGAGTCGGGCATCCCCGCCACCGAGCTGCACGGCAACCTCAACCAGAACGCCCGCGACCGCAACCTCGCCGGGTTCCACGCGGGCGAGGTCCGGGTGCTCGTCGCCACCGACATCGCCGCGCGCGGGATCCACGTCGACGACGTCGCCCTCGTCGTCCACGTCGACCCGCCCACCGAGCACAAGGCCTACCTGCACCGGTCGGGCCGCACCGCGCGCGCCGGATCGGCGGGCGACGTCGTCACGCTCGGGACCCCCGACAGCCGCGCCGAGGTCGCGTCGATGACGCGCAAGGCCGGCATCAACCGTCGCAAGCCCGCCGTGCTTCACCGCCGACGCGTGGGCCCGGGCGCGGCCGAGATCGCCGCGCTCGTCGGCGAGCCCGCGCCGACCGCGAGCACCACCGACCTGCCCGCCGCGGCCTCGCGCCGGCCCGCCCCCGCCGCGCCGTCCACCTCCGCGCGCTCGGGCGGTTCCTCGTCGGGCTCGTCGTCCGGCGGCGCGGCCCGCGGCCGTCCTGGCGGCGGCCCGCGCGGGCGGTGCGGGCCCCTCGACCGACGGCGGGCGCGCGCGGCGGCTCCCGCGGTCGTCGGGGCGGCCGGGACGCTCGCGCGCCTGAGCCCCACACCCTCGACGCGGAGGCCCCGATGTCCACCGCCCCGAGCGTCACGCCGTCGACCCGCGCGGGCGTGCTCGCCCGCGCGTTCCGGGCGGTGGCCATCGCCGAGGCCTGCTCGTGGACCGGTCTGCTGATCGGGATGGTGTTCAAGTACCTCGTCGTGTTCGACGACGTGGGCGTGCGGGTGTTCGGGCCGATCCACGGCGCGCTCTTCGTCGCCTACGTCGTCCTCACGCTGGTCACCGCCCGGGTCTTCCGCTGGCGGGCGGCGACGACGCTGCTCGGGCTCGTCGCGAGCATCCCGCCGCTGGCGACGGTGTGGTTCGAGCGGTCGGCGACGCGCCGCGGCCTGTTGGGCTGACCCGCCCTCGACTCTTCGCTAAGGCTCGCCTAACCTAACCTCGTTGATCAGAGGTCGGGAGGAGCATCGGTGGCGAACGCAGCAGGGCTCGTGCACGTCTTCTACGCCACGCAGACCGGGAACGCCGAGGTCGTGGCCGAGGACACGGCCGAGGTGCTGGAGAAGGCCGGCTTCGAGGTCCGGACGGCCGGGCTCGACGAGGTCACCCCGGCCGGGCTCGCCGCACTGGAGCGGGTGGCGGTCGTCTGCTCGAGCACCGGCACCGGCGACGTGCCCGACGACGTCGAGGAGTTCTGGGTCGCGCTGCTCGACGACGACGCGCCGCGCCTCGACCGCGTGACCTACAGCCTCTGCGCCCTCGGCGACCGCGGCTACCAGCACTTCTGCGGCGGCGGGCGGAAGGTCGACGAGCGCTTCGCCGAGCTCGGCGCCACCCGCCTGCTCGAGCGCGTCGACTGCGACAGCAACTACGAGGACACCGCCGCCGACTGGATGGAGCGACTCGCCGCCGCCCTGGCCGACCGCGACGGTTCCTGAACGCGGTCAGGGCCGCGCGGGCTGCCGGTAGCCGGGGCCGGCCCTCCTCGGAGCCGGGGCCGGCGGTGTTCGACGCCCGGGCCACGTCCTCGCGTTCCACGACCACCGGCCAGCGGCGAGCCCCAGCTGACGCCGTCCGCCCCGGGTGCAGGCGCAGCGGACCGAGACGGAACGTACGGCGCAGGTGGTGGCGCGGACGGATGCCGGGCGCATCACGCGGAATCCCATCGCGGACCTCCTTCGTCACGTCGTCGACGTGGACACGCCGCCGGCGTGGTTCCCGCCTGCCTGAGAGGTCCCTGATCACGAGCCGACGTAGGCCGCGAGGTGCTCTCCGGTCAGCGTGGAGCGGGCGGCGACGAGGTCGGCGGGGTGCCCTCGAACACCAGGCGCCCGCCGTCGTGGCCCGGTCGACGATCCAGTCCGCGTGGGCCATCACGGCCTGGTGGTGCTCGATGACGATCACCGAGCGACCGGCGTCGACGAGGCGGTCGAGCAGGGCGAGCAGCTGCTCGACGTCGGCGAGGTGCAGGCCGGTGGTCGGCTCGTCGAGGACGAGGATCCGGCCCTGCTCCCCCATGTGCACCGCCAGCTTGAGCCGCTGGCGCTCGCCGCCCGACAGCGTGGTCAGCGGCTGACCGATCTTGAGGTAGCCGAGCCCGACGTCGTCGAGGCGCTCGACGATCGCGCGCGCGGCCGGCACCTTCGCCGCGACCGAGAAGAACGCCCGGGCCTCCGCCACCGACATCGCGAGCACCTCGCTGATGTCGCGCTCGCCGAAGCGGTACTCGAGCACCGACGCGTCGAACCGCCGCCCCTCGCACACCTCGCAGGTGGTGGCGACGCCGGCCATCATCGCGAGGTCGGTGTAGATCACGCCCGCGCCGTTGCAGTTCGGGCAGGCGCCCTCGGAGTTGGCGCTGAACAGCGCGGGCTTGACGCCGTTGGCCTTGGCGAACGCCTTGCGGATCGGCTCGAGCAGGCCCGTGTAGGTCGCCGGGTTGCTGCGCCGCGAGCCCTTGATCGCGCCCTGGTCGACCACGACGACGCCGTCGCGGCCCGCGACCGAACCGCCGATCAGCGAGCTCTTGCCCGACCCCGCGACGCCGGTGACCACCGTCAGCACGCCGAGCGGGACGTCGACGTCGACGCCCCGCAGGTTGTGCGCGTCGGCGCCGCGGACCTCGAGCGCCCCCGTCGGCGTCCGCACCGACGTCTTGAGCGACGCCCGGTCGTCGAGGTGGCGCCCGGTCAGCGTGCCGGAGGCCCGCAGCCCCTCGACGGTGCCCTCGAAGACGACCTCGCCACCGGCCGTGCCCGCGCGCGGCCCGAGGTCGACGACGTGGTCGGCGATCGCGATCGTCTCCGGCTTGTGCTCGACGACGAGCACCGTGTTGCCCTTGTCGCGCAGCGCGCGCAGCAGGGCGTTCATCCGCTCGATGTCGTGCGGGTGCAGCCCGATCGTCGGCTCGTCGAAGACGTAGGTGACGTCGGTCAGCGACGAGCCCAGGTGACGGATCATCTTCGTGCGCTGCGCCTCGCCGCCCGACAGCGAGCCCGCGGGGCGGTCGAGTGACAGGTAACCCAGCCCGATCTCGACGAACGAGTCGAGCGTCGCCCGCAACGACCCCAGCAACGGCGCGAGGGACGGCGCCTCGATGCCCCGCACCCACACCGCGAGGTCGCTGATCTGCATGGCGCTCGCCTCGGCGATGTTCACCCCGCCGATCCGCGACGAGCGGGCGAGCTCGGACAGGCGGGTGCCGTCGCAGTCGGGGCAGACCTGGAAGACGATCGCGCGGTCGACGAAGGCGCGGATGTGCGCCTGCATCGCGTCGCGGTCCTTGGTCAGGAACGACTTCTCGATCTTGGGGATGAGCCCCTCGAAGGTCAGGTTGACGCCGTCGACCTTGATCCTCGTCGGCTCGCCGTACAGCAGCTTGTCGAGCTGCTTCGCGGTGAACTCGCGGATCGGGCGGTCCCCGGGGAAGAACCCGCTGTTCGCGAAGATCCGGGCGTCCCAGCCGTCGACGCTGTAGCCGGGGCCGGTGAGCGCCCCCTCGACGATCGACTTCGAGTCGTCGTAGAGCGCGGAGCGGTCGTAGTCGGAGACGCTGCCGCGGCCCTCGCAGCGCGGGCACATCCCGCCGACGACCTCGAACGAGCGCTGCTCCTTGACCGTCCGCCCGCCCTTCTCGACGGTGACCGCGCCGGCGCCGCTGATCGAGGCGACGTTGAACGAGAACGCCTGCGGCCCGCCGACGTGCGGCTGCCCGAGGCGGCTGAACAGGATGCGCAGCATCGCGCCGGTGTCGGTCGCGGTCCCGACCGTGGAGCGGACGTCGCCGCCCATCCGCTCCTGGTCGACGATGATCGCCGTGGTCAGGCCGTCGAGGACGTCGACGTCGGGCCGGGCCTGGCTCGGCATGAAGCCCTGCACGAAGGTGCTGTAGGTCTCGTTGATCATCCGCTGGGACTCGGCCGCGATCGTCGCGAACACCAGCGAGCTCTTGCGGCCGGTCATCGGCGCTCCGGAACGTCGCGTCGCGGCGCGCCCGCAGGCCGACGGTCGACGCATCGCGGCGTTGGCCACCGCGCCACCGCGCTCGCGTGCCCCTCGAGGTGGCGTCGGTGAGCTCCGTCGTCGCCGATCGCGGCCCGCCGGGACGGCCCGTCGAACACGTCGCGGATCGCGGACGGCGTTGCGCGACGGCACGGCGTCGGGGTCGCCGTCGCGGGCGAGGCGCGAGGGGCGCGTCGGGCGTGCTGAACGTCCATCTCGTGGCCCCGGGGACCAGCGCCGCCGTTGTCGAGGAGTCGTCGACGCGGCGCCCCGGGGTCGAGGCGGACGGTCGGCCTGTCGACGCGCAGCAGCGGCGCGTCGGTGAGCCGACGACGGCGCTGGCGATCCGGTGGGCCGCGGCGACGCCCGTCGACCGCGTCTCGCCGCGTCGCCGCCACCGTCTCGAGCGGAGGTGCCCGCCGCTGCCCGGGCGGCGAGACCAGGGACGGTCGACGCGGCCGCGACGAGCCACGACGCCCGCGGGCACCGCACGGGCACACCGCGATCCACCAGGTCGTGCGCCGACCTGCCGTCGACGAGGCGCGCGCAGGCGCTCCGCCGGCGGTGCTCAGTCCATCACCGCCGCAGGCGTCGACCGGACGTCCGGGCGGGTCGAGCAGGCGAACCGGTCGGGGGACGGCGCGGCGACGATCGCGCGGCGACGATCGCCGCCGCCGCTCCAGGGCGAAGGCAGCCCGTCGCGTCGCCGGACGACCGATCCTCGCCGTCGCCGACGTCGCGACATCGGATGAACAGGCGCACGGGGCGAGGTCGCGGACGCCGAGACACCCGGTGAGCCCCGCGCCGCGAGGGACGCCGTCGACGGCGAGCGGCTCGCGAGCCGAGGGACGACGGCGGGGGGTCCACGGCGACGAGCCGCGGTGCGTCGACCAGATGCTCGGTTGTCGAGCCGCCGGACGGCCGCCGGTCGCGGGCGTCGACGAGCGACCCGTGACGTCGACGTCGCGCAGCCGTCGGCGTGTTCGGAGACCGCTGGTCGATGGCCCCGACGCGGGCGACGTCGACGCCGACGACCTCGACGAGCCTCGACGCGGCCGACCGCGAGGCGGTGCCTCACCTCGCCCGCCAGGACCAGCCGCGACCTCGAGGCGCGCCCGAGCGCGACGACGTCGTCCTCGTCCCGAGTCCGACGCGGGTCGCCGCCGCGGCGCGTCTGGGCGCTGCGGCTGACGGTGCGGCGTTCGGGCTCAGGACCGCCGGGAGCGTGCCGGTCGCGCGAGTGGCTGGCGCAGGATCGCTCGACGCGGCGATGCGCGGGCGACGGTCGTCGACCGTCGAGCGGCGGCGCTGGGCCGGTCCGGCCTCGGCATGGCCCGCAGAGGAGAGGCGCATCCGCGACGTGCTCGTTGCCCGCGGCTGCGCGCGACGCGCGACCGCACGTACCGCGTCGGCCTGACCCGAGCGCCGGCGATCGACGGTGAGACGCGGTCGCACGGCTGACGTCGATCCGCGCGCGGGCGAAGACGGCGTCGTTCGTCGACCCCCACAGGGCGGCCCGCGGAGGGCGACGCGACGGTCGCATCGTCGGCGGTCCCGGCCCGACGCGGCGAAGCGCCCGGCGTCGACGGCGTCACCCGCCGCGAGCGAGCGGGCCCCGCCACGACCAGGGACGGCGCCGGGCTCGGCGATCGGGCGGGCTCGCGTCCTCGGCCTGCCCGTGTTCCAGCACGCCCGGCCGATGGCGTCGGCGACGTCGGCGACTCGACGACGGTCCCAGCATTGCGCCCGGCACCGTCGACGGCGCTCGTCACGGAGCGGCGAGCACCCCGCACGACTCACCGCGCCATCCCATGGGACGGTCGTCGCCGCCGGCCCGTCCCCGCGGGCGCGTGAGCGACGAGGGCGTGCGACGCGCGACCTGGGCTCGTCGCCCTGCGCGCGACGAGGCGCTGCTGCGGGCCCTGACCACCTCGGGCGCGCGCCATCGCCGACGATCCCCTGCCCTTCGACGAGGACGGAGGACGACCGCACCACTCGCCGACCGGGCGTGCGCGCGGCACGCCGTCGGGTCGACCCCGCGCAGTCGCCGGGTCCCCGCCAGCTCACGCGCTCGCGGGCGTGCTCCGGCGACCGCGCTGAACGTCCGGTGGCGGTCCGAGCCCGGCTCGCCGTCGGGCTGGCGACAGGCGGGCGAGGCCGAAGCGGCACTGCTCGACCACGGCTGCGCTCCCGTCGGCGCCCAGCGCCTTGGTGCGCCCGACGACCGAGCGGGAGCCGACGGGCGTCGCCGCGCCGGGCCGCCGACCGACGGCGCGACGCGGCGACCACGGCGGTGCGGCGGATCGGCGGGGCGGGCGGCGGCGCGTAAGAGACGGCGTTCGGGGGACGCCGAGCAGTGCCACGGAGCTCGAGCCGCTCTTCCGGCTGGTCTACGGCCGCCGCGGATCCCGACGGCGCCGCGACTCGGCGACATCTTCGACGTCGCGCGCCCGCAACGCGCTCGTCGCCGTGACCGGTGCGCTGCTCCGTGGGACGACGCGTTCGTCAGGTCCTCGAGGGCGACGAGGCGGGTGCGCGCGCTCTACGCCGGATCGCGGCCGACGGCCGCCACGACGAGGTCGTCGTTCGACGTCGACTCGGTGCCCGACCGCGTCTTCGCCCGCTGGTCGATGGCCCGCGTGGGCGACGGCGAGGGCGCCGACCTGCCCGTGCACCGCGACGCCGCCGGTGTGGTCACGGTGGCCCCGCGCCTGACCTCGCCGCGCGGACCTGATGCTCGACCTCATGCGCGAGTACGCCCACGTCGACGCCCGCCGGTAGAGCACCCCGACCGAGCGGCCCGCCGGTCGACTGGTCGTGGGCCGTGGCGACGGGTGGCGCGCTGACGCCCCGGCGCCGCGTCACGACCGGCCTCCTGCACGGGGCAACGCGCTGCCGACATCCGGGCGATCCTCGACGGCGCGGGCGGCGCCTCGGCGTCGACCTGGGACCGCGGCTGCGCTGGCCGACTCCGCGGGAGGTCGCCGGGCCGCCACCGCGCCGCTGCGACGTTGCGACGAGCCGGGGCCTCTTCGGGCCTCGCGGGCGCGATCGACACCCCGTCGACGAGGAGCTCTGCGGTCGCCTGCCTGCTGCTGGACCTGCGCGGGTCGCCGCGCCGCTGCTTCACCATCGTCGGCGGCGAGCGCGCCGGCGGCCGCCGACCACGGCATGCCGCCCGAGCGCGGGGGTCGAGGCGAAGCGGTCGCGGCGCACATCACCGCGGGTGCGGCGACCTCGCCGACCCCCGGGCGGCGAGGCGGTCGGCGGGCGTTCGTCGACGTGGCGAAGACTCCTCGACCTCCAGCGCTGGATCGCCGCGGCGACTGATCGACCCCGACGGGTTCAAGGGGTGATCCGCCAGCCGCCGAGTCGCGGCGTCCGTCGACATGCCGGGCCCGGTGGCTCAGCGCGCGGCCGCCGCGTCGCGCTCGCCCCGTTCGACGAGTAGGTCGAGGATGCGAGGCATGTACCTCGCCATCGCCGACGACGGCGTCACCCTGCGACGACCGCACCACCGCGCTACCAGCTACCGGCGCGCTGGCCCGAGCGCATCGCCGCCGTCCTGGCCGAGCACGACGCGGGCGAGCTCGAGCGACTCGCCCCACGTCATGGTCCCGGTGGCCGCGCTGCGCCGCCTCGCGGCCGGGCAGGTCGACGAGGGCTGGGACGCGAGGCTCGACGATCTGCTCGCGACGCTGCGCGAGCGTGGGGCCCTGAGCGACGACGGAACGATTGCGCGCCCCCTCGAGCGGGCGCTGAGGGCGGGACCCGACCGGGCTCGTGCCCACCTCGCGCGGCTCCGGATCGAGCGCGCCGGGCTCGGGCTCGGGTTCCGGCTCGGGCCAGACCCGGCCGCCGAGGCGCCCGAGCCTGCTCTCCTCGGGGTCGGCGAACAGGTGCAGCCCGAAGCGGTCGGAGAGCTCGCGGAAGACGTTGACCCCGCGCACCGAGTTGCCGTGCACGTCGAGCCCCGGCGAGAAGACGGCCATGCCGACCTGGTTGGGGATCGCGGCCATGATCCCGCCGACACCCCGCTCTTGCCGGGATGCGACGTCGTTGGCCCACTGGCCCGCCGCGTCGTACATCCTCCAGGTGAACATCACGCCGATGACGTCGCGGACGTAGGTCCGGGCCATGGCGCGCTCGCCGGTGCGCAGGTTGACCCGCCGTTGGCCAGCGTCGCCCCCATCGCCGACGCGGCGGTGGTCACCTGACCGAGCAGGCCGACAGGTAGACCCGGGATCTCCTCGACCTCGTTGACGAGCATCCCCAGCGAGCGCATGTAGTAGCTGATGCCGAGGTTGCGGTCGGCGTCGGCGAGCTGGACGTCGAGGAGCTCTCGTCGACGCGCAGGTCCCGGTTGCCCGGCGTAGAGGCGCATCCGCTCGACCAGCCGCTCGACCTTCTCGTCGACGTCGGCGCCGCCGAGGATGTCGGCGGCGACGAGCGCCCCGCGTTGACCATCGGGTTGTGCGGCGGCGGTGCAGCTCGTCGAAGGCCAGGGGTTGAACGGGTCGCCGCTGGGCTCGACCCCGACCCGCGCCAGCGTCGTCGCGCGGGGGCGTTGTCCTCGAGCGCCAGCGCGTAGGTGAACACCTTCGAGATCGACTGCAGCCGGTGACGCAGTCGCCGACCGCCCACTGCGTCCGTCGACGTGGGTGCGGCGAGGGCGAACAGGTCCCGCTGGGCGATCGCCTCCGGCGGGTAGTAGGTCACGACGTCGGCGTGTCCGGTCAGCGACTGGCGCTCCAGCAGCTGCTCGAGCTGCGCCCGCGCTCGCCGCCGCTCCTGCTCGGTGAGCGTCTCGTCCCACGACATGTCGTCATGATCGCGCCCCGCTCCCAGCCGGCGGGCCGCGGGGCCGGCTCACCAGGTGTCCCCGGTGACCGGGGTGTGACCGCGGCGGGACGGGGGCATCCGCGCGGACCCCCGGCACGAAGGAGCACGACGACGTGACCGACACGACCGCCGACCTCGGCGAGTCCGTCTTCCGCCTGGTCTACCGCAGCCGCACGACGATGGACCGGGAGAACCGGCCCGCCGAGATCGAGGAGATCTTCGAGGCGTCGCGTCGCAACAACGGCGGGCTCGGACTGACGGGCGCGCTGCTGGTGTGGCAGGACGTCGTCGTCCAGGTCCTCGAGGGCGAGGAGGCGACGGTGCGCGACCTCTACGCCACGATCGCCGCCGACGACCGGCACCGGGACGTCGAGACGCTCGACGCCGCCGTCGTCTCCGCCCGCGTGTTCGGGCACTGGTCGATGGCGCACGTCTCCGACGACGAGGGCGCCGACCTCCCCGCCGCGCGCGGCACCGAGGCCCCCGAGGCGCCGCACGCCACGCCGCGGCTCGAGGACCGGCGCCAGGAGATGCTGCTCGACCTGATGCGGGAGTACGCGAACCCCGAGGTCCGGCCGCTGTAGCTCGTTCGGGGTACGGCCGGTCACGCAGTGTGTGTCATCTTCGCGTCACGGCGCTTCACAGGGCAGGCGCCGACGGCGAGGGGGACGACGATGGGTGACGCCGAACTGGAGCGCAGGGCGATCGAGACGGTCGAGGCGTTCAACCGGGCCGACTGGGACCGCATGCGTGAGCTGTACACCGAGGACACCGTCTACGAGGAGACCGGCAGCGGCGCCCGGCTGGCGGGGATCGAGGAGCTGCTCGCGGGCCTGCGGTCGTGGAAGGACGCCATGCCCGACGTCGCCGGGCGACGTCAGCCGCGTGGTGTCCGACGGCGAGACGGTCCTGCTCGAGATCACCTGGCGCGGCACGCAGACCGGTCCCGCTGGCCACGCCGGCGGGGGGACCCTGCCCGCGTCCGGTCGGACGTTCGCGATGGACGCCGCCCTGATCCAGCGCTGGCAGGGCGGCCGGGTCGCCCACGAGCGCCACCACCTCGACATGCTCGCCCTGCTCACCCAGATCGGCGCGATCCCGGCCCCGGCCTGACCGTCCGGGTCAGCGCCGCAGGGCACCCCGCTTGAGCGCGCCGTAGCCGCCCGTGACGAGGAACAGGACGATCCCGATGATCGCGAGCCAGAACAGGCCCTTGATCACGAAGCCGAGGATCGTTAGGACCAGCCACACGATCAGCAGGAAGACGAGCAGACCGACCATGACGTGACTCCGAACAGTGGACGACCCCCGTACGGGCAGCGTCCCACGGGGGCGAGCCGACGGCGCGCCTCGTTCAGGTCGCGGTCCGCAGGTCGGGGAGCCCGGCGTAGTCGGGCAGCTCGATCCCGTCGACGGCGCGACCGACCAGGTCCATGAGCCACGCGGACTCGGGGTCGAACGCCGCCTCGGGTCCGGCCTCGGGATCGCGGCTGCGAGCGTTGAGCCGCGCGATCTCCTGGTTGGCCTCGACGAACGGGCGCATCCGATCCTCGTAGAGCGCGAACGCGACGTGGGGGGCCCATCCGGCGGCCGCGAGCTCTCCGGCCAGCACATAAGCACCGACGAGGGCCAGCCCGGTGCCCTGCCCCGACATCGGCGACGAGCTGAAGGCCGCGTCGCCGAAGAGCCCCACCCGGCCGCTCGACCAGCGCTCCATCACCACCTGGGCGACCTGGTCGAGGTAGAAGTCCGCGGCGTCGTCGACGTGGTCGAGGATCCGCGGGGTCCACCAGTGCAGGCCCGCCATGCGCTCGCGCAGCAGGCGCTTCAACGCCGGGACGTCGCGGTGGTCGACGTCGAGGTCGGGCGAGGGGAAGGAGAACATGCCCATCGCCTGCGTGGCCGTCGGGCACGGGGCGCAGCCCGGCCGAGCGGCCCGCCTCCTGGTGCTCGACGAGGCGCCGGTCGATCCCGAACTCGTTGGGCACGCTGTAGAAGGCGAGCACGTGCCCGAGATGGTGGACGTAGCGCTCGCGCGGCCCGAACACCAGCGCCCGCAGCGCCGAGTGCAGCCCGTCGGCGCCGACCACCAGGTCGAAGCGCCGCCGGTCGCCGCCCGCGAAGGCCACGTCGACCCCGTCGGCGTCCTGGGTGAGCTCGGCGATCCGGTCGCCGAAGACGTACTCGACGTCGTCGCGGGTGTCGTCGTGGAGCACCCGGGACAGGTCGCCGCGCAGGATCTCGATCTCCGCGATGAACCCGTCGCCGCCGTCGTCGTCCGCGCGGTAGGTCGCGAGCACGGTGCCGTCGGCGTCGACGGTGTCCGCACCCGCGGTCTCGGTCCGGGCCGCCCGCACGGCCGCGTCGAGCCCCATCCGCCGGATGACCTCCTTGGCCACCCCGCGCGCGTCGACCGCCTGCCCGCCGGGCCGCAGCTCGGGGGACCGCTCGACGACGGTCACCTCGGCGCCCCGCCGGTGCAGCCAGTGGGCCAGCGCGGGCCCCGCGATGCTCGCACCGATCACCAGGACCCTCGGACCGCTCACCACGTTCCCCTCACTCCAGCTCGAGCACCGCCCGGAGGGCATTCGACGGTGAGCCACCGTTCTACGGACGCCACCCCGGGACTCGCGCTCCCCAAAGCGCCGAACTAGAATCGCCTCGGGTAGGGCAGGTCGCCGGAAGTGGGGGTGTGATGGCGAGTCGACCTTGAGTCGCAATGCACCCATCGTCGAGACACGCCACTCCTTCACCCAGCCCACGGGGTCCACAGGACCATCGCATAGCGAGCTGGTCGCCGTGTGAACGCCGCACGGAGCGACCGACAGGATGCGTTTCCCATCCGGCTCGACCTCGGCGACTGCGGCCGCCTTCGAAGCGGCGATCTCGACAGTGATCGCACGCCGGCGGCCGGCCAGGAGCGCCCGAACGTTGATCGGCGTGTCAGACAATGGCGGTCGTGCATCAGCCCTGGTCGCCGCTCTCAGCAGCGGCCCGGCCAAGCGCCGCTCTTCGCTGGTCGACAGCACCGCGTGCTTCCGGAAAACCGGGCACGACATATCCCTTCTTCCTGGTCGGCAGAACGACGGCGCTGGCGACAACGACGTCGATCAGCCGCCACCGTGCACCGGCGATACCCGGGCCACGAGCCAAGCCGAAGGTCCCGTTTCTACCGGAGGTGTCACCACACCTGCCCATGACGCTCGTCGCTCCACCGACCGATGCTGCCAGCCGATGTCCCGCCCCGACATGTCGAGCGGTGCCGAAGCGTAAGCGATAACCGCGACCGGGGCGAGTCGACACCTGGCTGGACCGACGACCCGCTTGCGCCACCGAGAGCTAACTGCCGGGTTGCCGCCCAGCCGCCTGTACGCGGAACAGAGGCGGATTACCAGGGGACGACGACGGCTGGACCCGCTTCGGCTCGCCCGGCATCTTCGGGTACTCGGGCGGGTAGGGCAGGTCGCCGAGGCCGTGGTCGCGCTCGTCGCGCTCGACCCACTCGAGGACGGTCTCGAGGCCGGCGGGGGCGTCGTGCAGCCCGGCGTGGGCGTCGCCGTGCTCGGCAAGGTGCCCGGCGGCGGAGAGCACGTCGAAGTCGTCGGGGTCGACGTCGGCGAGCCGGTCCCACGTCAGCGGCATCGACACCGTCGCCCGGGGCGTGCCGCGCACCGACCAGGCGCTGGCGATGGTGCGGTCGCGGGCGGCCTGGTTGAAGTCGAGGAACACGCGCTCGCCGCGCTCCTCCTTCCACCAGTCGACCGTCGCCTCGGTCGGCATCCGCCGGCACACCTCGCGGCCGATCGCGATGACGGCGCGACGGGTGGCGACGAAGTCCCACTCGGCGCGGATCGGGACCGTGACGTGGATGCCGCGCCCACCGGAGGTCTTCGGCCAGCCGACGAGCCCGGCGTCGTCGAGGACCTCGCGCAGGACGGCGGCGACCCGCGCCGCGTCGGCGAAGTCGGTGCCGGGCTGGGGGTCGAGGTCGATGCGCAGCTCGTCGGGCGCGTCGACGTCGGGACGCCGGACGGGCCACGGGTGGAAGTCGAACGTGCCGAGGTTGGCCGCCCACGCGAGGACGGCGGGCTCGGTGGGGCAGAGCACGTCGGCGGCGCGGCCCGACGGGAAACGGACCTGCACGGTCTCGGCGTACTCGGGGGCGCCCTTGGGCAGGCGCTTCTGGTAGAAGAACTCGCCCGTCACGCCGTCGACGAAGCGCTTGAGGTGCGTGGGGCGGTCGCGCAGCACCCCGAGCAGCGGGCCGGCGACGGCGACGTAGTGCTCGACGACCTGCCGCTTGGTGATCCCGCGCTCGGGGAAGTAGATCTTGTCGGGGTTGGAGACGCGCACGTCGCGCCCGCCCACCTCGATCTCCACCGCCGGGCTCTTGCTCGCCACGGGCGCAGCCTAGTGCGGATACCGTGGGTCCATGACCCCGTCCTCGGACCGCCCCGGCCCTCAGGGACGCTTCGCCGACGACCTCGTCGGCCTCGACCCCGACGACCCCGAGGCGCGGGCGTTCGCCGCGCACCTCGACCGGATGGAGCGGGTGCGCCCCATGTTCACCGTCGAGGGCGAGCTCGCGGGCGTGCGCGACTTCGCCGAGTCGGCCAACCGGGCGGGCGGCGGCCGGCGCCTCCTGGCCGTCGTGGTGGTCCTGCTGATCCTCGCGGGGACACTGTTCGTCGTCTACGAGGCGCTCGAGTTCGTGCTGCGCACCTACGCCGGCTGACGCGCCGTCCGGGGTGGCGCGGGCGTATTAGCCTGGACGCATGAGCAAGAGCAGCGAGGCCCTCCCCCAGCCGAAGGTCACCAAGTCCGACGCCGAGTGGCGCGAGCAGCTCTCGGCCGAGGAGTACGCGGTCCTGCGCCAGGCGGGCACCGAGCGGCCCTTCACCGGCGAGTACGACGAGACGTTCACCGAGGGCGTCTACTCCTGCCGGGCGTGCGGCGCAGAACTGTTCCGCTCGGAGACCAAGTTCGCCTCGCACTGCGGGTGGCCCTCGTTCTACGCCCCGTCGGCCGACGACAACGTGATCCTGCGCGAGGACCGCACGATGGGGATGCGGCGGGTCGAGGTGCTGTGCGCGACCTGCCACTCGCACCTCGGGCACGTGTTCGAGGGCGAGGGGTACGGCACGCCCACCGACCAGCGCTACTGCATGAACTCGGTGTCGCTGCACCTCGAGCCGACGGCCTGAGGGCAGGGCGTCCGGCTCAGGTCGCCGGTCGCACGCGGATCGAGGCGTGCGCGGCGACGGGTCGGGGCTCGCCCTCGTCGCGGTACTGCAGCCACACGTCGCCCTCGGCGAGGCCCGAGACCTTCGCGATGCGCCGGTCGCCCGCGTCGACGTCGATGAGGTCGATCTCGTCCCTCTGGAGCAGCTCGCGCGCCTCGACGGTGTACACGTCGTCGTCGCCCGTCGGTCATGGCCGGCATGGTGCCCCGGCGGGCATTCCGCCGCGGCGGGGGCCTGAACCGCTCTCGAGGTCGGACGCTGTGGTCATGCCCATCGAGCTGAACCACACCATCGTCGCGGGCCGACCAGGACGCGGGCGCGCCATCACCGACCCGGTCGGCGCGGCCGCGGTGGCTTCGGGCAGGAGGTCCTGGTGGCCTGCGCGATGCGATCACCGACGCACGCCCTTCGAGGCACCGCGTTCACGTCGCCGACGACGGTGGCGCTCGCCGGCTGGCGCGCCGTGTCGAGCAGGGCGACGAGGGCACAACCTCGAGGTCCTGACCCGGCCCTACGGCAGCGGCTCGTCGAGCACGACGCCTGCCGGGGTCGGCGAGCACGACGCGGGCGAGCGGCGAGGCTGCTGGCAGCGGTCGCGGTCGGGCGACGGCCGATCCCCGCCGACGCCGAGCAGCGTCGTCGTCGAGCACGACCGCCGGGCGGCGGACCCCGCCCAGGCACCGAGGCCGAGAGGTCGAGCGGGCAGCGCGCGGTCGGCGTCGGTGAACGCGGTGCAGGTCGTCGTCGGTGAACTCCCCCGCCGGGAGCAGCAGGTTCTCGCGCAGCGTGCCGACGAAGACGTGGTGCTCCTGGGTCAGCAGCAGCACCCGGCGCCGCAGCTCGGCCTCGGCCAGCGTGCCGACCTCGACGCCGTCGAGGCGCACCGTGCCGTGGCCGGGCACCGCGACCCCGGCGACGAGACGGGCGAGCGTCGACTTGCCCGCCCCCGAGCCGCCGACGATCGCCAGCCGCTCGCCCGGCGGGACCTCGAGGTCGACGCCGTGCAGCACCGGCCGGTCGGGGCGGTAGCCGTAGTGGACGCCCGCGACCTCCAGGACGCGATGATCGGGGTGGCTCTGCGGACACTGGACGTCAGCGGGGTCACCCCGCTGACGTCTCCCCCGCACCCCGAGCACCCGGCGCAGCGCGGTCTCCGAGACCAGCAGGTCCTCGCTCCACCACAGGACCTCGTCGAGCGGGCCGGTGAGCGCCTGGAGGTAGAGGGTCATCGTGGCGACCGTGCCGAGGGTGACCAGGCCCGCGGCGTGGGCGACGCCGCCGATCAGCAGCATCGCCGCGATCGGCAGCGCGTGGGAGATCTCCAGCCACGGCGCCCACCGCACGTGCAGCGCCCGCAGGCCCAGCTCGCCATCGACGGCGTCGCCGAGGTGGACCTCGTCGGCGCGGCGGCGGCGGGCGAGCAGACCGAGCGCGTCGAGGGTGCGCGCGCCCGCGGCCGACTCGTGGGTCCGCGACTGGACCACTGACCACGCGTCGAGCATCCGGCGCATGGTGGCCGGGACGCGGCGCAGGAACCGGCGCGTCGGCGGCAGCAGCGTCGGCAGTGCGGCGAGCATCCCGAGCGCGAGCAGCGGCGAGGTCACGATCATGGCGGCCACGGTGATCAGCACCGTTACCGCCGCCGTAGCCATCTGTGGGACGGCGTAGCGCGTGGCGAAGTCGACGCGCTCGAGGTCGGTGGTGGCGCGGGACAGCAGGGCCCCCGTGCCCACCGACTCGATCGTGCCGAGTGGCAGCGCGAGCGCGCGCTCCACCAGCTCCTCGCGGTTGGCGGCGAGCAGCTCCTCGCCCAGCTCCCCCGCCGCCGGTGCGCGAGCGCCGCAGCAGGCGGCGAGCCGAGGGCGCGAGGAAGGCGAGCGCGACGAGGTCGACGCGCCCGAGCGAGGGCGTGGGCCCGAGGACCTCGTCGACGAGCATGCCGAGCAGCTGCGGCCCCGCGAGCCCGGCGACCGCGGCGAGACCGAAGACCGCGATCGTGGCGAGGAACGCGCGGCGGCGCGTGCGCAGCATCGCCCGGGCCCAGCCGAGAGCCTCGCGGCGGCTCGCGGGGGCGAGCAGGACGGGCGCGGTCACGGTGTCCCGCCCGTCGGCGGGGCGGTGAGCACGGCGTCGGCGACGCCGTGCCAGAGCGGGCTGCGGGTGACCACGACCGTCGTGCGGCCGCGGCGCAGGCCGGCGACGCCGGCCGCGATCGAGGCCTCGGTGTGGGCGTCGACGGCCGACGTCGGCTCCTCGAGGAGCAGGACCTCGGCGTCGGTGAGCAGCGCCCGGGTCAGGGCCAGGCGCTGGCGCTGGCCGCCGGAGACCTCGCGGCCCCGCTCGCCGAGGTGCTCGTCGAGGCCGTCGGGGAGCCCGTCGACGATCTCGGTCGCCGCGGCCGCCGCGAGGGCGCCCGCGACGTCGACGCCGCCGCGTTCGAGCAGCTCGGCACGTAGCGGCCCGGAGAACCACAGGTCCTCGTGGTGGGCGAGCACCACGCGGGAGCGCACCGCGACCGGGTCGGCGTCGGCGACGTCGATCCCGCCGACGAGGACCTGCGTGTCCCCGGCCGCCCCGACCCCGGCCCACCGTCCGAGGAGGCCGTCGGCCCCCGGTGCGGCGCCGTCGACGACCGTGAGCTCGCCGGCCCGCGCCCGCAGCCCGCTCGCGGTGTCGAGGAGGTCGAGCGGGCCCACCGGCAGGGCCTCCGGCGCCGCGGCGGGCGCCGCGAGGGGACGCAGCGCGAGCAGGTGCACGCGCGGCGGGCCGCCGAGCGCGCCCCGGCGAACGCCGACGCGGTCTCGGTCAGCGTGGTCACGGGTACCACGAGGTAGGCCGACACGCCGTAGAACGCCAGCAGCTCGCCGACGGCGAGCTCACCGGAGGCGGCGAGGCGGGCCCCGAGCCAGGTGATGACGACCAGGACCAGCCCGGGCCGCGCCACCTCGGCCGCGGCGAGCCACGAGTCGCTGCGGACGACCTCGACGCCGGCGCGGCGGACCCGCGCGGTGGCGTCGCGGAACCGGGCGAGGAACTGCGCCTCGCCGCCGATGCCGCGCAGGATCCGCAGGCCGGCGACGATGTCGCCGACCTGGGCGGTCACGCCCGTCATCTGCTCGCGCTGGGCGTCCTTGCGACGCTGCAGCGGCGCGAGCAGCGGACCGATGCCCGCGACGGCGAGGGTGACGCCGACGAGCGCCACGGTGCCGAGCAGCGGCGAGCGCCCGAGCAGCACGACGCCGACGACGACGGCCACGACGATCGCGCCGACGACGCGCCCGAGGTTCTCGAGCAGCCGCCCGACGCGGTTGACGTCGGTGGCCGGCACGGCCGCGACCTCGCCGCCGGGCACCTGCGGTGCCAGCGAGGCCCCGAGGGAGATCGCGTGCCCGACCACCGTGCGCTGCAGCGCCGACGCGCCGTGGATCCAGAGGCCGTGGGCGAGGAAGTCGTGGGCCGCGTGAGCGGCCATCTGCACGAGCCCGAGCCCGACGATCACCGCTGCGGCGACCGCGACGACCCGAGGTCACCGCGGCGACGCCGGTCGACGCCGCGCCGACCACCAGCGGGACGCGCCCGGGAGCATCGTCGCGACGCCGCGGCGGCCGCGCGCCCACCAGGCCGGTCGCCGCGACCGCGACCAGCAGCCGGACCGGGTCGCGCGGGCACGCACGCCGCGGTCGGCCGGCGACCAGCGGGCCCGCCACGTCGGCCAAGAATCAGGGACGAGGAGCCATGCCCTCGACGCGGCCCCGCGACCGCGACCGGGCAGCCGGACCGGCGTCGAGGCGGCGGCGGGCCGGCGGCGGCGTCGACGACGGGAGGCGCGCAGCGGCGGGCACGCCGGTGGTGGCGTCGGACCTCGAGCGGGCCGACCGGCGGCGACGGCGTCGCCGGGTCGTCGAGCAGGGGGCGCAGCTCGGCGGCGAACCGCGCGCAGGCGCGCCGGGCCGACCGAACGGCGACGAGCGAACGCCGACGCGAGGCCGCGCTCGGTCAGCGTCGTCACCGGCGACGACGAGCGAACGCCGACGACCCCGTCGAACGCGGCAGCTCGCCGACGACGGGGGCGAACGCCGGCCACCGCGCGCGCCCCAGCCAGGAGGTCGTCACGAGCACCAGGCCGGCGAGGACCACCTCGCCCCCGCGAGCCACGCGTCGCTGCGCGCGACCTCGCCCCGGCGCGGCGCACCCGTTCCAGTGGTCGGCGTCGCGGAACCGACGAGGGGGGGCCCGCCGCCGATCGCGCAGGATGCGCCCCCGCGACGATGTCGCCGACCTGCGCACGCGGTCACGGCATCGCTCGCGCTGGACGTCCTGACGGCGTTGCAGCGACCCGAGCAGCGGCCCGATGCCGACCACGGCGAGCGGGACCCCGACGAGCGCGACGGTGCCGAGCAGCGGCGAGCGGCCCAACAGGACGACGCCGACGATCACCGCCACGACGACGGCGCCGACCACGCGGCCGAGGTTCTCCATGAGGTTGCCGACGCGGTTGACGTCGGCGGCCGCCGGGCCTGGCCGGCACCTCGCCGGGCGGCCGATGCGGCGGGCGCGGCCCCGGAGGACGGCGTGGCGCGACCACCGTGCGCCTGCGGCGGCCGCACGGGCGCCGCGGATCCAGAGCCGTGGTCGGGAGGTCCGCTCGCGCGGCGTGGGCCGCCATCTGGACCAGACCGAGGCCGACCACGGCGGCGGCGGCCACGGCGACCACACCCAGGTCGCCCCGGGCCACACCCCGGTCGACCGCCGCGCCGACGACCAGCGGTCGAGCGCGCCGACCACAGCATCGTCGTCGGCCACCCCGGGTCACCGGTGGGTGGCCGACGAGCCACGGCCGCGTCGCGGCGATCGCGAGCAGCAGGCGCACCGGGGTCGGGCGCGCGGGGAGGCGCACCACCGGCGCCGGGTACGGGCGGGACGGGCCGCGTCGCCGGGCGAGGCGCGACCACCGGACACCGGAGCGAGAGCCATGGCCCCGACGAGCTGGCGGCCGCGGATCCACCGACAGCGGCGACCGCTTTTCCGGCCCTAGGGCAGCCGGTCGATGAGATCGGCCGGCGCGACGCGGGGCCCGGTGAAGAACGGGGTCTCCTCGCGGACGTGGCGGCGGGCCTCGGTGGCGCGCAGGTCGCGCATGAGGTCGACGATCCGGTCGAGCTGGTCGGCCTCGAAGGCGAGGATCCACTCGTAGTCGCCGAGGGCGAACGCGGGCACGGTGTTCGCGCGCACGTCGGCGTAGCCGCGGGCGGCCTTGCCGTGGTCGGCGAGCATCGTGCGCCGCTCCTCGTCGGGCAGCAGGTACCAGTCGAGCGAGCGCACGAAGGGGTAGAGGCACAGGTAGCCCTTGGGCTCCTCGCCGGCGATGAACGCCGGCACGTGGCTCTTGTTGAACTCGGCGGGGCGGTGCAGCGCGGTGCCCGACCACACCGGCGTCGACGCGCGGCCGAGCGCCGTGCGGCGCAGGCCGGTGTAGGTCGCCTGCAGCGCCTCGACGTCGGGGGCGTGGGTCCACACCATCCAGTCGGCGTCGGCGCGCATCCCGGCGACGTCGTAGACCCCGCGCACGACGACGCCCTTGCCCTCCTGGGCGTCGAGGTGCGCGGTCAGCTCGTCGGCGACCTGCGTCCGTTCGCCGGGCAGCCGGTCGGGGTCGACGCGGAACACCGACCACATCGCGTACCGCACCGTCGAGTTCAGCTCGTCGTAGTTCAGTCGGGCCACGCCTCGATGATGCCACCCGGCGCAGCCCCGCGTCAGGCGCCAAACATCGCCGCTGCGACGCGAGACGTCACCCCCGGGATCGCGTCGTTGCGGAACGCCTCGACGAACAGCTCGTGGTCGTCGCGCACGATCTCGGCGTAGGCGCGGGCGAACGCGACGCAGGTCGGCGACGAACTCGTCCTCGCGCCCGTCGACGACCTCGCCGACGCGTCCTCGACCTGGAAGGTCACCAGCGACTGGTCGGAGTCGGCGTCGGAGACGCAGTGCGCGCGGGCGGTGGCGCGCCCGAGGTAACCGAGGACCTCGGCCATCTCGTCGGGCTCGGTGAGGTCGGACCAGTCGAGGTCGTCGACGTAGGGCGAGAGCTCGGAGACGACGTAGCCGATGCCGCGCATCTCGGTGTAGCCGAGCAGCTGGTCGGCGTGGGCCTGCAGCGCCCGCTGCGACACGGCGGTGCGGTGGCCGTGGTGGTGGAAGTACCCGGCGATGCGCTCGTCGGTGACGACGCGGCTCGGCGCCGCGCGCACGGCCTGCTTCATCGACAGCACGACGTCGCTGTCGAGCGCCTCGTTGTAGCCCTCGATGAGGACGTTGTAGGCGGGCAGGCCGGCGCTGCCGATCCCGAAGCCGCTGCGCCCGACGACGTCGACGACGGTGCTCCCGATGCCCGAGAGGCGGCGCTGGCTCGGGACGGTCGCGAGGTAGCCGCGGAACGCCTCGAGCACCTCCTCGCGCTCGTCGTCCTCGAGGCGCCGCACGCCGGTGCCGTCGCGGAAGATGCGGTCGTTGCCCTCGATCTCGGTCAGCGACGCCAGCAGGGCGGTGCGGCTGCTCTCCCGCGAGGCCTGCAGCGCGAAAAAGACCGCCCCGCTGGTGTTGTCGCGGCGCAGCGAGTGCTCCAGCTCGTCGGTGCTGCCGCGGAACGAGCGCACGGCGTCGAGGTAGGCCCGCACGTAGACTCCCACCAGCTCGTCGATGTCGGCGTCGTGCAGCGCCTTCGACCAGCCGAGCAGCGCGACGCTGGCCACCAGCCGCGCACGTCCCACGTGAAGTGCCCGACGTAGGCCTCGTCGAAGTCGTTGACGTCGAAGACGAGGGCCCCGCTGGAGTCCATGTAGGTGCCGAAGTTCTCGGCGTGCAGGTCGCCCTGGATCCAGACCCGCGAGGTCCGCTCGTCGGCCCAGCGGTCGTCGAGGCGGGCGACGTCGGCGTAGAAGAGGCAGGCGCTCCCGCGGTAGAACGCGAACGGGTCGGCGGCCATCTTGCGGAACTTGGCGCGGAACGCCGCGGGGCTGGCCTCCATCAGGTCGCTGAACGCCTCGACGAGGGTGTCGACGATCCAGCGGGTGCGAGCGTCGGCGTCGTCGGTGCCCAGCGCGGACAGATCGGTCATGGCGGAACGCCTCCGCCTCCCGCGGCCGGGGGAAGACGGTGCCCCGGCGTCGTCGACATCTCATCGCCTGCTCAGCTATTGCATCGTCGTCGGCCCGTCCCGATCCGGTGCTCGTGATCGACGCCGCGCGGCCCGCACCGCCGACCCCGGGTCGTCCGGGCGGCCCCACCCGGACCGGCGGGGTCGTGGCGGCGCTGCTGGTCGTCCTCGCCGCGTCGCTCGCGGCCGGGGTCGTTCGGCCAGTCCCCGCTGGGGTGGGCACCTCGCTGCGGATGCTGTGGGCCGGGCTGGGCGGCGGCGTCCTCCCCGCCGACGACGCCGGCGCCTACGCGATCGTCTGGCAGCTGCGCCTGCCCCGGGCGCTGCTCGCCGCCGTCGTCGGTGCGGGCCTCACGACCGTCGGGGTGGCCGTCCAGGCGTTCGTGCGCAACCCGCTGGCCGATCCCTTCGTCCTCGGCGTCTCGCACGGTGCCGCGGTGGGCGCGGTCCGTCGTCCTCTTCGGCGGGTTCACGCGCTCGGGGTGTACGCCATGTCGGGCGGCGCGGTCGCGACGGCGCTGGTCGCGACCGCGCTGGTCTACCTGGTGGCCACCCGCCGCGGCCGGATGACGCCCCTGCGGCTCGTGCTCGTCGGCTCGGTGCTCGGCTACGGCTTCGCCGCGGTGACCACGACGATGGTGTTCCTCTCCCCCACCGGCGACGCGGCCCGGTCGGTGCTGTTCTGGCTGCTCGGCGCCTCGCCGGGCGCCTCCTGGGCGTCGCTGCCGCCCGCGGCCCTGGTCGTCGCCGGGGCGTCGCGCTCCTCGCGCTGGCGCCCGGGCGCTCAACGCGCTCTCGCTGGGCGACGACGCCGCGACGACGCTCGGCGTCGACCCGCACCGGCTGCGCCGCGAGCTGTTCGTGCTGACGCCCTGCTGGTCGGCGCGATGGTCGCCGTCAGCGGCGCGATCGGGTTCGTCGGCCTCGTACTGCCGCACCTCGCGCGCCTGCTCGTCGGGGCCGACCACCGCCGGGTCATGGTCGTCGCCCCGATCGCCGGCGCGGCGTTCCTCGTCTGGGTCGACGTCGCCGCCCGGGTCCTCGCCGCGCCGCGCGAGCTGCCGATCGGCGTGCTCACCGCCGCGATCGGCGTGCCGGTCTTCCTGGTCCTCCTGCAGCGCGGCCGGCTCGGAACGGGGACGTGAGCGTCGCGGTGCGGCCCTCGCCGTGCACGGGCTCGCCGTCGACCTCGCGGGCCGCCGCGTCGTCGACGACCTCGACCTCACCGCGCGCCCCGGCGAGGTCGTCGGGCTCATCGGCCCGAACGGCAGCGGCAAGTCGACCACGCTGCGCGCGGTGCTGCGCATCCTCACCCCGACCGCCGGTGCGGTCCTCGTCGACGACCGGGACGTGTCGACGCGGCCTCGGGTCGAGAGCGCCCGCGCGACCGCCGCGGTACTGCAGGACCCCCCGACCGATCTGGACTACACCGTGGGCGAGCTCGTGGCCATGGGCCGCATCCCGCACCAGGGTCCGCTCGACCGCGAGTCCGACCGCGACCGTGCGCTCTGCGCCGCCGCCCTCGACGCCGTCGACGGCGCCCACCTCGCGCACCGCGTCGTGGCGACGCTCTCGGGCGGCGAGCGCCAGCGCGTCCTCGTCGCCCGGGCCCTCGCCGGCGAGCCCCGGCTGCTCGTGCTCGACGAGCCGACCAACCACCTCGACGTGCGCCACCAGCTCGAGCTCCTCGCCCTCGCGCGCGACACCGGCGTCACGGTGCTGGCCGCCCTGCACGACCTCAACATCGCCGCCGCCTTCTGCGACCGCGTCCACGTCCTGCGGGACGGCCGGCTCGCCGCGGCGGACCTCCGCCGCGGTCCTCACCCCCCGACCTGCTCGCCGACGTCTTCGGCGTCGGCGCGACGTCGTCACGCACCCGGTGACCGGCGTGCCGCAGCTGCTCTACGACACCCCCGTCCGTCGCCCCCGTCCGGAGGAACCGTGAACCGCGCCCTGTCGAGCGCCGTCGTCGCCGTGCTCGTCCTGCTGCTCGCCGCCTGCGGCGCGCAGGTCGAGCAGGCCCGCCCCGACCGGCGGCCCCGTCACCGTGACCAACTGCGGTCGTCCCGTGACCTACCCGCGCCGCCGCGTCGCGTGGTCACCAACGACATCAACATCGCCGAGATGATGTTCGCCCTCGGGCTCGGCGACCGGATGGCCGGCTACGTGCTCTCGGAGGGTCAGAACAGCGGGGTCGCGAGCTCGCCGTGGCGCGCCGACTTCGAGCGCCTGCCCCGGCTGTCGAACGAGCTGACCGTCGAGGTCGCCCGGGCCGCGAACGCCGACCTGGTCTTCGCCGGCTGGAACTACGGCTTCCGGGAGGCGCAGGCCATCACGCCCGACACGCTGGCCGCCGTGGGCATCCCGAGCTACGTGCTCACCGAGTCGTGCCGCAACGGGCGGCGGCGCGCGGGATCATGCCGCCCCTCGACGCGCTCTACGCCGACCTCACCAACCTCGGCACGGTCTTCGGCGTGCCCGACCGCGCGGCGGCGCTGGTCGCGCAGTACCGCCGCCAGGTCGACGAGACGGTGGCCACGACGCCGCCCGGCCCCCGGCCGCGGGTGTTCCTCTACGACAGCGGCATCGACCAGCCGTTCACCTCCGGTCGCGGCGCGGGCCCGCAGGACGTCATCGGCCGCGCGGGCGGCGAGAACGTCTTCGCCGACCTCGACGACTCCTGGACCACGGTCGGCTGGGAGCCGGTCACCGCCCGCGACCCGCAGGTGTTCCTCATCTGCGACTACGGCGGCAGCGAGCCCGCCACCGCGGCGGAGAAGGAGACCCTGCTGCGCACCTTCGGCCCCACGGCCACCACCACCGCCGCGCGCGACGGCCGGTTCTTCGTGCTGCCGTACGCCGCCCTGGTGTCGGGCCCCCGCAACCCCCAGGCCGTCGCCGACCTCGCCGCCTTCCTGCGCCGCGGCTGAGGCCGCCGACCGACGCTCGCCCGTCGGCGGGTCGCCGGGTTTGCCGACCGACGGAAGGGCACCAGCGCCCCGTCTACCCGACCGGTGGTGCCGTTCGGTCGGAACCCGCGAGCCGGAGGTGGGCGAGCACCCGCTCGGCGGCGGCGTCGCCCGTCGCGAGGCAGGCGGCACCCCGACGCCGTGCAGCGCGGCGCCGGCGACGGCGAGCCCGGGCAGGTCGGCGACGCCGTCCTCGATCGCGGCGACGCGCTCACCGTGGCCGACGCCGTACTGGGGCAGGCCGCCGCCCCAGCGCACGACGGCGTGGTCGATCGGGTCGGCGTCGACGCCCGCGAGCACGGCGAGGTCGTCGCGGGCGGCGGCGACCAGCTCGTCGTCGTCACGCTGGAGGACCTCGGCGCTGCGCTCGTCGCCGTGGCGGCCCACCGACGCCCGCAGCACCACCGGCTCGTCGGGCCCGGCGAGGTGCGGCCACTTGACCGAGGAGAACGTGACCGCCTTGATCGTCCACGGCTCGCCGTCGGGGCGCCGCTCGCGGGCCCCGATGAGCACGCCCGACCGCGAGCCGAGGTCGGTGCCCTCCGGCAGGGCGAGGGCGACCAGGGCGCTCGAGGCGACCTCGATCGACCCCGCGGCGGTGGCGGCGGCCGGGGCGAGGTCGACGAGCAGCCGGCGCAGGGCGGGCGGAGCCACCGCGAGCACGACGGCGTCGACGAGCGGCGCTCGCGGGCCGGCCCGGTGCCGGGGACGCGCGTCGGCGCCCGCCGGTGACGAGGTCGACCGCCCAGCCGGTCGCGGTGCGCTCGAGGGTGGTCACGGTACGACCGAGCACGATCTCGGCGCGCGCGGCGAGGGCGAGCGCGGAGGGCAGGTCGGCGAGCCCGTCGCGCAGCGTGCCGAACACCGGCGCCGGGGCCGTGCCCTCGGGCGGCGCGGCGGGCAGCGCGCGGCGGGCCGCCTCGGTGAGGCTCGGCGCACCCTCGTCGAGCCGTGCGGCGAGTGCGGGCACGGTGGCGCGCAGCCCGAGCCGGTCGGCGCTGCCGGCGTAGACCCCGCCGAGCAGCGGGTCGACGAGCCGGTCGACGATCTCGTCGCCCATCCGCTCGCGGACCAGCGCTCCCACCGCGACGTCGTCGCCGGGCGTCCAGGCCAACGGCGCCGCGGGCCTCCTCGGCGACGAGCCGGCCCGCGCGGGCGCGGAGAGCAGCGGCCCGCCGCCTCCGCGTCGGACGGCACGCCCATGACGGTCCGCGGCGGCAGCGGGCTGGTGACCCCGCCGGCCCGGACCTGCGACGACGCCGCGCCGGGATGGACGAGGCGGTCGGTGAGGCCCAGCTCCGCGATCCGTTCGGCGGCCTCGGGCCGGCGCGCGAGGAACGCCTCGGCGCCGACGTCGAGGCGCCGCCCGGCGAGGTCGATCGCCTCGAGCTTGCCGCCGAGACGCCGCGCGGACTCGACGACGGTGATCACGGCGTCGGGGCCGAGACGGGTCCGCAGGCGGTGGGCGACCGCGGCGAGACGCCGCCCCCGAGACCCCGCCGCCGACGACGAGGACGCGGGCCGGGTTCACGGGTCGGGGCGAGTGGACCAGGTCGACGACGCGCGCCAGGGCGTCGGGGTCGGTCTCGGGCAGCACGCCGTGCCCGAGGTTCATGACGTGCCCCGGCGCGGCGTCGCCCTCGGCGAGGATGCGCCGCACCTCGCGCTCGACGGCCTCGGGGCCGGCGAAGAGCACGGCCGGGTCGAGGTTGCCCTGCAGGGCCTTGCCCGGCGCGCCGGCGGCCTCGTCGAGGGGCACGCGCCAGTCGACGCCGACGACGTCGGCGCCCGCCTCGCCCATCGCGCCGAGCAGCTCGCCGGTGCCCACGCCGAAGTGCACCCGCGGGACGCCGGCGTCGGCGAGCCCCGCGAGGACCCGGCGGGAGTGCGGCAGGACCAGCTCGCGGTAGTCGCGCTCGGAGAGCGTGCCCGCCCACGAGTCGAACAGCTGCACCGCGTCGACGCCCGCCTCGACCTGCGCGGCGAGGAACGTCGTCGTCATGTCGGCCAGCGCCCCGAGCAGGGCGTGCCAGGTCGCGGGGTCGGCGTGCATGAGCGCCTTGGTGCGCTCGTGGTTGCGGCTCGGGCCGCCCTCGACGAGGTAGGAGGCGAGGGTGAACGGGGCGCCCGCGAACCCGATGAGCGGCGTGGCGGAGAGCTCGCCGAGCCGCTGGGTCACGGCGGCGGCGACCGGTGCGACGTCGTCGGGCGTCGAGGCCCGGCAGTGCGGCGACGTCGGCGGCGGTGCGGACCGGGGAGTCGATGACCGGACCGGTGCCGCGCACGATCTCGACGCCGATGCCGGCGATCTTGAGCGGCACGACGATGTCGCTGTAGAGGACCGCGGCGTCGACGCCGTAGCGGCGCACGGGCTGCAGTGTGATCTCGGTGGCGAGGTCGGGCGTGAGGCAGGACTCGAGCATGCTCGTGCCCTGGCGGACGCGGCGGTACTCGGGCAGGGAGCGCCCGGCCTGGCGCATGAACCACACGGGCCGCCGGCTCGGCGTCCGTCCGTGCATCGCGTCGAGCAGCGGCGCGCCGGCGAGGTCGCGGCGTGCGGCGGAGCCCGTGACGGGGCTGGTGGCGGGCACGGTCATCACGGCCGAGTGTCCCACGGGCCCGGTCGCGACCGCCCGGCGCGTCGGATCCCCGAAACGACCCGATCGGCCTACTGTGACCGGGGTGACCCAGCCCGAGACGTTCCGTCGCGCGGTCGCGTCGCTGACCGACCTGCGGACCGTCCGGAGGTCGAGCTGCGCGACATGCGCCCGCCCGGGCGGCTCGCGCCGTGGTCCGCGGCGTGGAGCGCGGAGGTCGCCGAGGCGACCGCCGGTCCCTCGGCGCGGTGCCGACGAGGAACCCGTCGCCGCGACGACGGCCCGGCGGCGGGGCCGAACCCGCCGACGTCCTGGTCACCGGGCGCCTGGTCCTGCTGCACGACCCGGAGGGCCAGGAGGCGTGGGACGGCACGCTGCGCGTGGTGACGTTCGTGCGCGCCGAGCTCGACCCCGAGCACGCGAGCGACCCGCTGCTGCCGGAGGTCGCCTGGTCCTGGCTGACCGGCGCGCTGGAGGACTCGGGGGCGCGCTGGACCGCGCTGGGCGGCACCGTCACCCAGACCTCGTCGGTGCGCTTCGGGGACATCAGCGGCCCCGGTCACACCACCGACCTGGAACTACGGGCATCCTGGACCCCGTCCGAGGAGGTCCTGACGGCCCACGGTGACGCCTTCGTGGCGGTGCTCGCGACCGCGGCGGGACTGCCCCCGGTGGGCGTCGCGACGCTGGCGTCGCGGCGACTCGGCCGGCTGGCTGAGACAGAACTGAGGCGCGGCGCCCGCCCGCTCACCGCGTGAATTCACGCGGTACCGCCGGTATCGACGGCGACATTTCCCGCCGGCGGGGCCGACCCCCCGTACGGGGAGTCGGCGGCGCGATCGGATCACCGCGGCGCCGCCGATCGCCCGCTCCCCCGGTGATCCACTTACCCGGGTGGCGTTGCGGCGTTGGTCGCAGCCCCCGCGGCAAGCTCGCGCTTACATCGACGCTGTGTAGCTACCGCTACACACAGTGTCACATTGAGACGAGTAGAGCGGTTCGGTCCGCTCCAACGTGTGACCGGACCGTCGTAACGCGAAAAACTCTACCGAGCGAAGTTGGCCCTAATGCTCTCGTTAACACGGCAGGGGGGATATGTTCTCCCCCGACGCACTTCCTCGTCCGAACGGCGGCGCGGTCGTGAAGACGAGGCTCCCGGTGCGTTCCGTCGGGGGGCAAGACCGACTTCAGGGAGGTAGTTGACCTTGGCTACCGTAGGCCCAGGTATGGCCCTGCGCGGCGTTGCGAGCGGCCTGCTCCCGCCGGCCATGGTCCCGCATCCGCGGGAAGAGATGTTCACCGTGCTGGTGGTCGACGACCACCCGCTGCTGCGCGAGGCGATCTCGCAGCGGCTGTCCTCGATGGGCGCCGGCACCGTCCACGAGGCCGCCTCGATCTCCGAGGCGCGCACCCGGGCCATGGCCAGCGGGCCGTGCGACCTCGCGATCCTCGACCTCGGCCTGCCTGACGGCAGCGGGCTCGACCTCATCGCCGAGCTGCGGGCGCAGGGCTGGAACCGCGTGGTCGTCCTCGCGGCCTCCGACGACCCGTCGGCGGTGCGTGCGGCGTTCCAGGCGGGCGCGCAGGCGTACCTGCTGAAGTCGGCGTCGCCCTCGGTGGTGACCGACGGCGTGCGCCGGGTCCTCGAGGGCGGCCTCTACGCCGACCCCTCGGTCGCCCCGCTGCTCGCCGCGGGCACGCGCGTGCCGGCCACCGACAACACCCCACGGGAGCTCTCGGCCCGCGAGGTCGAGGTGCTCCAGCTGGTGGCCGACGGCCGCTCCAACAAGGAGATCGGCGACGCGCTGAGCCTCTCGGCGCTGACGGTCAAGAGCCACCTCTCCCGGATCGGGCGCAAGCTCGGCACCGGGGACCGGGCGCAGATGGTGGCGCTGGCCATGCGGGCCGGCGTCATCCGCTGAGCACGCCGGACAGCCGAGCCGACCCCTGGCCGTCCTTCCGGGACGGTTCGGAGGCGAGCTCGCGGGGCCCGTCCTCGCACCGCGACGACCCGGCCGCACCCGCGGCCACACGGGGGGGCGTCGCGAGCTCGGCACCCGACACGGTTCCGGACCCCGGAGCCGCGCAGGACGTCTCCGACGAGCCCGGCAGCTTCGACGACTCCGACGTCGTCGACCTGCTCGAGCCGGCCGACGGCGTCCCGCCCCTGATCGAGGACCGTGCCTCACTGACGGCGGTCGCCCAGCGGCTCGCGGCCGGTCACGGACCGGTGGCCGTCGACGCCGAGCGCGCCTCGGGGTACCGGTACTCGGCGCGCGCGTATCTGGTGCAGCTGCGGCGGGAGGGCGCGGGCACCGTGCTGGTCGACCCGATCGCCTGTCGGCGGCGACCTCGGCGAGATCGACGCCGCCCTGCGCGGGGTCGAGTGGGTCCTGCACGCCGCGTCACAGGATCTGGCGTGCCTGGCCGAGATCGGGATGGCACCCGACTCGCTGTTCGACACCGAGCTCGGGGGTCGGATCGCAGGCTACCCCCGGGTCGGCCTCGGTCCCCTGGCCGAGCAGCTCCTCGGCGTGCGGCTGCAGAAGGGCCACGGCGCGGCCGACTGGTCGCAGCGCCCGCTGCCCGCCGACTGGCTGGTCTACGCCGCGCTCGACGTCGAGCTGCTCGTCGAGATGCGGGCGCTGCTCGGCGCCGAGCTCGACCGCCAGGGCAAGGCGCAATGGGCGGCCGAGGAGTTCGAGGCCGTCCGCACCGCCGGTCCCCCACCACCGCGCGCCGAGCCGTGGCGGCGCACGTCGGGGCTGCACAAGGTCCGCAAGCCCCGCCAGCTGGCCGCGGTGCGGGCGCTCTGGGAGGCGCGCGACGCGCTCGCCACCCAGCGCGACGTCGCGCCCGGACGGCTGCTGCCCGACGCCGCGATCGTCGACGCCGCCGTCGCCGACCCCGCGACGAAGGACGACCTCATGGCGCGCCCGGTGTTCCGTGGTCGCGCCCAGCGCCGCAGGTCGCCGACCGCTGGTGGGCGCCCTGCAGCGGGCGAAGCCCTGCCCGCGAGCAGTGGCCCGACGTCACCGTCGCCCACGACGGCCCGCCACCGGCCCACCGCTGGGGCGACAAGGACCCGGCGGCGGCCGCCCGCCTCGCCGCCGCGCGCGCCGCGCTGGCCACGCTCTCCGAGCAGGTCGGTACGCCGGTCGAGAACCTGCTGACGCCCGACACCGTGCGCCGGCTCTGCTGGGACCCGCCGGGCGACGCGCCGTCGGCCGAGGCCGTCGCCGACGCCCTGACCGCCCACGGCGCCCGTCGCTGGCAGGGCGACCTGGCCGCGCCGCTGCTGTCCGAGGCCCGGACCCGCGCGGTCGCCGACGCCTGACCGGCGCCGCGGGACCGAACCGGGACGCGCGCCGTCGACGTCGGGTCGGTCGACGTTCGCTCGCCTGGCCTCGGCGCCACCCACCTCAGGACGACCGGCGGGAGAAGCGAGACGGCGGCGAGCCGCATCGCGAGGCCCAGCCGCCGGCGCCACGGGCTCGGCGTCGACGCGGCCGCCGTGGGCGCCGACCACGGCGCGGACGATCGACAGGCCCAGCCCCGAGCCCGGCCCGGTGCGGTCGGTGCCGCGCCGGAACGGCTCGAACAGCACGGCGACGGTCGCCGTGGGCGGTGACGACCGCACGGACGATCGACCCGACGACGCGACCGTGCAACGGCTCGAAGAGCCCGGCCACCGTCCCGGGGCTGATCGTCGGTCCGGACGACGCGACGCACAGCACGGTGTCGGGACCCTCGACACCCGTGACGACCTCGAGCCAGCCCGCATCGACGTTGTGGCGCACGGCGTTCTCGACGAGGTTGCCGACCACGCGCTCGAGCAGCGCCGCGTCGCCCTCGACGGGGGCGGGCGCGAGGGTGGTGCGCAGGGTCAGGGCCCGCGCGGCGATCTCGGTCGCGCACGCCGTCGAGGGCGCCGGGCACGGCGTCGGCGAGGTCGACCGCCGTGCGCTCGGTCAGGCCGGTGCCCTCGGTGCGCGCGAGGACCAGCAGGCCGGTGACGAGGTGCTCGGCGCGGCGCCCGGCGTCCCGGATGACCTCGCCCATGCGGCGCAGCTCGGCGGCGTCGGCGTCGGGGTCGGACAGCGTCACGTCGACCTCGGTGCGCAGCACGGCGAGGGGGGTCCGCAGCTCGTGGCTCGCGTTGGCGACGAAGCGCCGCTGCGCCTCGAACGAGGACTGCAGCCGGTCGAGCATCGCGTCGAAGGTGGCGGCGAGCTCGGCGACCTCGTCGGCGGGCCCGGTCCGCAGGCCGATCCGCGCGTCGAGCGACTCGGCCGAGAGCCGGCGCGCGGTGGCCGTGACCTGGCCGACCGGCCGCAGCACGCGGCGCACCAGCACCCACGACACCATCGCGGCGGCCACCACGACCAGCCCGAACGCCACGGATCCGACCCCGAGGACCTCGGCGCGGGCGCTGCGCCCGATCGCGGCGGCCAGCTCGCCCGCGGGGACGAGGGCGCCGTCGACCATGACGAGCTCGTCGGGCGGCAGCGTCGGCACGGCCGCCGCCACCTGGCCGACGAGCATCCAGCCCAGCCACAGCAGCAGCCCGGCGACGGCCGCGACGAGCCCGGTCGCGAGCATGGTCAGGCGGAGCCGCAGGCCGGGGCCGCGGCGCCGCGGCACGCTGGGGACGGGCGACGCCGGCACGGTCACGGCGGGGACGCTACGTCGGGCGGCGGGAAGTACCCGTCAGCGCACCCGAACTCACACCGTCGCGGGCGTCTCGCTGCGCACGCGGTACCCCGACCCGACCACCGTGTCGATCATGCCGGGGTCACCGAGCTTCTTGCGCAGCGTCATCACGGTGACCCGCACCGTCGTGGTGAACGGGTCGGCGTTCTCGTCCCACACCCGCTCGAGGAGCTCCTCGCTCGAGACGACCGCGCCGTCGGCGGCCATGAGGACCTCGAGGACGCCGAACTCCTTGCGGGTCAGTTCGATCGCCGCGTCGTCGCGGGCGACCGTGCGCCGCGACGGGTCGAGGACGATGTCACCGGCGCGCAGCACCGGCGGCACGGCGGGGGTCGCGCGACGGCCGAGCGCACGCACCCGGGCGACCAGCTCGGGGAAGTCGAACGGCTTGGCCAGGTAGTCGTCGGCGCCGAGCCCGAGGCCCTCGACCTTGTCGCGCAGCGTGCCGCTGGCGGTCAGCATGATCACGCGGGTGACCCCGCCCGCCAGCTCGGCGCAGATGTCGTCGCCCGAGCGGCCGGGCAGGTCACGGTCGAGCACGACGACGTCGTACCGCGTGACCAGCACCTTCTCGCTCGCACTGTCGCCGTCGTACGCGACGTCGACGGCCATCCCCTCCCGGCGCAGACCGCGTGCCACCGCGTCCGCCAGGGCCTGCTCGTCCTCCACGATCAGAATCCGCACACCGTCCACGATGCCACCGGTGTCCTGAGCGGACGCTGAGAAAGCCCTCAACTCGCCGGTCGGACCGGTCAGCCGGCGGAGGTACCCGCCTCGACGGCGTCGACGCCGGCGACGTCGGCGACCCGGCGCCCGCGCGTGTCCGCGAGCCCGACCCACTCGGTGACCCGGCGGGCCACACCCTGGTCGGTGAGGTCGCGGGCGGCGAGGATGGCCCCGCGTGCGTCGTGGGCGAGGAACTCCTGGTCGAGCCCGAGGTGGCGCACGGGCACGTCGATCGCGTCGGCCGACATCGCGGCCGCGATCGCCGATCCGACGCCGCCGTGGCGGCCCCCGTCCTCGACGGTGACGACGAGGCGGTGCTCCCCCGCGAGGTCGAGCAGGGCCCGCGGCACCGGCAGGACCCAGCGCGGGTCGACGACCGTCACGCCGATCCCCTGCGCGGCGAGCCGGTCGGCGGCCTGGATGCCGAGCTCGCCGAAGCCGCCGACGCAGACCAGCAGGACGTCGCGGTCCGCGGGCGGCGAGGTGTGCTCGGCGCTCGCGAGCCGCTCGATCGCCGACGGGCGCGGCGCGGCGTCGGAGAGCCGGCGCGGCTCGGCGAGCACGTCGACGGCCAGCACGGGCCCGCCGAGGCGCCGGATCGCCGCACGGCGGGCACCGGGCGGGCACGGCGCCCTTCGACCAGCGCAGCACGGTCGGACCGTCGTCGACGGCCACGGCCTCGCGCAGCTCCTCGCGCAGCGTCACGGCGTCGCGCGGGGCGGCCACCCGGATGCCCGGGACGATCCCCAGCACGGAGAGGTCCCACATGCCGTTGTGCGAGGCGCCGTCGCTGCCGGTCACCCCGGCCCGGTCCAGCACCAGGGTGACCGGCTCCCGGTGCAGCGCGACGTCCATCAGCAGCTGGTCGAACGCGCGGTTGAGGAACGTCGAGTAGATCGCGACGACGGGGTGCAGCCCGCCGTGGGCGAGCCCGGCCGCCGAGGTCATCGCGTGCTGCTCGGCGATGCCGACGTCGTGGAGGCGCTCGGGGTAGGCCTCGCCGAAGGGCGCGAGGCCGGTGGGCCCGCCCATCGCGGCGGTGATCGCGACGACGTCGGAGCGCTCGCGGCCGAGCTCGAGCATCGTCTCGGTGAACACCGAGGTCCAGTCGACGGGCTTCGGGCCCACCGCCAGGCCCGTCTCCGGGTCGAGCGGGCCCGGCGAGTGCATCTGGTCGGCCTCGTCGTTCTCGGCGGGCGCGAAGCCGCGGCCCTTCCCGGTCACCGCGTGCACGACGACCGGGCCGCCGAACTCGCGCGCCCGGCCCAGGGCGTCCTCGACCGCGGCGATGTCGTGGCCGTCGATCGGCCCCAGGTACTTCACGCCGAGGTCGGCGAACAGCGGCTGCGGGGTCAGGGCGTCCTTCAGCCCGGCCTTCGCGGCGTGCAGCGCCGCGTACAGCGCGCCGCCCACGACCGGGACGCCCTGCACGGCCCGCTTGCCGTGCTCGAGCACGTCCTCGTAGCGCGGGGCGAGGCGCAGCGTGGACAGTCGGCGACTCAGTCCGCCGATGGTCGGCGAGTAGGAGCGGCCGTTGTCGTTGACGACGATCACCACCGGCCGGTCGGGCGCGGCGGCGATGTTGTTGAGCGCCTCCCAGCACATCCCGCCGGTCAGGGCGCCGTCGCCGACCACCGCCACGACCGCGCGGTCGCGACCGGTGATGGCGTCGGCCTTGGCGAGCCCGTCGGCCCAGGACAGCGCGGTGGAGGCGTGGCTGTTCTCGACCAGGTCGTGCTCGCTCTCGGCCCGGCTCGGGTAGCCCGAGAGCCCGCCGCCCTGGCGCAGGCCGTCGAAGTCGTCGGCCCGCCCGGTCAGGATCTTGTGGACGTAGCTCTGGTGGCCGGTGTCGAAGAGCAGCGCGTCGCGCGGCGAGTCGAACACCCGGTGCAGCGCGAGCGTCAGCTCGACGACGCCCAGGTTCGGGCCCAGGTGTCCCCCGGTCCGGCAGACCTTGTCGACCAGGAAGGCGCGGATCTCCGCGGCCAGCTCGACCGTCTCGGTCGGGCTCAGCGCGCGGACGTCGGCCGGGGTCCGGAGACGGCGCAGCAGGGACACGCGCGTCAGTCTACGGCGAGTCCGCGGGGCGCCGGGCGACGTAGACGACGGCGGGCGGCGCGTTGAGCCACACCGTGCGGGTCACGACGACCTCCTCGAAGCTCGTCTCGAGGTTGCGCTGCACCTGCTTGGCGGCCGGGAAGAACCGGATCCAGGCGTGCGCGAGCTGCGTGACCGCACCACCCGGGGCGATGAGGCGCCCCAGCGACGGGAAGATCGTGCCCTCCCGCGGCGCCGTGCACAGCCACGGCAGGCCCGACACGACGAGGTCGGCCTGTACCCCCTCGGCGAGCAGCTTCTCGACCGCCCGGTGGGCGTCGTCGCAGATGACCTCGACGTCGGGGAACCGCCGGTCGAGGACCTCGGCCATGCGCTCGTTGAACTCGACGGCGATGTGGCGGCCGCGGCCCCGCAGGCGCGACTGCAGCTCCTCGGTGACCTGTCCGGTGCCGGCGCCGAGGTCGACGACGACGGGGTCGCCGTGCTCGGGCAGCGGGGCGATCGCCTGCCGGCAGAGCGGCGGGAAGCTGGGGAACAGCGCCGCGGTGTGCAGGGGCGAGCGCACGAACTCGCGGGCGAAGGCCTTGATCTCGGGCACGGTTCCTCGTCGACGCTGGGGGTGGTGTCAGGGCTGGTCTGCCGACGCGGCCGCCACGAGGGCGGTCAGCATCGCCCGGGCGACCTCGCCGACCATCGCGTCGTCGGGCGAGAACGCCGGGTGGTGCAGGCCGGGCGCGGCGCCCGGGGCCGTCCCCGGTGCGGACGCGCCCGCGAACAGCATCGCCGACGGCAGCACCGCACCGTAGTGGGAGAAGTCGTCGGCGCCACAGGATCGGAACGTGGTGTCGAGCACCAGGCCGACGGGGTCGACGACGTCGCCGGCCCGCCGGCCGCCGAGGGCCGCCGCCACCCGCGCCGCCAGGGCGTCGTCGTTGACCACCGCGGGCTCGTTGGGCACGACGACCACCTCGGCGCGGCAGCCGTGCGCCGCGGCGGTGTGCTCGGCGACGTCGCGCAGGGCGTCGAGGATCGCCTCGCGGTCGGCGTCGAGCGCCCGCACCGTGGCCCGCCCGGTCGCCGTCTCCGGCACGACGTTCGGCGCCGAGCCCGCGGTCAGCTGACCGAAGGTCACCACGCCCGCGCGCATCGGGTCGGTGCGCCGCGAGACGACGTGCTGGGCGGCGACGACGACCGCGGCGAGGGCGAGCACGGGGTCGGCGGTGCGGTGCGGGTAGCCGCCGTGGCCGCCGCGCCCGGTGACGACGACGTCGACCTCGTCGGCGGAGGCGTTGACCGCTCCCCCGCGCACCGAGACGACACCGCGGGCGAGCTCGGGCTGGACGTGCACGCCGAGCATCGCCGCCGGGTCGTGCGCCCGGAAGGCGGGGTCGACGACGACGTCGGCGGCCCCGCTGGGCGCCGCCTCCTCGCGCGGCTGGAACACCGCGAGCAGCGGTGCGGGCAGCGCGTGGCCCGCCCGCGAGACCGCCCGCACGACGGCGACCAGCGCGGCGAGATGGACGTCGTGGCCGCAGACGTGCGCGACGTCGCCGGTGGCGGCGAAGGGCAGGCCGGTCCGCTCGGTGACGGGCAGCGCGTCGAGCTCGGCGCGCACGGCGACCGGCGCGCGCCCGGCGGGCCCCACCCGCAGCAGCGTCCCGGTCGTCGCCACGGGCGTCGCGGCGGCGACCTCGGGCAGGTCGGCGAGGGCGTCGAGGACGGCGTCGCGGGTGTCGGCCTCGTCGCCGGAGCGGCGCGGGTCGGCGTGCACGGCGTGCCGCAGCGCGACGGCCGCGGCGAGCTCGCCCTCGAGCGCGGCGAACAGCTCGGGATCGGGGGTCACGCGGGCGCCTTCGCGTACACGCGGCGGGCGTTGTCGTGTCCGATCATCCTGGCCACCCGTTCGGCGTCGGCGGGCGCGACCTCGTCGGTCGCGCAGGCGTGCTCCAGCAGACCACCCAGCGCCGAGCGGAAGCGCACGGCCCCCAGCAGGTGCAGCTCGGGCAGCCCGAACGCGTCCGACGAATAGAGGATCTTCGCCCAGGGGGCGAGCTCCATCAGCTCGCCCAGCACGCGCCCGGCGCTGGCGCCGACGTAGGGCACGGCCAGCCCCACGTCGACGTGCACGCACGCGAAGACCTGCGCCATCCACGCCGCCTGGCGGTGGTAGGGGTAGCAGTGCAGCAGCATCAGCGGGACGCCGAGCGGCTCGGTCAGGCGCGCGAGACCCGCGAGCAGGGCCGGGTCGGCCCGGTGCAGGTCCTCGTCGGGGTCGCCGAAGCCGGTGTGGAACTGCAGCGGCAGCCCGGTGTCGATCGCCGACCAGATGCCGTGGCGCAGCAGGACCGGGTCGTCGAGGCGGGCGGACGGGTCGGTCGCCCGCGCTCGGCGAGCCAGCGCCCGGCGGCCGTCGACCTCGGCGCCCGCTCCGGGCGGTGGGGTCGAGGTCGAGCCCGTGGCGGTAGGCGGCGACGGTCTTGAACCCCACGGTCGCCGGGGTCGCCACGGCCGCGCTCGCCCGATCGTGGTCTCCCAGACGGCCCCGAACGCGGGGCCGCCGACGCCGATGTCGGCGACGGTCTCGGCCTCGGCCTCGACGCGCACGACCTCGCCCACCGCCGCGCCGGCAGCCGCGCCCAGGTCGGTGGGCGCGAGCAGCCCGCCGGCGGCGAACCCGTGGTCGACCAGCAGCGTCCCGACCCCCGTCGCGTGCAGGAACCGGCGCGTGACCTCGGCGGCGCCGAGCTCGCGACGGCGGGTCAGGTAGTCGTCGGGGGCGGCGTGCGGCGGGAGGTCGAGCACCGGCGCGCACCACCGGCGCACCGAGAAGCCCAGGGCCGAGTCGAACGCGCTGGTGCCCGGCGCGGGGCCGGGACCCTCGGTGAGCAGGGCCTCGAACCCGGGCCGGTCGAGGTCGTCCCGCGACGACCACGCTGTGGCAGTGGTGGTCGAGCAGCCGGACCCCGTCGAGGAAGCTCGCGGGCCCCGCCGGGACCAGGCCCGCCGACACCAGGCTGCCCGAGGTCTCCGGGCTCACCGCCGCCTCACCGCCGCTCCAGCGTCGCCACGCACTCCACGTGGTGGGTCATCGGGAACGCGTCGAACACCCGCAGGTCGTCGAGGGCGTAGCCGCGCTCGCCCAGGGCCGCGACGTCGCGCGCCAGGGCCGCCGGGTCGCAGGCGACGTGCACGACGCGGGCGGCGCCGCGCTCGCCGAGGCGGTGGGCGAGCGTGCGCCCGAGACCCTTGCGGGGCGGGTCGGCGACGATGACGTCGGGCGTGCCGGGTATGTGGTCGAGCACCGCCTCTACGCGCCCGCGCACCACCTGGACGGCGGGGAGGTCGGTGAGGTTCTCCGCCGCCGCGCCGGTGGCCGCGGGGTCGGACTCGACGAGCACCACCCGGCCGTCCGGACCGAGCAGGCGCGCCAGCGGCGCCGCGATCAGGCCCGCGCCGCCGTAGAGGTCCCACAGCAGGGCGTCGGGGGCGGGCTCGCCGACGCCGTCGAGCACCGCGGCCACCACGGCGTCGGCCGCCTCGGGGTGGACCTGCCAGAACGCCGACGACGGCAGGTCCCAGTCGCGGCCGGCGGCCCGCTCGTGGGCCCGGCCGCTGCCGGCCACCAGCTCGCGACGGCGCCCGTGGGCGTGGACGACGTGCACGGCGCCGTCGGCGTCACTGACGACCTCGAGCTCGCCGCCGGGGCGCCACGGGCCCCGAGCACCGGGGACAGCGCCCCGGTCACCGCGATCGGGCAGTCGCCGACGGGCAGCACGTCGTGGCTGCGGTGCGCCCGCAGCCCGGGCCGGCCGTCGCCGCCGATCCCGAGCCGCACCCGCGTCCGCCAGCCCAGCGGGCCGCCGGGCAGCGCCTCGCAGACCACGTCGCGCTCGATCCCGGCCAGGCGCTCGAGCTGCTCGGCGACCACGGCGGCCTTGAGGGCGCGCTGGGCCTCCGGGCTCGCGTGCTGGAAGTCGCAGCCGCCGCACCCCCCGGGGCCCGCCCACGGGCACGGGGCCTCGACCCGGTCGGGCGAGGGCGCGAGCACGGTGACGGCGTCGGCCCGGCAGAACGAGCCGCCGCCGTCCTCGGTGACGACCGCGCGGACCCGCTCGCCGGGCAGCGCGTGGCGCACGAACACCACCCGTCCCTCGTGCCGCGCGACGCAGTGCCCGCCGTGCGCGACCGGCCCCACCTCGACGTCGAGCATCCGGTCGACCCAGGACCCGTCGGTCCTCGCCGAGCCTCCGGCATCGCGGTCGCGGCCGCCCGGCTCCCCGGTCACCCGGTCGCGGCCGCGACCCGGTCGTCCGGGCGGGGTCGGGGCGGCCCGCGGGGCTCGACGACGACGGCGGGGGCGGGGCGGGGCCGCGCCCGCACCGGGGCGACGGGCCCCGCGCGGGCCGAGCCCGGGCGCGCCCTGGGGGCGGGGGCTTGGCCAGCCGGGCGGAGGACTCGAGCTGCCAGGGCACGCTGGTCACCATCACGCCCGGCGTGAACAGCAGCCGGCCCTTGAGCCGCAGCGCGGTCTGGTTGTGCAGTAGCTGCTCCCACCAGCGCCCCAGCACGTACTCCGGGATGAACACGGTGACGACGTCGCGCGGGTTGTCGGTCCGGATGCGCTTGACGTACTGGAGGATCGGCTTGGTGATCTCGCGGTAGGGCGACTCGACGACCTTGAGCGGCACCGGCAGCTCGCGGCGCTCCCACTCGGCGACCAGCGCCCGGGTGTCGCGGTCGTCGACGTTGACGGTGACCGCCTCGAGCACGTCCGGGCGGGTCGCGCGGGCGTAGGCGACCGCGCGCAGCGTCGGCATGTGCAGGGTCGAGACCAGCACGATCGCGTGGTTGCGGCTCGGCAGGACGCCGTCCATCACCTCAGGCGCGGCGATCTCCTCGGCCACCCGGTCGTAGTGGCGCCGGATGCTCTGCATCATGAGGAACGCGAGCGCCCCGGCGACGATCGCGATCCACGCGCCGACGAGGAACTTGGTGACCAGCACGACGACGAGCACGGTGCCGGTCATCGCGGTGCCGAAGGTGCTGATGAGGCGCGACCGGCGCAGCCGCGCGCGCTCGGGCGTCCCGGTCTCGGAGCGCAGCAGCCGGTTCCAGTGCCGGACCATGCCGGTCTGGCTCAGGGTGAACGAGACGAAGACCCCGACCGTGTAGAGCGGGATGAGCGCGGTCACCTCGGCGGAGAAGCCGACGACGAGCACGATCGCGAAGAACGCGAGGAAGAGGATCCCGTTGGAGAACGCCAGCCGGTCGCCGCGGGTGTGCAGCTGGCGGGGCAGGTAGCGGTCCTGGGCCAGGATCGACCCGAGCACCGGGAAGCCGTTGAAGGCGGTGTTGGCGGCGAGCACGAGGATCAGCGCCGTGAAGATCGTCACGGCCCAGAAGCCGGGGGCGAAGCCGTCGAAGACGGTGCGCGCGAGCTGCGCGATCAGCGTCTCCTGCCGGTAGCCCGGCGGCGCGCCGATCAGCTGCTCGCCGGGTTGTTCGGCCATCACGACCCCGGTCCAGCGCGCGAGCGCGATCATGCCGGAGAACAGGAACACCGCGATGAGCCCCAGCAGCGCGAGCGTCGAGGCCGCGTTGCGCGACTTGGGCTTGCGGAACGCCGGGACGCCGTTGCTGATCGCCTCGACGCCGGTCAGCGCGGCGCAGCCCTGGGTGAACGAGCGCAGCACCAGGAAGATCAGCGCGATCTGCGAGAGGTCGTCGGTGGACTCCGCGCCGCCCTCGGGCCGGACGCCGAAGCCCGCGCTCGGCGCGGCCAGCGCCTCGCCCAGGACGCCGATGCGGAAGGCGCCGACGATGATCATGCCGACCATGCAGACGATGAAGCAGTAGACGGGCACGGCGAACGCGAAGCCCGACTCGCGCACGCCGCGCAGGTTGATCGCGGTGAGGATCGCGATGGCGGCCACCGCGAAGAGCACCTTGTGCTCGCCCACCAGCGGGACCAGCGCCCCGAGGTTGTCGGCGGCCGAGGAGATCGACACCGCGACGGTGAGCGTGTAGTCGACCAGCAGGGCGCTGGCCACGGTGAGCCCGGCGTGGCGTCCGAGGTTGACCGTGGCGATCTCGTAGTCGCCACCGCCCGAGGGGTAGGCGTGCACGTTCTGGCGGTAGCTCACCACGACGGTGGCGAGCACGACGATCACCGCGACGCCGACCCAGGGCGAGATGACGTACGCGCCGAGCCCCGCGAGCGACAGGGTGATCAGCACCTCCTGCGGCGCGTACGCCACCGACGACAGGGCGTCGGAGGCGAACACGGGCAGGGCGATCCGCTTGCGGAGCAGCGTCCCCTGCAGCGCGTCGCTGCGGAACGGCAGCCCGAGCACGAGGCGCTTGGTCACCGTGGCGAGCGTGGGCACGCACTGAGGGTAGGTTGCCGGTCGCCGCCACGTGGGGGTGGTCGGCACCCGTTTCACCCGGGCCTCACGCATCCGTCGACCGCGCGTCGCGCACGATACGGTTCCCCCGCTCGCAACCGGCGGGGCTCGGGAGGATGGGTGCACATCGTCGTCATGGGCTGCGGCCGGGTCGGCTCGGCCCTCGCGCTCTCGCTCGAGCGGCTCGGCCACGAGGTGGCCGTGGTCGACCGCGACCCGCAGGCGTTCCGCCGCCTCGGCAGCGACTTCCACGGCCAGGAGGTCGTCGGCACCGGTTTCGACCGCGAGGTCCTCACCGCCGCGGGCATCCACCGCGCCGAGGCCTTCGCCGCCGTGTCCTCGGGCGACAACTCCAACATCATCGCCGCGCGGGTGGCCCGGGAGACGTTCGGCGTCGACCAGGTCGTCGCCCGCATCTACGACGCCAAGCGCGCCGCGGTCTACGAGCGCCTCGGCATCCCGACGGTCGCCACGGTGCCGTGGACGACCGACCGCTTCCTGCGGATGCTGCTGCCCGACGGGGTGGCCACGGCGTGGCGCGACCCGTCCGGCACGGTCGCGATCATGCAGCTGCCCTTCCACGAGGACTGGGCCGGGCGCCCGGTCACCGCCCTCGAGGAGGCCTGCGGCGCCCGCGTGGCCTTCATCGTGCGCTTCGGCACCGCCGTCCTCACCCGGCCCGACACCGTCCTGCAGGCCGAGGACGTCGTCTACGCGGCCGCGGTCAGCGGCACCGTCGCCGCGGTGACCCAGGTCGCCAGGACCTCTCCGCTCGCCGTCGAGGGGAGCCGCTGATGCGCGTCACGATCGCCGGTGCCGGCGCGGTCGGGCGCTCCATCGCCGCCGAGCTGGTCGAGGCGCAGCACCAGGTGATGCTCGTCGAGCGCGACCTCGCCGCGGTCGAGCCCGAGTCGGTGCTCGAGGCCGAGTGGGTGCACGCCGACGCCTGCGAGCTCGCCTCGCTCGAGGAGGCCCGCCTGCAGGACTGCGACGTCGTGATCGCCGCCACGGGCGACGACAAGGTCAACCTCGTGGTCTCGCTGCTGGCCAAGACCGAGTTCGCCGTGCGCCGCGTCGTGGCCCGGGTCAACGACCCCCGCAACGAGTGGCTGTTCACCGCCGCCTGGGGCGTCGACGTCGCCGTGTCGACCCCGCGCATCCTCGCCGCCATGGTCGAGGAGGCGGTCAGCGTCGGCGACCTCGTGCGCCTGCTGACCCTGCGTCAGGGCGAGGCGAGCCTGGTCGAGATCACGCTGCCCGACTCGACGCCGCTGGCGGGGCGCCCCGTGCGCGACGTCGGGCTGCCCGCCGACGCGGCACTCGTGGCCATCCTGCGCGGCGGGCGGGTCATCGTGCCGCAGTCCGACGACGCGCTCGAGCCCGGCGACGAGATGATGTTCGTGGCCGGCGAGGCCGTCGAGGCCGAGATCCAGCGCGTCCTCATCGACGAGCCCGGCGGGACGTCCGCCGACTAGGCCGTCGCCATCTCCGCCTGGCCACGACGGATCGCCCACACCGTCACCACGGCGGCCAGCAGTGCGAGCGGCACGCCCATCGCCAGGCGCACCCAGCCCAGCCAGTCCTCGCCGTACTGCGAGCCGTACAGCCAGCCCTGGACGACGGCGCGCGCAGCGAAGACGGCCACCCAGGCCAGCGAGGCGAGGTCGTAGCCCCGGCGCAGGGTCGGCGACGCCCGCCACCCCTGGCCGTGGGAGTTGACCAGGTGCCAGATCACGCCGACGAGCGGCCAGCGCACGAGCACCGAGATGAGGAACGCGGCGCCGTAGGCGGAGCTGGTGATGATGCCGGGGAGGTAGAAGCCCTTGGCGTCGCCGGTGCGGTAGGCGAAGAACGCGCACACCCCGACCCCGAGCAGCCCCGCGAGGGCCGGCTGCAGCGCCTCGCCGCGCACGAGGCGCCAGACACGCGACCCGGCGCCGACGACGACGGCCACGACGATCGAGACCATCAGCGTGAGAACAGCGCCTGCGCCACCACGAAGGCGACCACGGGCACCGCCGACGACACCATCCCGGCCACGCCGCCCATCTGCTCGAGCAGCGTGGGGGCCTTCGTGTCGGCGGTGGACCCGGCGGCGTCGTCGCCGTCCTCGGGCCCGGCCTCCTCGACCTCCCCGGCCCGCGCCGGGGCGCGGTGCCGCGGTCCGCGGGACTCCGGGCCACGGGGCGCCGGGGCGGGGGTCGTGCGGACGGGTCTCGTCGCCGTGTCGACCTCGCCCACCTCCGGGACCGGGGTGGTGGGCGGGTCCTGCGACTCGGGGCGGAGGATGGCGCACTCCTGGGCTCGGGGACGGCGGCACCCGCGTCACGGGCGGCCGGCGCGCCTACGGGGCGAGCTGGAGCTCGTAGTGCGGGTTGTAGATCACCTTGCGGCCGTCGCGCTCGGCGACGCGGCCGCTGGCCCTCACCGTACGACCGGGCTCGATCCCGGGGATGCGGCGGCGTCCCATCCACACCAGCGTGACGCCGTCGGTGCCGTCGAACAGCTCGGCCTCGAGCGTGGCGACCGAGTCGCGCGGGCAGATCTCGACCGAGCGCAGCCGGCCCTTCACCGTCACCGACCGGCCGGTCGCGCTGTCGCAGGCCCGGTCGCAGCCGGCGGCCTGCGCGTGGGCGGTGAGGTCGTCGGCGTCGAGGTCACCGACGTCGGAGGTGAGGCGACGGACCATGCCGCGAGATAGCCCTGGGTCCCGACATGATCGCTCCTGTGCGATGTGCCGTGGCGCGCCGCCCGGTCGGGCGCTGTGCGACGGACGAGACGAGCGTAGCCCGAACGACCGTGCGGTTCACTGCCGTCCGGGCGAGGTGCCGGAGCCCTCGCGCTGCGGCAGCATCATCGGGATCACCGGGCCGTCGGGCTTGGTGATCTGGCGGGGCCGGGTGGGCAGCGTGGGGACCAGCGTGTCGGCGAACTCCGTCGGCACGTCGTCGGGGACCTCGAGCGGCAGCAGCGAGCGCACCGGCAGCGGCTCCGGGGAGCGCACCACCACCGTGCCGCGCACCATCTCGCGCAGCATCGAGTGCAGCTTGAGCGCGTGCTCGGCGGGGCCGGTGCCCACCCCGCGCAGCATCCAGCGCGGGCCCTCGACCGCGATCACGCGCGCCACCGTGGACCCGTTGCGCGCCACCAGCTCACGACCCCACTCGCCGCGGTCGCGCCGGATCGTCGCGCCCTCCTTCTCGAGCTGGGCCGCGAGCTCCTCGACCAGGTCGGCCCACAGGCCGCCGGTGCGCGGCGCCGCGAAGGCGCTCACCGTCAGGCGGCCCTCCGGGACCATCGCGTGCACCGCGCGGATCGGCCCCGTCGGGTCGGGCTCGCACTTGAGGCGCGCGCCGCGCGGCACCGGCAGCTGCACCGACCCGAGGTCGAGGCGCAGCTTGCCGTCGCGCGGGGCGTCGTCGGCGTCCCACGGTCCCTGGCGCTGGTGGTGACGCCTGCCCGCCGGCTCGGAGCCCGCCGGGACCTGGGGAACCCGCCCGCCGCCGCGGCGGTGCCGGCCGCTGTTCGTCGCCTCGGTCACCATGCGACCCTCCCGAAGTCTCCTCCCGCCCGGTGGGCGGGCGTGCCCTCGTGCTCGATGGAACGTTCCGTGGCGTCGTGGTCTTCCTGTCCTGCCGTGCCGGTCGAACCGAACCCGCCCCCGCCCCGCTCGCTGGGGGCGAGGTCGTCGAGGTGCGGGCGGACCCGGAACCGCGGGGTCTCGATCCGCTGAACGACCAGCTGGGCGACACGGTCTCCCCGTCGCACCACGATGGTCCGATCGAGATCGTGGTTCACCAGGCACACCCGGATCTCCCCGCGGTAGCCCGCGTCGACGGTGCCCGGGGCGTTGACCAGGCCCAGCCCCTCGCGGACGGCACGCCCGGAGCGGGGGTGGACGAAGGCCGCGTACCCCTCGGGCAGGCCGATCGCGACGCCCGTGCCGACCACGGCGCGGTGGCCCGGCGGCAGCGTCACGTCCTCGACGGCCGCGAGGTCGACCCCGGCGTCGCCGGGGTGCGCCGCGGCGGGCACCGGCAGTCCGGGATCGAGGCGGACGAGGTCGACGTCGAGCACGGACGGCGAGATTACCCTGGAGCCGTGAGCGATCGCCCGCCCTCACCCGGGACACACGCGCCGCAGCGCGCACGGAGCCATCGCGAGCGGCTCTCGGTGCCGTGGTGGTGGTGGCCGCCCGTGCTCGCCGTCGCCGCGCTGCTCGCCGCCGAGGTCCACATGGGTTACCCCGGCGTCCGCGCCTGGCTGCCCTACGTGGTCCTGCTGCCGCTGGCCGTCGTCATCCTGGTCCGACTGGGGCATCACCACGTCGGGGTGGGCGACGACGCGGTGATCGAGGCGGGTGAGGCTCGTCTCCCGGTGCACCACGCCGGGCGGACCGACGTGGTGGCCGGCCCGGCCAAGCAGCACGCCCTCGGCCCCGAGCTCGACCCGACGGCGTTCGTCCTGCACCGGCCGTGGGTGCGGGCCGCCGTGCGGATCGAGAACCGCGACCCCGACGATCCCGCGCCCTACTGGGTGGTGTCGTCGCGGCGCCCGGAGCGCTTGGCCGCGATCGACGCCCACCGACGCCTGAGCCCCCCGCCGGGCCCGGCGGAGCGGTCGCTCCCGGGCCGGTGCGTCGTCCTGCGTCCGTACTGGTCAGGCCGCGCAGTCGCGGCAGATGAACATGCCGCCGCGCTCCTCGGAGAGCCGGCTGCGGTGGTGTACGAGGAAGCAGCTGCCGCACGTGAACTCGTCGGACTGCTTGGGCAGCACGCGGACCGTGAGCTCCTCACCGGAGAGGTCGGCGCCGGGCAGCTCGAAACTCTCGGCGGTGTCGGTCTCGTCGACGTCGACGGCGGCGGACTGCGCCTCGTTGCGTCGGGCCTTGAGCTCCTCGAGGGAGTCCTCACCCATCTCGTCTGATTCGTTGCGGCGCGGGGCGTCGTAGTCGGTCGCCATGCTGTCGGTCCCACCCTCGGTCTTGCCGTCTGTCTCCGTGTCGTGCGGACGCACAACGCGGGACGGGGACCGTTTGTGCCGCCCCTCGACGTGACGCGGGTCATACGAGAGGGTGCGAGCAGGGCGCGGAGCCGTCCGCGCGGTCGCGGAGCGGCGGAAGGGTAACGGACGACGCGCCCCCGGGGCAGGGCCGTCCGGCCGATCGGCGTGTCCGCTCGATCACGTCCGCCTCGGCGACACCCGCGCGGGGGCCGCGCCCCGACGCCGGTCGGGCCTCTAACCTGGACGGCATGACGGTCACCACCGCGGACGGCCGGACCGACGAGCCCCGGAGCGACGAGCCCCCGTACCGCCGGCGCAACGTCGTGCCCGCGGCCGTGCTGGTCTCCGTCCTCGCCGTCGCCGGCATCGCGGCCTGGGTCGTCGTCTTCGCCAGCTCGACCGCGAGCTCGGTGACCTCCTGCAACGCCTCGCCGGTCCCCGGCGCCGGGACGGTGCAGTCGGCGAGCGCCCTCGACGGCCGCCCGGCCGCCGCGCCGGGCGACGTCAGCGTCTCCGTGCTCAACGCGGCCGGCCAGCGCGGGCAGGCCACGCTCGCCTCCGTCGAGCTCTCCGAGCTGGGCATCCAGGAGAACCGCCCGCCCGACAACGACCGCTTCTTCCCCGCCCAGGACCTGACCTGCGTCGGGCAGATCCGCTACGGGCCCGCAGGCGCTGCCGCGGCCCGCACGCTGAGCCTGGTGCTGCCCTGCGCCGAGCTCGTGCAGGACGGCAGGCGCGAAAGAGGCGTCGACCTCGCACTGGGCAGCGACTTCCGCGACATCGAGCCGCCGCAGCCCGTCACCGACGCCCTGCGCGGGCTGTCGCGGGCCTCCGCGGCGGGCGACCCGGCCCTCGCGCCCGACACCACCGCCCTCGACTCCGCGCGCTCGGTCGACTGCTCGAGCTAGGTGCCCGCGGCGCCGTGACCGGCGAGCAGCGCGGTGAGGTCGGCGGCGAGCGGAGGGGCGGCGGCGAGGATGGCCGTCGGCCCGAGGCCGTCGGGGTCGGCGCCGTCGTCGCGGGGACGGCGGACCACCGCGCCCGCCTCCTCGGCGACGAGCGCGGCGGCGCACCAGTCCCAGCGGTGCAGTCCGTGCTCGTAGTAGGCGTCGACCCACCCGGCGGCGACCGCGCACAGGTCGAGCGAGGCGCACCCGACCCGGCGGACGTCGCCGATCTCGCCCGGCGACGCGGGCGAGCAGGGCCGCCTGGCGGACCCGCCGGCCGGGGTCGTAGCCCAGGCCGGTGGCGACGACGGCGACCTCGGGCCGCGACGGCGTGCCGACGCGCAGCGTGCGGCCGTCGCAGCGCGCCCCGTGCCCGCGGGCGGCGCTCCAGACCCGGCCCGACACGGGCTCCACCACGGCCCCCGCGACCGTCCGGCCGTCGATCTCCGCACCGAGGGAGACCGCGTACCAGGGCAGGCCGTGGGTGTAGTTCACGGTGCCGTCGATCGGGTCCACGACCCAGCGCACCCGCGCCCCGGCCCCGTCGCACCCGCCCGCCGCCCTCCTCCCCCAGCACGGCGTCCCCCGGCCGGTGCTCGGCGAGCCGCGAGCGGACCAGCTCCTCGCAGGCGCGGTCGCCCTCGGTGACCACGTCGGTGGCCGAGGACTTGTGTCGAGCGACCGGCGTCGCCCACCACGCGGTCGCGGACCGACCGGGCCAGCTCGGCGGTCTCCCGGGCGATGCCCACCGCGATCCGTTCGAGGTCGGCGGGGTCGGTGGCGTCGTCGGTGCCGTGGCCGGGATGGTCGCGATCACGCCGCGATCATGCGCCGCCGCGCGACGCGGGCCGAGATACCCCACCGGGTGCTCGACACGGCGACGGGACCGTGAGGTGCGACGCGCCGTGGTCGTCGTCGTTACAATGATTGGCGTGTCCGAGGCGGCCCGCCCGGTACGGGGGCTCTGGACATCCCCCTCGGGGCCGGGCCTCCGATCACGGTCCACCCCCGTGCCCGTGACACACACCGCCGCATCGTCGTCCGTCACGAAAGGTCATCCGTGGCAGCCGCAGAATCCGCATCCCGCCGCAGCGCCAGCACCGCCGAGGCTGCCGAGCAGCCGGGGGGCCCGATCGCGGTGGTACCGGACGACGCCGCGTCGAGGCCCGGAGGCGTCCACCGCCACCCGGACGAAGAAGGCGCCCGCGCGCAAGAGCACCGCCGCCGCGGCGAAGACGGCCGCCAAGCCGGCCGCCACGAAGACGGCGACGAAGAAGGCGCCCGCCAAGGGCGCCAAGAAGAAGGCCGCGGACGCCGAGGGTCCCGGCGCCGAGGAGGGCCCCGAGGGCGAGCTCGAGGAGGTCGAGCTCGACGACACCGCCCCCGCCTCCGAGGAGCTCGTCGACGAGGCCGCGGCGCTGCCCGAGGGCGGTGCCGACCTCGTCGAGATCGCGGGCGACGTCGAGACCGAGGAGCCCACCGAGGAGGACAAGAAGTCCGGCGACTTCGTCTGGGACGAGGAGGAGTCCGAGGCGCTGCGCCAGGCGCGCAAGGACGCCGAGCTCACCGCCTCGGCCGACTCGGTCCGCGCCTACCTCAAGCAGATCGGCAAGGTGGCGCTGCTCAACGCCGAGGAGGAGGTCGAGCTCGCCAAGCGGATCGAGGCCGGCCTCTACGCCTCCGAGCGGCTGCGCAAGATCGCCGAGGCCGCGCAGGAGCTGACGACGCAGATGCGGCGCGACCTGCGCTGGATCGTGCGCGACGGCGAGCGCGCCAAGTCGCACCTGCTCGAGGCCAACCTGCGCCTCGTCGTCTCGCTGGCCAAGCGCTACACCGGCCGCGGCATGGCCTTCCTCGACCTCATCCAGGAGGGCAACCTCGGCCTGATCCGTGCGGTCGAGAAGTTCGACTACACCAAGGGCTTCAAGTTCTCGACCTACGCGACGTGGTGGATCCGCCAGGCGATCACCCGCGCGATGGCCGACCAGGCGCGCACCATCCGCATCCCGGTGCACATGGTCGAGGTCATCAACAAGCTCGCCCGCGTCCAGCGCCAGATGCTGCAGGACCTGGGCCGCGAGCCCACCCCCGAGGAGCTCGCCAAGGAGATGTACATCACCCCGGAGAAGGTGCTGGAGATCCAGCAGTACGCCCGGGAGCCCATCTCGCTGGACCAGACCATCGGCGACGAGGGCGACTCGCAGCTCGGTGACTTCATCGAGGACTCCGAGGCCGTCGTCGCCGTCGACGCCGTCTCGTTCACGCTGCTGCAGGACCAGCTCCAGTCGGTCCTCGCCACGCTCTCCGAGCGCGAGGCCGGCGTCGTGCGGCTGCGGTTCGGCCTCACCGACGGCCAGCCGCGCACCCTCGACGAGATCGGCCAGGTCTACGGCGTGACGCGCGAGCGCATCCGCCAGATCGAGTCGAAGACGATGTCGAAGCTGCGCCACCCGTCGCGCTCGCAGGTCCTGCGCGACTACGGCCCTCGCCAGGCGGTGACGAGGTCGCGGGCTCGTCGGCTGTCCGCGTCGCTCGACGGTCCGACGGCGAGGCGTGGCTGGTCTTACCTCCCGCTGCGGCGTCGACGGTCTCGACCCGCGAGCGGCGAAGCGGATGGCGGCCTCGGCGGTCTGGACGGCCCGGGGGGACCACGCGAGCGCCCCGGCCAGGAGTCGGACGCGATCGAGCCCGTGACCACGGCCCGCGGGTCTGCGCCGTTGACGAGTACGCGCTCGCCGATCAGCGGCCGTCTTCGAGGAGGTGCTCGCCAATCGCGACCCGCGCGGCCGCTACGTCGCGCGGTCCATCGACGGCCTCGCCGCGCGACCGCCCGAGCGGCGCCGAGCCCGGGCGCTCGAGTGCGGCGCGATGGCGGTTCGGGACGCCCACCGGGCCCGCCGACCGCGAACGCGTCCTGGACGGTGCCGCAGGTCGGCCGCGCGAGGCGCCGGCACCACGGCCGAGATCGCGTGACGAACACCACCCGGATGACCGTGGGACGGCCGTCGCCACGAGACGTCACCGGCCCGTTTCAGCGCCGCGTCGGGGAGTCTGACCCACCCGTGCGCGTCATCGATGTCGAGGCTCGGCGCACGCGACGATCGTCGGTCGACGACGCCGCCCCGATGGGCGGGCGTCGGGCGGATCTGCACCTCGAGGCCGCGGCGACGAGGCCCGGCGGATCCCGGGGACGGTCGAGGCGCCGAGAGCGCCGAGGAGGCCCGATCGGTCTCGACATCCGGCGTGGCACGACGCTGCGACCAGCTCGTCGATGTCCACTCCGGTGGTCGACGACGCCCGCCACCGTGCTCCACAGCGACCGCGACGCCCGAGCGTCGCGCTATCACGAGGGTCGCGGCGTGGTGGCGCCGGGACGACGACGGCATGGCCACCACCGCATCGACCCTGCCTCGTGCTGGCCGGCGTGTTCGCCCATCGGCCGGCTGGAACGCTCGCGCCGTCCCCACGCTCGTCGCGTCGTGCCCAGCCGCGGGATCGCGCAGATCGCCAACGACGGCCAGCCAGGGCGCCGCGTACCGCGATCGCCCGGCGAGCCTCGCCGCCGCGCCGACTCCGCCACCGACGCCTCGTCGCCGAGGGCACCAGGTCATCGGCTGGGGCGAGCGGCCCCGGCTGGCGTCGAACGGGTCCCAGTCGGCGCCGTGGTGGGGCAGCGACGCCGGGTCGACGAGGAAGCGTCCCCGGTGGAAGTCGCGCATGAGGTCGCGACCGAGGACCTCCGACGCGGTGCCGACTCCGCCGCGCATGGTGAACGCGATGCCGTACATGTAGGTCGTGGAGGCCCCGGCGAGGTACAGCCCGGGGATCGCGGTGGTGGCGGGCAGCCGGCGGCCCGGACCGATCTGATCCTTGGCGTTCTCCGGCCCGTAGGGCATCCGCGTGAAGGTGTAGCGCTCGTGCGTGAGCGGCGTCCCGACTCGCGCCAGACGATGTGGCCGTCGAGCTCGGGCAACGCCTCGAGGTGCGGCGGACCGCGACCTCCTCGATCTCGGCCTTGCGGTCCTGGTAGCGCGCGAGTGCCGGTAGCCGGGCCCTGCGTGGGGTCGCCGCCGCCCCAGAACGCGTACTCCCCGGCACCGCCATGAACGTCTCGATCGTCGAGTGCCCGGGCTCGCCCCAGGCGTGCCGGCCCCAGGTCTTGAGGGTGGGCGAGCTGATCGCGAGCCACCCCTGGGGGTCCCACCCGCCTCGGTCCATGATGTCGTAGGTGGTCTGCATGTCGTAGCGCCCGTGGCTCGAGGTAGTTCGTCGCCGGGCGGGTGCGCGAGAGGTCGATGTCGGCGGCGAGGTAGGTCGAGAAGATCGAGTGCGGGCGCCGGAAGCGCCGGATGCGCCGCAGCATGCTCGCGGGCAGGGACTCGACGCCGACGAGGTCGAGGTAGGTGCGGTGGGCGTCGGCGTTGCTGACCACGATGTCGGCGCGGATCGACCGCCCGTCCTCGAGCGTGACCCCGACGGCGCGCCCACCCTCGACGTCGATGGAGCTCACCCGGTGCTTGGTCAGCACCGTGCCGCCGTGGGCCTCGATGACCTCGACGAGGTTGGCCGAGAGGACCTGCCCGCCGCGGCGGGGGAAGTACGCCCCGGCGCGGAAGTAGTGGCGCAGGAGCACGGCGACCAGCAGCGCGGGCGTCCGCGCGGCGGCGTGTTGTGCAGGTGGACCATCGACAGCAGGGCCGCCCGGGCCTCGACGCCGAGGCCGTGCCGGTCGAAGAGCGCGGTGATGGGCCGCTCGAGCCCGCGTACGATCTTCGCGACCTCCCACGGGCGCCTGCCCAGCGGCAGGACGGCCTTGACCGAGTGCGGGACGTCGTTGATGCGGTCGGCGCTCTCGCCGATGTACTGCAGCTCGTTCACGGCGGCGGTGAGCCCGTCGGCGTCGCCGGGGAAGGCCTCGCGGAGGTTGTCGATCCAGCGGTCCCAGTCGGTGGGGATCCGGAAGGTGTGGTCGGGCAGCAGGACGGTGTCCATGCCGTCGTCGTCCATGCGCGACCACTCGACGCGGTCCTCCACGCCCAGCCCGCGCAGCACGGTGGGGATGAGCCCGTCGGAGCCGGGCACGCACTGGCCGACGTAGTGCACGCCGCAGTCGAACTCGTAGCGCCCGCCGCGGCGGAAGACCTGCGAGCAGCCGCCGACGATGTCGTGCTGCTCGAGCACCAGCACCGAGCGCCCGGCCGCCGCGAGGCAGCCGGCGCTGACCAGGCCGCCGAGCCCGGAACCGATGACGATGACGTCCCAGTGCGGCTCGGCGGGCGACGCCGCGGGCGACCAGTGCGGTGGGCCCGCTCGAGGAGGTCGGGGACGCGGGTCAGCTTCACCCGCGGGCGGCCCTGCTCGTCGCCGCGGGCGCGCTCGTGGCGGTCGATCGCCTCCAGCCCGCGGCGGTGACGAGGTCGGGGCGTCGCCGGCGCAGCGTGTGGCGACGGCCGACGCGCCGAGCGCCGGCGTCCCGCCCGCGGTGCGCCCGCCGCGAGGTCGGCGAGCAGGCCGCGCACGGTGTCGCGGGCGCACTTCTTGTTGGTGCCGACGACGCCGGTCGCACCCCGCTTGATCCAGCCGGCGACGTAGGTCCCGGGCAGGCCCTCGACGCGGCCCCCGTCGTGCGGCACGACGCCGCGGTCGGCGTCGAAGGGCAGCCCGTCGAGGGCACGGCCACGGTGCCCCGTGGCGCGCACGACCAGGCCCGCCGCCAGGGTCGAGACCCGGTCGGAGGGCCGGGCGCGGACGCGGCCGTCGTCGCCGGTGACGAGGTCGTTCTCGACGACGCGCACGCCGCTCACCCGCGGCCGTCGTCGCCCGCCCTCGAGCGCCTCCGGCGACGCGCGGAAGCGCAGCACGACCCGTTTCGCCCCGGGGCGCCGCGGGCGGTCGGCGACGCGGCGCAGGACGTCGTGGCGGCGTCGCGCCTCGGGTCGGCGCGGGATCGGGCGTCCTCGAGCGAGGTCGCCGGGTCGACGACCAGGTCGATGCCCTCGATCGCGGCGAGCGCCTCGAGCTCCGACGCCGTGCAGGCCGCCTCGCGCGGTCCGCGGCGCCCGAGGACGACGACCTCGGCGACGGTGCTCGCGCGCAGCGCCGCGAGGGCGTGGTCGGCGATGTCGGTGACGGCGAGGTCGGCGACGGGCCGGGTGAGGACGCGGGCGATGTCGACGGCGACGTTGCCGTTGCCGATGACCACCGCGCGCCGCACCTCGGGCAGGCGCAGGTCGAGCTCGGCGTGGTCGGGGTGGCCGTTGTACCAACCGACGACCTCGTGGGCCGACAGCGACCCCGGCCGTTCCTCGCCGGGGAGACCGAGCGGCGCGACCTCGGGGGCCCCGACGGTGTAGAGCACCGCGTCGTACCAGTGCGCGAGGTCGTCGGCGCTGACGTCGCGCCCGACCTCGACGTGGCCGAAGAACCGGACCTCGGGGCGGTGCAGGAGGCGCTCGAACTGGTCGGCGACCAGCGTGCGCTCGGCGTGGTCCGGCGCGATGCCGCCGCGGACGAGCCCCCACGGCGTGGGGAGGCGGTCGAGGACGTCGACCTCGACCCGGACCCGGCCCAGGTCGGTCATGCGCCCGTCCTGGTGGGTCTCGCGGGGCAGTCCGAGGAGGTGCCCGACCGCGTACATGCCGGCGGGCCCGGCCCCGACCACCGCGACCCGGGGGGTGCGCTCAGACACGGGCACCCCCGCGCGGGGCGAAGAAGTCGGCGTTGACGCCCGCGGCGTGCTCCCAACCCGGAGCGAGCGCGTCGGCCGCGCGGACGGCGTCGACGGGGCAGGCGTCGACGCACGCGGCGCAGTCGATGCAGGTGCGCGGGTCGATGTAGAGCTGGTCGGCCTCCTCGAAACCCGGCTCGTCGGGCGTGGGATGGATGCAGTCGGCGGGACACGCCTCCACGCACGAGTAGTCGGCGACGCAGCGCGAGGTGATGACGTGGGCCACGGGTAGCCCGACTCCTCCGGCGTGACCTTCGTGCACCGGTGGGGAGAGACGCCGCGTCGGTGACGGGACTGGCTGACGGGGCTGCCGCCCGCGGTGAGCGTGCCCTCCATCCGGCGTCCGGGCGTGACGTTCCTCTGCCGAGGTGGAGGACGACCTGCACACTGGCGATCCGGCGACCGCAGGTACCCACCTCCGACGGCCGCGTTGCTGACCGACGCCGTCGTCGCCGGGAGGCTCGGCCTCGTGCCCCAGTTCTTCGGCCGCGGCCCCGAGGGCTCGCGCTCGCTCGACCTCGGCCTGGGACGACGGCCCACCGGCGCCGCCCACCGTGCGCTGCTCGAGGCGCCCGACCTGCGACGCCCGACGGGTCGACTCGGGCCTGGGTCGGGCGACCTCGCCGACGACCGGGCGGTGGCGCCCTCGCGACGCCGTCGACCGGGTCCGGTCCTGCGACCAACGGCACTCGTGCACCGTGGCGATCGCCGCGCCGACGGTCCTTCCGGGGCGACCCGCGCGACCCGGCGCGGCGCATCCGGCCCAGCAGCACGCCGAGCGCCACTCGCCGCTGCGGCGATGCCGACAGCCTCGAGGTCGAGATGATGCGACGCCGCCGCCCGCATCCGCCCATCGTCCGCCCACCCCTCGCCGGCGACCGCCGCGCCTGGCTCGACTTCCCCCGTCGAGCAGCTGCGCACGTCGACGCCGCCTACGCGATCGACCTGCGACCCGTCGAGGCGTTCCCGGCCGCACCTCGGTCGCCACGCTGCACGCCGACACCTTCTTCAGCGGGCGCGAGGTCGACGGGCGCGACCGCTCGGCGATCGGTCGTCCTCGCGCGGCGCGCGCGGCGCCTGGAGCGCTCGTCGAGCGCGCTGCTCTTCGAGCAGGTCGCGCGCGCCCCAGGCGGGTGCGCGGGCCGCCGAGCGCGCTCCTGGCTCGCGCGGCGGTCGACGGCCCCGACGCGGGAGGACGTCCGCCGGTCACCGCCCGACGTGGTCGAGGGTGCGGCCGCCCCCCGCGCTCCGCCCGCGGCGCGGCGTCGGCGGTCGACGTGGTCGACGACACCTCGCTGTGCCGCCTGGGAGACCGAGGTGCTCGCGCGCGATGTCGCGCCGCGCCACCTCGGGCGCTCGAGATCGCTCGGCGCTGCTCGTCGTCTCGCGTCGGGCACGGTCAAGACCCACGCGCTACCGGGCAACATCCTGCTGGCACGCTCGGTGCCCAGCCGCGCGCACCAGGCCGTCGCACCGGTGAGGGCCAGCGCCGCGCCATCGAGCTGCGCCACGAGCTGGCGCCCCACTCGGGGGTACCTCGCGGACGCGACCGGGCCGACCGGCGTCGGCACCCCGCGGGCAGGACGTGGCCGCGACGGCCGTCGACGGGCGACACCGCGGCTGCGCGCGTGCCGTGAGCGTCACCGCTGCCCCACCGCTGCAGACCGGGCGGGCGAGCGGCGAGCTGGACGGCACGCCGACGCTGGTGGCTGGTCGACCTCGCGTCGATCGACGGGCACCGGCGGGCGAGCTACCACCAGCCCGACCACCAGCGCCACCGCGACGCACCTGCCGCTGCGCCCAGCTGGCCGCGCTGCTCACCGGGCGAGCTCGGGCGAGTCGTCGGCCGGCAAGCGCTCGTCCGCGCGCGGCGACGTCGCCGTCGCGCGGCGCCCGCCCCGGCTGCTCGGCCGCCGCCCAGCACCGCGGGCTGCCCACGCGATCGCGCGCCGGGATCGACATGGCGGCGCTGGCCGCCGGCGCCCGGCAAGGCGACCGCCGATCACCAGCCCCACTGACCGGCTCCTCGGCGCGCCCCGGCGCGGTCGAGCCTACGGCGCCTCCGCGAGGCGATGCACCCCGACGGTGACCGCGGTGCCGAGGCCGCCGAGCTGGGCGACCGCGCGCACGGGTTCGACGCCTCAAGGGCCGCGTCGCTGCTCCACCCCGACCTCGCCGACGACCGCGCGCCATCCGTCGCGCCGCCACCGACTGCGCGCGCGCCGTCGGCACCGACGCGCAGGTCGCCGGCGACGACTACAACCAGCGCGCCTCGGTGCCGCGAGGCCGTGCGGCGCGTCCGCGTGCTCGCCGACGAGGACCTGCTCTGGGTCGAGGAACCGACCCGGGCCGAGGACGTCGTCGGGGCCGCCCGCATCCGCGACGAGGCACCGATGCCGGTCCAGCTCGGGGAGAACTGGTGGGGCGTCGCCGACATGGCCACCGGGCTCGCGGCGCGCACGAGCGACCTCGCGATGCTCGACGTGATGCGCATCGGCGGGGTGACCGGCTGGAGCGCACGCCGGCGGGGCTCGCCGACGCCGCCCGCATCCGCGCTCTGGACGAGCCACATCTTCCCCGAGGTCAGGCCCACCTCCTGCGCCGTCACGTCCGACCGCCGACCGCCTGAGTGGCTCGACTTCGCGGGCCCGCGAGGTTGTTGCCCGCCCCGCTGCGTCCCGTCGACGGGCACGTGCAGGCCGCCGACGCGCCGGGGGCGGCGCAGCGACCTCGACTGGGACGAGGACGCCGTCGAGCCGCCTGGGGTCGCATCGCCGAGGCTCCGCGTTGCCGCCAGCTCGCGTCGGGGCGCGCTCTGAGACGGTGCGCGGGAGCGGTGCGGGATCGCGACCTGGGCGACGATCCGCGCTCGGCGACGCAGGGCGCTCGGCGGCGCCGTGAGCGGAGTGGTGGCCGTCGGTGCGGTCATCCCGCCAGCGCGCGGTCGACCCGCGATCGCCGGAGCGGCGAACTCACCTGGCCCCGACCTTCGGGCTCCCGTGCCGGCGCGCCTCGGCGACGGCAGCCGCGGGCACCGGGGGAGCACCGACGACGACCCTCGGTCGAGCTCAAGGTGCTGCTCGCGGCGAAGCGCCGCGACGGGCCGACCCGCCGCGGTCACCGCCGACGACGCGCCGTCGTGGCCGAACCAGGTCAACGGGTGGAGCCACGACGCCGCGAGGGCGGACGGCGGCGGCCGTCCTGTCGATCTGCCGACACCGCCGACCCGCGCTGCTCGAGCAGCGACATCGGGGTCGAGTGCGCCGACCGTGCGGGCCGGTGGACGGGCCCGCCATCGGCGACCTGCAGGGCGAGGGCGATCGGGGCCCTCGTCGGGTCGGTCGGCGGGCCGCGGGCGGCGCGGCGCCCGCGCGGGTCGCGAGCCTCGCCAGCCTCGCGCGGCGTCGAGTTCGACCAGTCGCCCGACACCCGCGCCCGAGCACGACGACGTCCGCCAGGTCCTCGACCAGCTCGCCCGCATCGAGTCGTCGCGGCCGAGGGCTGACGTCCCGCGAGGCAGGATGCGCCGCGTGGTGGATCGAGACGAAGAGCCGAGGTCGTGCCTTGGTCGACGAGCGCGACCCGAGCGGCCTGAGCCGCGGGGCGCGGCGACGCCGACGTCCGTCAGCTTCTGCCCGCCGGCCGAGGCCGAGGCCGACCGGCACCTGTTCGGGCTCGCCGGCACCAACGTCGACGGGACGCAGTGGCAGGCGGGCGACTGCGGCGTGCGCTTCCCGTTGCACTCGGTGTCGAAGGTCTTCACCTACGGGTTGGCCCTGGAGGACAACGGCCGCGAGGAGACCTACCGCCGGGTCGGCGTCGAGCCGTCGGGCGACCCGTTCAACTCGATCACGGCGACCAGCCGGGCCCTACAACCCGATGATCAACGCGGGGTCGACGAGGGCCGTCGTCGCGAACCTCGTGCGGTGGTGCCCTGCCGACGACGTCGAGAAGGTCGACCGGCTGACTCGAGCGCTACCGGCAGCGTCGACCCGAGCAGCGCCCACCTCGACCGTCGTCGACCAGCGCATCCTGCGCCAGCAGCTGCGCAGCAACGACCGCAACCTCGGCCTCTGCTACCTCATGCGCTCGCTGGGCATGATCACCGGCGACATCGACGAGGTCGTCGAGACCTACCTGTCGGCCTGCTCGGTGACCGTGACCGCCACGGAGCTCGGCGTCATGGGCGCGACGCTCGCGAACGGCGGCGTCAACCCGCTGACCGACGAGCGCGGCGGCCCCTGCACCCACGTGCGCGACATCGTCAGCGTGACTGATGACCTGCGGCATGGTACGACGCCGCCGGCGAGTGGGCCGCCGAGGTCGGCATCCCGGCCAAGAGCGGCGTGTCGGGCGACATCGGTCGGATGCGTGCCGAGGTGACGCTGGGCCGCATGCTGCCGACGCTGGTTCGGCCTCGGCGTGGACGCGGGTGACCTCCCCGGCCTCGACGTCCGACGGCAACTCGGTGCGCGGGTCAACGTCTGGCCGCGACCTCTCGGTCGCCGGAGACCTGCACGTGTTCACGACGACCCCGCCGACTCGCGTTCGGCCGCGTGGCCCTCGTGGCGGCCTGAGGGCCGACGCGACGCCGTCACCCGGCCGCCCGCTTGTGCGGGTCGTCGGGGAACGCCCCGCCGTCGGTGATCGCCCGCGACCAGACGTTCGTGCGCTCGACGACGAGGTCGAGATGGTGCCCGATGCCCTCGAGCACCGGGTCGAGGGCGGTCTCGGTGGCGTCCTCGACGTCGTCGCGCAGCTCCCGGCCGCGCTCGGTGAGGCCGCCCTCGGCGGTGAGGATCCGGCGGTCGACCAGGTCGTCGACGGCCGCGTCGATCTCGGCCTCGGTCCAGCTGCGGGTCCGCGTGTACTCGCGCAGGTCGATGCCGACGTGGGCCTCGGTGAGCAGGTTCGACTCCAGCGGCCCGATCGCCGCGGCGACCAGAGCCGCGATGTGCGCGTCGCCGCGCAGCTCGCGCAGCAGGTTCGCCGCGTGCCAGAGCCGGCCCCAGGCGTCGGCGGGCCACGCGAGCGCGAGGTGCCCGGCGAAGAGCGCCTTGCCCAGCGGCTCGGCGCGCTCGATCCCGGCGCGCAGCACCGCGACGACCTCCTCGACCTCGCGGCCGGGCGACCCGAGGCACCGGTGCAGCGCCCGGGTCGCCCCCGCCTCCTTGGCGGCGAGCACGTCGGGGACCGACGCGGTCGCGCCGTCTCGTAGGTGTCGCGCAGCAGGTCGGGCGAACGCGCCGAACGTCGCGATCACGAGCTCGGCGGGCGGCAGCCCGAGCGTCCCGGCGCGGCCGAGCAGGTAGCCCTGCCAGCGCTCGAGCCCGATCGCCTCGTACTGCTCGCGCGCCTCCTCGGAGTGCACGTGCACCATGGCGAGCGGCTCGATCGCGTCGCGCAGCCGCCGTGCGGGGGTCGGCTGGTGGTCGGTCCGGGCGCACGGTCGGGTCACGCCACGACCCCCCCCCCCCGAATCGTCACCCCGCCGCGCGCTTGTACGGGTCCGGCGGGAACCACTCGCGTGCCATGACGGCGTCGGCCCACGGGGTCAGCGCGGCGATCAGCGACTCCACGTCGCCGAGGGCGGCCACGATGCGGTCCTGCGCCGCGTCGGTGGCCGACTCGATGGCCTCGCGGGCGGCGCGCCCGGCGTCGGTGAAGCCGCCGGCGGCGAGCCATCCCCGCCGCTCGAGACGGGCGATCGCCGCGTCCATGGCCTCCTGCGACCACCCCGGGTCGGCGGTGTACTCGAGCATCCCGAACCCGCAGTACAGCTCGGTGAGGATGTTGGCCTCGAGGCCGTCGACGTCGGCGGCGGCGCAGGCGGCGAGGTGGGTGTCGCCGCGGTGCTCGCGGAAGAGCGTGGCGACGTGCCAGAGCGCCGTGAACGCGTCGTCGGGCCAAGGCAGGCCGCGCAGGCTCGCGAACAGCGGGCGCGCGACCAGGTCGGCCTGCTCGACGGCCGAGCGCAGCGCCGCGACCACCCGGTCGATCTCGGCGGTGTCGACGCCCTCGAGCGCCGCCGCAGCCCGTCGCCGCCCCCGGCCTCGCGCATCGCGCGCAGGTCGGCGACCGAGCACTGCTCGCGCGCCGCGGTCCAGAGGCCGCCGATGAGGTGCGGCTCGAACACCCCGAACGTCGCCGCGACGACGTTCGGCTCGACGTCGCCGAGCGTGCACGCCCGCCCGCCCGCGTACCCCGTGAGGAAGTTGAGCCCCGCGGACGCCATCCGCTCCTGGGCCGGCGCGCTCCAGATCTGGACCATCGCGAGGGGCTCGAGGACGTGGCGCAGGCGGCGCGCCGTCGACGAGTCGCCCCGGGTGTCGGCGCTCGGGGCCGCGTCGGCGCGGGGCTGGAAGAAGGCGGCACGCGCCTCGGCGAACTCCATGCGCGGATTCTGGCCCGAGGCATGGCGGTTCGGCTATAACCGCGATGGTCATCGTCACGACGACCGAGCCCACCGATCGGTCCGAGTAGCACACCACCGAGCAGTCCGTCAGCGCGAAGGCCGCCGCCGACACCGACGCCGCTCTCGCGCGCCTCGTCGCGATCGTCGAGCAGCTCGGCGACGGCGACCTGCACCGCGCGCACCGCGACGGCGGCTTCACCGTCTCCGAGGTGATCTCCCACATCAACGTGTCCGTGCTCCTGTGGTGCGGCGACGTCGCCCGCGTGACGGCCGACCCCGACCTGCGCTTCTTCTACCGCGAGGAGATCGGGCACGACGCCAAGGGCTACCCGCCGCCCACCGTCGAGCTCGCCCTGGGGCAGCTGGCCTCGACACGGCGCACGGTCGCCACCGTCGTGCCGAAGGTCCTGCCCGAGGTCCTGGCGCGCAGCGTCGAGATCCCCGACCTGGGCACGATGACCGTCGAGGAGTGGACACCGCTGATCCTGGGCCACGCCATCGGCCACGTCGACCAGGCCGTCGAGATCCTCGTCGACCGCGGGGCGATGCCGGCGGGGGTCTCCTGATGCGCGCCGCCGTCATCACCGACCTGAACACGGTCCATGTCGAGGAGCGCCCGGAGCCGACGGCCCGCCCGGGCTGGGTCGTCGTCGACGTCGAGGCGATCTCGGTCTGCGGCACCGACTTCCACCAGCTCGACGGGCGCATCGAGACCCCGTTCCCCCGGGTCCCCGGCCACGACTTCTCCGGGCGCGTCTCCGAGGTCGGCGAGGGCGTCGATCCCGACCTCGTCGGCACCCCTGTCGCGGTGAAGCCCTCGCTGCCGTGCGACGAGTGCCCGACGTGCCGCAACGGCCAGTACGACGAGTGCCGTCGGGCCTGCCGACGGCTGCTACGACGACACCAGCCTGTGCCGCGACCGGCCTGCCCTGCTGGAACCGCTCGCCAGTACGACCGTGCCAGATCCAGCTCGGCGAAGACGCTGATGGGCCTGTGGTCCGACGGGTGCGACACCGATGACCCGGTCGCCGCCCTCCCGCGCGGGCAAGCCTCGTCACCGACGTGCGCGAGGAGGTCTTCGAGATCGCCCGCAGGCGTGCCTGCTGGAGCCGCTCGCGGTCGCGCTGGAGCTCACCGACGGCGACGCGACGTCGTCATCGAGATCCGCTCGGCGACACCGTCATCGTGACTCGGGAGGGCCTCGATCGGGCTCGTCGATGACCCGCCGCTGCCGCGCTCATCCCGATGCTGATGAAGACGCTGATCGTCACCGACGTCCGCGAGGAGGTCTTCGAGATCGCGCGCGCCTGGGGCGCCACGTGACCCACGATCGACGTCGCGTCGCGCGCTCGACGCGACCCATCCGAGGCGGCTCATCAAGGTCGAGCTCACCGACGGACCGGGGCGCCGGCGTCGTCATCGAGACCTCCGGCATCGTCGCGTCCGGCGAGATCGTCATCGACGTGACGCGCAAGGAGGGCAAGCTCTCGATGATCGGGTTCGCGAAGGACCTGACGCCGCTGCCGATCATCCCGATGCTGATGAAGACGCTGACGCTCTACGCGGTCGGCGGCAACGGCGGGCGCGGGCAGTACGAGCGCGCCCTCGGCCGTCGACGCCGAGATCGGCATCGGCCCGGACGGCGACAGCTTCGCGATCAACGCCACGCTGACCGTGCGCCTGCCCGGCCTCGACCAGGAGACTCGACGACGTCGCCGAGGCCCACGCTCGACACCGCCCCGGCAACTCGGGCGACCCGCGGCAGATCGGGTCGCCGTCACGGCCGTCATCGACTGAGCGGCTCCTCCGGCTCCGCCGGCGGCGCGGGGACAGCGGCGGGCCGGGCGTACGCGGCGAGGTCGTCGGGGTCGGCGTAGCGCGCCATGCCGTGCCACGCCATCATCTCCGCCAGGTTCTCGACGGCGCCCGGCTCGGGACGGGCTGCTCCTCGGTCACCGGACCAGCGTAGGCCGCCGGGCCGCGTGGGGCGCTCAGCCCGCCGGGACGACCTCGACGACTCCCCGGTCGTCGGGATGCAGTGCGTCGACGACGGCCCGGTCGAGGGTGGCCAGCCGCAGCTCGTGGTGCGCTGCCAGGGCGGCCAGGCGGACGTCGGTGACCTGACGGTGCCCGACCACCCTGGCTCGCGAGGCGACGTCGCTGCCGAGGAGGTCGACGTCGTCGGGCACCCAGCGGTGGCCCGGCACGGAGCGCATCGCGGCGACGGCCCGCAGCGCGGTCGCCCACGACACCGGGCGGTCGGTCACCCGCGCGTTCATCGAGAGGCGCACCAACGCGGCCTCCGCGACCGGCGTGGTCGCCCAGCCGTCGGCCGCACCGACCGCGTACCACCGCGTCGCGGCCTCGTGCAGCGCGTGCTCGCGTCGGCTCAGCGCGACGAGGAGGTTGACGTCGAGCAGGTACGCCACGGCGGCGTCCTCAGTCGTCCTGCGCGTCGCGCACGGCCTCGGACGTGATCGTCCGTCCGCCCGGCGGGACGTCGAAGACCTTCCCGGGGCGGTCCTTTGCCCGGCCGCCGACGGCGCGGTCGCGGTGCGGTCCTCGAGGCCGCGACGCACCAGGGACGAGATCACCGAGCCGATCGAACGCCCCTCGGCCCGGGCCAGCGAGCGCGCGACGCCGAGGACGTCGTCGTCGAGGTCGAGCGTGGTCCGCATGCGTTGATGCTGGACATCATGATGCGCACCGAGTCACCAGTTCTCGACGGAGCGGGCGAAGATCCCGGCGAGGTCGTCCTCGGTCGGGGTCCGCGGGCACGTGGCGAGCAGGCGCTGCTGCTTGAGGGCGCCGTCGACGAGGTCGTCGATGTCGGACTCGCCGAACCCGACGGCGCCGATGCCGCTCGGGATGCCGATGTCGCGCATCAGCGAGGTCAGCACGTGCGGGCAGCTGCTCGGAGGCCCGGTCCTGGCGCTCGGCGTCGGGCCCGAGCAGCTCGGCGGCGCGCAGGTGGCGGTCGGGAGCGGCGTCGAAGCTGAAGCGGAACGCCTCGGGCGCGGTCAGCGACACCGACATCCCGTGCGGGACCATGGCCTCGTCGCCGGGGTAGCCCGCGGGGTGGAAGTCGCGGACCTGCCCGGCGATCGGGTAGGCGTTGGCGTGCGGGATGTGCACGCCCGAGTTGCCGAAGCCCATCCCGGCGAACGTCGCGGCCATCGCCATGTCGGTCCGCGCCTCGAGGTCGTCGGCGCCGGAGCGCACCGCGGTGCGGAACGAGCGCGCGAGCAGCCCCATCGAGCGCTCGCACCAGAGGTCGGACACGGGGTTCGAGCCGCAGTAGGTGACGCGCTGCTCGGGGGTCTTGCGGTCGAAGTCGGCGTACCAGCGCGCGGTGTAGGACTCGAGCGCGTGGCAGACGATGTCCATGCCCGAGGCGGCCGTGACCTCCGGCGGCAGCGTCATCGTCAGCAGCGGGTCGACCACGGCCATCGTGGGGCGCAGCCGCCAGTGGCTGATCCCGGTCTTCACGCGCAGCGAGAGGATGTCGAGCACGCACATCGCGGTCGACTCCGAGCCCGTGCCCGTCGTCGTCGGCACCGCGATCAGCGGCTTGAGCGCACCCGGCGGGACCGCGGCGTTGCCGACGGGCTTGTTGACGTAGTCCATCAGCTCGCCCGGGAAGGTGGTGAGCAGGTTGACGGCCTTCGCGGTGTCGATCGCCGACCCGCCGCCGACCGCGACGAACCCGTCCCACGGCCCCTGCTCGGTCGCGTAGCCGATGGCCTTGGCCATCGAGTCGTCGGTCGGCTCGACGTGCACGCCGTCGAAGATCTCGACGGTCATCTCGTAGCGGCGCAGCGAGTCGGCGATGCGCTCGGGCAGCCCCGTCGCGTGCATCCCGGGGTCGGTGACGACGAGGACGCGGCGTGTGCCGTACTGGGCGAGGTCGAACCCGATCTCGTCGGCGGCGCCCGCCCCGAACTTCAGCGGTGGGGCGCCCCAGGTGAAGACGGACTCGGTCTCGGGGACTCCTGGCACGGTCACCTCCGTCACGCTAGCCGCGCCGCGTCCCGTCCGGCAGGGCGAACGGGTCGACCGGGCGCGGGCGCGCCACCCGCGTCGGGCAGGATCGGGGGGTGAACCCCCGTCCGCACGACGCCGAGACCGAGGCCCCCGCTCCCGGCACCCCGGGGAGCCCGGAGACCGCCGAGGACGCCGCCCTGGCCCGCGAGCTCGCCGACGCGACGGGCCGCCTGCTGCTGGAGCTCCGCGACGCCAGCGGACCGGGCTGGGACCGGGAGTACCGGGGCGACGCCGACGCCCACGAGTTCCTCACCCGCGAGCTCGCCCGCCACCGTCCCGACGACGCGGTGCTCTCCGAGGAGGGCGTCAGGACCCGGCGATCCGCCGCGGGGGACGCCCACCGGCTGTGGATCGTCGACCCGCTCGACGGCTCCAGCGGGTACGGCCGTGGGGGCGACGAGTGGGGCGTGCACGTCGCGCTCGTCGTCGACGGGCGGCTCGCGGCCGGTGCGTTCGCGCTGCCGGCGCGCGGCGAGCTGCTCGACACGGCGACGGTCGAGCCCCTGCCCGACCGGCCCCTCGACCCCGAGCACACGCTGCGCGTCACGGTCAGCCGCTCACGCCCGCCCGTCGAGCTGCGCCGCCTCGCGGCCACCCACGCGGTACGCACGGTGCCGTACTCGTCCGTCGGGGTGAAGACGCTCGCCGTGCTGCGCGGCGAGGGCGACGCCTACCTGCACTCGGGTGGGCAGTACGAGTGGGACAACGCCGCGCCGATGGCCGTCGCGCTCGCCGCCGGGGCGCGGGTCTCGCGCATCGACGGCCGCACGCTCGAGTTCGCCCGCGACGACCCCTACTCCCCCGACCTGCTGATCGCCCGGCCGGCCGTGCACGCCGCGGTGCTCGCGGCCCTCGGGCACGGGTAGCGGGGCTCAGTAGCGCCAGCGCCAGGCGGCGAGGACGTCCTCGGTCTCCTTGCCCTCGGCGAAGGCGGCGTCGGAGCGGCGCACGGCGAGGAAGGCGGCGAGGAGGTCGTCGCCGAGGACCCCGGAGACCAGCGGGTCACTCGTGAGGGCCTCCTCCTGCTCGGCCTGGGTCGAGGGCAGCTTCGCGACGCCCGCGGCGGCGCGCTCCTTCTTCTTCCACGTGCCGGGGTCGGCGGCGATGGGCGCGGGCGGCACGAGGTTCTCCTCGACGCCGGCGACCCCGGCCGTCAGCAGGGCGGCGACCGCGAGGTAGGGGTTCGCGGAGGCGTCGGAGACCGTGAGCTCGAGGTTCGCGTGGTCCTCGCCGAGCAGCGCCGAGCCCGGGACGTAGCGCAGCGGCGCCTCGCGGTTCTCGACGCCCCAGAACGCGAACGCGCCCGCGAAGAACCCGGGCCGCAGCCGGGCGAGCGAGCCGATCGACGGCGCGCTGATCGCGGCGACGGCGGGCAGGTCGCGCAGCACGCCCGCGATGTAGGCGCCGCCCGCCGTGCCGCCCGGTCCCTCGGGGCCGCCGGCGAGCAGGTTGCGCCCGTCGCGCCACAGCGAGGTGTGCACGTGCCAGCCGTTGCCCGCACCGGCGAGCGTGGGCAGCGGGGCGAACGAGACCCGCAGCCCGTGCGCGGCCGCCGCGGCGTGGATCGTCTGGCGGGCCAGCAGCTGCTGGTCGGCGGCGGTCAGCGGGTCGCTCGCGACCAGCGAGAGCTCGACCTGGGCGGGGCCGTACTCGGCGTGGACCTGGCCGAGGCGGAGCCCGTTGGCCTCGGCGTCGCCCATCAGCGTCGTGAGGAAGTCGTCGAGCGGGAGCAGGGCGTGCGGGCTGTAGGCCGGGCCCGGGTGCGCGGGGACGAGGGCCCCGCCGGAGCTGCCGGACTCGCCGGAGAAGACCGCGAACTCCACTTCGTAGCCCACCAGCGCCTCGTAGCCCGCGGCGTCGAGCTCGGCGACGGTCCGCTCGAGCACGGTGCGCTGGTCGAACGCCCACGGCCCGCCGGCGGCCGTCACCTGGCGTCCCGCGGCCCACGCGAAGCCGGGCTGACCGGCGAGACGCGTCAGCCCCTCGAGGACGGGCAGCAGCCGGACGTCACCCGACGGCGTCGTGAGCCCGGGAGCGTCGTAGGTGATCGCGTCGTTGGTGTCGAACACGGCGAACAGCGTGGTGACGCCGACGCCGATCTCGGCGGTCCGCGGCAGCGCCGCGATCGGCACGGTGCGCGAGCGCGGGATGCCGTTGTTGTCGGCGAACCCGATCGTCACCCCGACGACGCCCTCGGCCGCCAGGCGTTCGGCGAGCTGGCCGCGACGTCGTGGGCGCAGGCGCCCCCGGAGTCGCCGGAGTCGCCGGACGGGGCGACCGCCTCGCCGTCCTCGTCGGTCGTGGGGGTCGTGCTGCCCTCGCTCGGCGCGCTCACGCGCGACAGCGTAGCCAGACCTGCTGTGGCCGGCCCCACTCGCGCACCCACCCGGCCGTCGCTCACGCTGCGTGAGCGCGGTCAGGTGCGGCCGGCGACCCGGTCCGACGCCGACCGTTCGTCGTCCACGGATCGACACTCCATCGGGTGGCGGTACCGCTCGTCGGGTAACGAGTGGTCGCTCGTCACCGATGAAGGGGGCGTGACGGACGACAAAGCACGGCGTGAACACGAGCGGTCGCGGCGCGCGTCTGCCACAGTGGATGACGCGACGGTCGCACGACCGCAGCACCCCGGCCCCGGTGAGGACCGTGGGCCTGGACGGAGGGAGATGACGATGCCCGGAACCCTGACCCGGCCAGAACTCACCGCCTCGGACCGATGCGACCGCTGCGGCGCAGCGGCGAAGGTTCGCGCTGTGCTGCCCTCCGGTGGAGAACTCCTCTTCTGCGGGCACCACGCCCGTGCGCACGAGGCCAAGCTCAAGGAGCTGTCGGTCGACATCCAGGCCGGTGAGCCGGTGGCGGCCGGCTGACCTGCGACGACGCGCGGTCCGCCTCGCGTCGTCACCACGCTCCACGACGGGCGGGGACCCTTCACGGGTCCCCGCCCGTCGTCGTTCCCGGCCCCCCGTGGCCGCCGCCGGCTCCCCCGCCGCGCCCTCGCCGCCGCTGACCGAACGGCACCTTCGGTCGATAGAGAGGACCGAGGGTGCCGTTCGGTCGGAACCGCACGTCATCCCGGGCGAGCGACACCACGACCGGGGCGATGTCGTCGCGGAGGTGCACGGGCGACGCCGCGGCCGTCCGGCGTAACGCTGCGATGAACGCCGTAACCGACTCATGAACGACGGGCGTCAAGCTGGTGTGAAACAAGCCACACGATGACGCAGCGTGGCCGGCCGCCAGCAGGGGTAGCGCTCAGCGCCACGACCGCAAGGTCGCGATGCGCTCCTCGATCTGGTCCTCGCTGGCCATGGGCGTGGCAGGCCCCCCACACGCCTTGCGGAGGTCGCCGTGGATCACTCCGTGTGGTTTGTTCGTCCGATGGTGGTGCGCCGCCACCAGCGAGTTGAGCTCGCGCCGCAGCGTCTTGAGGCGCTCGGCCTGGCTCGGCGAGCGGGTGTCGAAGTCGCGCGCGCGGGGGGCCGACGGCTCGGCGGGGGCGGGCGGAGGCGGCTCGGCGGCTCCGGCCTGGTCGAGCTGCTCGGACTGGCGGCGGCGCAGCAGCGCGCGGACCTGGTCGGGCTCGAGGAGCCCCGGCAGGCCGAGGTAGTCCTGCTCCTCCGCGCTGCCGGCGCCCGCGGCGGTGCCGAACGAGGACCCGTCGTAGATCAGCTGGTCGAGCTCGGCCTCGGCGGAGAGCGACTCGAAGCCGCGGTCGTTCTCCCCCGGCTCGTCCTCGGTGCGGTTGGCCTGCTCGACGAGCTCGTCGTCCCAGCCCTCCTTCGGCCGGTGCGGCTCGCCGAGCACGTGGTCGCGCTGCACCTCGAGCTCGCTGGCCAGCCCGAGCAGGGTCGGCACGCTGGGCAGGAAGACGCTGGCGGTCTCGCCCGGTCGCCGCGAGCGCACGAACCGCCCGACGGCCTGGGCGAAGAACAGCGGCGTCGAGGCTCTGGTCGCGTAGACCCCGACGGCGAGGCGCGGCACGTCGACGCCCTCGGAGACCATGCGGACCGCGACGAGCCACCGGTCGTTCGTGCGGGAGAACTCCGCGATGCGCCCCGAGGCCTTGGGGTCGTCGGAGAGCACGATGACCGGGTCCTCGCCGGTGATGCCGCGCAGGAGCTTCGCGTACGCCTTCGCGGTGGTGTGGTCGGTGGCGATGACGAGGCCGCCGGCGTCGGGCACCCCGCCCGCGCGGAGCTGGGTCAGGCGCGTGTCGGCGGCCTGCAGCACGGCGGGCATCCACTCGCCCTTGGGGTCGAGCGCGGTCTTCCACGCCCGCGACGTGTGCTCGGCGGTCAGCGGCTCGCCGAGGCGCGCGCTCATCTCCTCGCCCGCGCTGGTCCGCCAGCTCGCCTGACCCGAGTAGGCGAGGAACACCACGGGCCGCACGACGCCGTCGGCGAGGGCCTCGGCGTAGCCGTAGGAGTGGTCGGGCTTCGAGCGCAGCGCCCCGGCGCTGTCGGGATCGTAGGTGATGAACGGGATGGGGTTGTCGTCGCTGCGGAACGGCGTCCCGGTCAGGGCGAGCCGGCGCGCGGCCCCGGCGAAGGCCTCGCGGGTGCACTCGCCCCACGACTTGGCGTCGCCCGCGTGGTGGATCTCGTCGAAGATCACCAGCGTGCGGCGGCCCTCGGTGCGGTTCATGTGCAGCACCGGGTGGGCGGCGACCTGGGCGTAGGTCACCGCGACGCCCTGGAAGTCGGCCGAGGTCCGCCCGACCGCGTTGGAGAACTCGGGGTCGATCGCGAGCCCGGCGGCGGTGGCGGCCTCGGACCACTGGTGCTTGAGGTGCTCGGTGGGGCACACGATGGTGACCGTGTCGACCGAGCGGTCGCCGAGGAGCTCGCCCGCCACGCGCAGGGCGAACGTCGTCTTCCCGGCGCCCGGCGTCGCGACCGCGAGGAAGTCGCGCGGTCGGTCGGCCAGGTACCGGGTCAGGGCGCGGCGCTGCCATTGGCGCAGCGGCCGCTCCGCCGGGGGCGCAGCCGCGGCAGCGCCGCCCGCGGGCGCCGATCGGGACGTGCGCGTGCTCAAGCAGCCTCCGGGGAGCGGGGGGTGAGGGAACCTGGCGGGAGAGGCGCTCGCCTACTCCTCGCCGTCACCGCCGCGGGGCATCTTGCTGAAGATCTCCTTGCACGCCGGGCAGACCGGCGAGCCCGGCTTCGGCGAGCGCGTGACCGGGAACGTCTCGCCGCAGAGCGCCACCACCATGGCCCCGGTGACCGCCGACTCGGCGATCTTGTTCTTCCGGACGTAGTGGAACATCTTCGGGTCGTCGTCGCCCGTGCGGTCCGTCCCCTGCGGACGGACATCGGGCAGCACCGCCGTCTGGCTCATGGCTCCATGATGCCCCACGCGCCCGGGCACCTCAGCCGTCGGTGCCGGTCCTCGGCGCCTCGTCGTCGGCGCGGCCGCGCTCGGGCCCGCGGGCACCGCCGGCGCGGGGGTCGCGGGCGTCGAGGATCTCGGCGGCCTCGAGGATGCGGCGGTCGGAGACGGGCTCGAGGCCGCCCCGGTCCTTCTTGTACCGGCTGACCTTGCCCGCCTTCTGGGGCAGGCGGTCGTTGGCGATCAGCACCGCCACCCAGGGCAGCGGCACCGACAGCACGATGAACGCCACCGCCACGATCGGCCAGTTGAACCCGATGCCGAACACCCCGGCCAGGATCAGGCACGGGATGCGGAACGCCATGATGAGCGAGTAGCGCTTCTTGCGCGCCGCGAACTCCTCGTCGTAGGACCGCGCCGCCTCGGTGATGAGAACCGGCTCGTCCTTGCCCTGACGTCGCACGACATCGCCTCCCGATGACCACTGTCCCACCACGGATCCCGGTTGGCGACTCCGGGCAAACCCGCGTCAGGTCGCGGCCTTCGCGGCCTTCGCCTCCTTGGCGGTGTTCACTTCCTTCTTGGCCTTCTTCTGCTTCTGCTTGAAGTCGCGCACCTCGGCGAGGGTCGTGGCGTCGACGACGTCGGCGATCGAGCGCCGGGAGCCCTCGGTGCCGTAGTCGCCCGCCGCCTCGCGCCAGCCGTCGGCCTCGAGCCCGCACTGCTTGCCGAGCAGCGCGGTGAAGATCTGCGCCTTCATCTTCCCCCAGCCGGGCAGGGCGTTGAGGCGCCGGAACACCTCGCGCCCGTCGGCGGCGTCGTCCCAGATCCGGGAGACGTCGCCGTCGTAGTCGTCGACGATCACCTGGCACACCGACTGCACCCGCTCGGCCATCGACCGCGGGTAGCGGTGCAGCGCGGGCGGGCCGGTGAACGCGTCGACGAGGGCGTCGTGGTCGTACCCGGCGATCTTCTCGGCGGTCAGCTCGCCGATGCGCTCGGTCAGCAGCGCCGGGCCGGCGAACGCCCGCTCCATCGGGAACTGCTGGTCGAGCACCATGCCGACGAGCAGCGCGAGAGGGTTCTGCGACAGGACCCGGTCGGCGTCGGGGTCCTGGGCGAGGGTGAGGGTCGCGCCCCGGTCACTCGTCATGGCGCTCACTCTACGACCAGGGGCTTGACCAGCACCGCGAAGCGGAAGTCGGGTCCGCGCGGGGCTCGCCGACGCCGGGGGCGCCGTAGGGGAACGGGCGCGTCTCCCCGGTCCGGACGTAGCCCCGGCGCTCGTACCAGGCGATGAGCTCGGCGCGGGTGTCGATGACGCACAGCTCCAGCGCGCCCGCCCCCGACGCCCTCGCGGTCTCCTCGGCCGCGGAGAGCAGGACCGAGCCGAGCCCCGAGCCCTGGCCGCCGGGGCGCACCGCGAACATCCCGAACGACGCCGTCGGGTCGCCGGGCCGGTGGGTGACCGCGGCGCAGCCCGCGAGCTCGCCGGCCACGAGGACCGTGATCGCGGGGTCGGCCAGGTCGGCGGCGAGGAGCTCGGGGGTGGTGCGGGGACCGTCGATGAGCTCGGCCTCGGTGGTCCACCCGACCTGCCCGCCCACGCCGCGGTACGCGGCGTGCACCAGCGCGACGAGGGCGTCGGCGTCGTCGGGGACGCCCGTGCGGATCGTCGACGCGGTCACGGGGCCGCCCGCCGGTTCATCACGCCGGTAATGAACCACAGGGACACGCCGTCTGCGGTCTCAGGTCCCGTTCCGACCCGTCGGCACCGTCGGCGCCGGGCGCGGTCAGCGACGGGCGGGCCGGCGTGGTGTCGCGGGACGGGCGCGGCACGAGGGGCACGCCCGTGGCCCGAAGGGGTATCCCCTGCCGACGGATGAGCGCCCCACCGGCACCCCGCGCCAACGGGAGCCGCACGGCGCCGCGGAGCAGGCCGGCGACGCCGGCGTCGCGACGGCGCCCGCGCAGGGACGCGGCGAACGCATGCGCCCCCGCGGCGCAGGCCGACGCCGACCTCGAGCGTCTCGCCGGGCTCGGGCACCCGCATCCGGTACTCGCCGTCGACGGTGAAGAACGGCGAGACGTAGAAGTCCTTGTCGACCCGGGCGCGCCCGGCGTGGTCGACGTCGAGCAGGTAGTGGTGGCGCCCGCCGTAGGTGTTGTGGACCTCCGCGACCACGCAGCGCAGACCGCCGTCGGCGTCGTGGCACCAGAACAGCGACAGCGGGTTGAACACGTGGCCGAGCACGCGGGCGTGGGCGAGCATGAGGATCCGGCCGCCACGCAGGTCGACACCGTGCTCCGCGAGCAGCGCGTCGACGTTCTCACGGATGCTGCGCGCCGGGTCGCCCAGGTGGTCGGCGGCGCGAAACGCGGCGAGCGGGCGCAGCGGCCGCGGCAGGCGGGGCAGGTCGTCGAGGTCGACCAGCCACAGGTACGACCGCGTGGCGAACCCGTGGTCGACGCGCTCGACGCGCCGGTGCACGACCGTCGCGTCGTAGATCGCGGGGACTGCGCTCACCCTGCTCACCACGCCACCCCGAGGGCCGCGGCGGCGCGGACGCCCGACGCGCAGCCGTCCTCGTGGAAGCCCCACCCGTGGTAGGCGCCGGCGAAGGCGAGCCGGTCGCCGTTCAGCTCCGGCAGCCGGCGCTGGGCCGCCACCGACTCCGGCGTGTAGGCCGGGTGCTCGTAGTCCATCTTCGCGATCACCGTCGACGGGTCGACGCGGTCGGTGGCGTTGAGGGTCACGACGTAGGTCTCGGGCGCGTCGAGCCGCATCAGCCGGCTCATGTCGTAGCTGACGAGCACGCGAGGCTCCCCCGGCACCCGCAACAGGTTCCACGCCGCCCGCGCACCGGTGGCCCGCGGGAGCACCGAGGTGTCGGTGTGCAGCCAGGTCTCGTTCGTCGAGTACTCGAAGGCGCCGAGCACGGTCCGCTCGTCGGGCGTGGGGTCGGCGAGCAGCGACAGCGCGGTCGGCGCGTGCGTGGCCACCACGACCCGGTCGAAACGGCGGACGGCGTCGGCGTCGTCGCGGACCTCGACGGCGTCGCCCGTGCGGTGCACCGTGCGGACCGGCGTCGACACCTCGACCGCGGTGAGACCCTTGGCGACCCGCTCGACGTAGCGCGCCGACCCGCCGACGACCGTGCGCCACTGGTGCGAGCCGCCGACCGAGAGCATCCCGTGGTTGGCGAGGAACGCGAACAGGTAGCGCGCCGGGTAGCGCATCGACAGCTCGGGCCCGGCCGACCAGACCGCCGAGACCACCGGGACCGCGAACGTGTCGACGAAGAAGCGCGAGAACCGGTGCCGGGTGAGGAACTCGCCGAACGTGATCTCCTCGTCGAGCGGGGTGTGCCCCGACAGCACGCGGCGCGCGGCGCGGTGGAAGCGCAGGACCTCGGCGAGCATCCGCACGTAGCGCGGGTTCGTGACGTTCCCCGGCTGCGCGAACAGCCCCCGCACACCGCGCGCCCCCGCGTACTCGAGGCCGGACTCGTCGTCGCGCACGCTCATCGACATCTCGGAGTCGCGCGTCTCGACGCCGAGCTCGGCGAACAGGCGCAGCAGGTGCGGGTAGGTCGCCGCGTTGTGGACGATGAAGCCGGAGTCGACGCTCACCCCCGGCAGGTCGTGGGTGTGCGCGTGCCCGCCGAGGCGCCCCTCGGCCTCGAACAGCGTGACGTCGTGCGAGCGCTGCAGCACGTGGGCGGCGGTGAGACCGGACACGCCGGCCCCGATGACGGCGACGCGCTCGCGCACGGGCAACTCCCTCGACGAACGGTCAGTGGCTGACGAGCGGGACGGAGAGCCCCTCCGGAGCGCCCGCCGCCATCGCGTTCGCGACGGCGGCGTCGAACGGTTCGATCCCCAGAGCGCCCAGGGTGAAGCGCGCGACCAGCCGGTGCCACTCCCCCGCGCGGCGCAGCATCGCGTGGCCGTCGCCCAGCACGTCGAACCGCGCGACCCGGTCGGACACGCTCGCCACGCGGTCGGCGAACCACAGCGACGCCTTCGGGCTGGTCATCCGCTCGCGGTCGCCGTGCGCGATGAGCAGCGTCTGACCGGCGAGGTGCTCCCACGGCTCGTTCCGCTCGATCCACGGCGCGAGGGCCGCGACGCCGACGACGTTGACGTCGTCGCCCACCCGCAGGGCCGTCCGCCCGCCCATGGAGTGGCCGACGAGCACGACCGGGACGTCGGAGCCGTGGCGGGCGCGCACGTCGTCGAGCGCCCAGCGCGCGTCGCGGACCGGCGACTGCTCGGGGTCGTTCCAGCCCTTGACGCGGTAGCGCAGCAGCGCGGTCTCGACGCCGTGCGCGGCGCCCGCCCGGGCGATCGCGCGACCGAACGGCACCATCCGCTGGTGGGAGAGCAGGAAGCCGCCGGCGCCGTCGCTGCTGTGCGGGCGCCCGCCGTGCAGGACGAGGACCACGCCGCGCACGGCGGCGGGGTCGGGAGCGGGCGCAGCCGGTTCGAGGCGCGGCAGGTCGGTGCTCACCCGACCATCCTGCCGCCGACAGGGCGTCCGGGCGGCGTGACGCCGACCGCTCGAACCGCCGCGGGCCGGCGCGCGAACGCCCGCGCGACCGCGCCGACGACCGCGGACCCACGACCCGAGAGGACCGCTTCGATGAAGGCCGGCGACACCGCCCCGACTTCACGCTGCTCGACGACACCGGGACCGAGCGCACGCTCTCGACGATGCTCGCCGACGGCCCGGTGGTGCTCTTCACCTACCCGCTGGCCTCCTCGGGGGGCTGCACCCAGCAGGCCTGCCACTTCCGCGACCTCGCCGCCGAGTTCGCCGCCCTCGGCGCCCAGCGCGTGGGCCTCTCGGCCGACAGCGTCGAGAAGCAGAAGGCGTTCACCGACGCGCAGTCCTTCGACTACCCGCTGCTCTCCGACCCCGGCGCCACCGTCGCGAAGCAGTACGGCGCGAAGCGCTCGTGGCTCCCGGCCCTGCCGGTCAAGCGCAAGACGTTCGTCATCGACACCGACCGCACCGTGCTCGAGGTCTTCTCCGCCGAGATGAAGTTCGACGAGCACGCCGACCGGGCGCTCGAGGTCCTGCGCCAGCGCTCGCCCGCCTGACGAGTCGCGCGCGGCTCGTCGCGGCGCGATCGGTGCCGTGTCCGGCAGCGATCGCGCCACGGTCGCTCAGGTCCTGCGGGCGAGCGCCGTCCCCGGCGGCAGGGGCAGGAAGCCCGAGGTCTCGCGCACGTACTCGGCGTAGCCCGGACGGCCCGACATCGACTTCTCGGTGAGCTCCTTGCCGGTGACGCTGATCAGCAGGTAGCTCATGAGCACCGGGCCGACCACCGTGGCCAGGGCCAGCGGGTGGCCCGACGCGACGAGGAAGATGCCCCACCACACGCACAGGTCGCCGAAGTAGTTGGGATGACGCGTGTAGCGCCACAACCCGCTCGCGAGGACGCGCCCCTTGTTGTCCGGGTTCGCCTTGAACCGCTGGAGCTGGACGTCGCCGACGGTCTCGAACACGAACCCGACCAGCCACACCAGGGCGCCGACGACCACCACGGCGAGGACGGTCGAGCCGCGCACCATGGCCGCCAGGACCGGCAGGGCGACGACGAGCATCACGCCGGCCTGGGTGAGGTAGACCTTGCGCACGACCGTCCAGGTCGTCGCCCCCGGCGGGTGGTCGTCGCCGAGCATCGCGGCGTAGCGCGGGTCCTCCTTCCCCAGTTACGCCACGTGAGATAGCCACCGAGCCGCAGGCCCCAGACGGCGGGCAGCACCAGGGCCATGAGCCGCACCACCGGGTCGCCGACGCCGAGCACGCCGGTCACGACGTAGGCGACGACGGCGACCGCGACGAACCCGAAGCCCCAGCTGGAGTCGACGACGGCGTGCTTGCCCGCCGCCCGCGCCACCACCAGCGTGACCGCGAAGACCACGACGACGACGGCGAGGGCGACGAGCACGAGGACGCCGAACACGGCGGCGTCGAAGCCTGGCTTCACGTCGGAGCGGTACCCGCTTCCGAGCGCGCCGATCGCCCGGGCTCCCAGTCCGCCCGGGTGGCGGGCATCGCACTGGCCCCGGTCGGGTCGGGGCGCACGGCGAGGATCTGGTCGACGCCCATGCGGCCCTCGGTGAAGGCGAGCGCGCCGCCGGTGAGGTAGAGCCGCCACAGCCGGGCCCCGCGCTCGCCGAGCAGTGCCGCGGCCTCGTCGAAGCGCGCCTCGAGCCGGGCGAGCCACGCCCGCACCGTGTGTCCGTAGTGCTCGCGCATGACGTGGACGTCGCGGACCTCGAGCCCGGCGCGCTGCAGCAGGGTCAGCGTGTCCCCGACGGGGCGCATGACCATGTCGGGCGTCACGTAGGTCTCGATGAACGCCCCACCGCCCGGGTGGTTCGCCCCCCGGCTCATCTGCGGGACCAGCGCCCGGCCCCGGGACGGAGCATGTCGTGGAGGGTGGCGGCGAAGAGCGGGTAGTGCTCGTCGCCGACGTGCTCGCCCATCTCGACGCTCGCGACGGCGTCGAACGGGCCCTCGACGCGGTCGGCGACGTCGCGGTAGTCGAGCAGGTCGACCTGCACCAGGCCGGCGAGGCCCTCGGCGCGGATGCGGGCGTTGACGTGGTCGCGCTGCTCGCGCGAGATCGTCACCGCGCGGACGGCGACGCCGTGCTCGCGGGCGGCGTGGACCGCGAGCGAGCCCCAGCCACAGCCGATGTCGAGCAGCCGCGCGCCGGGCCGCAGGTCGAGCTTGCGGCAGATCATCTCCAGCTTCGCGTGCTGCGCCTGCTCCAGCGTCGCCTCCGCGTCGACGTGGTAGCCGCAGGAGTAGGCCATCGACTCGTCGAGCAGCAGCGTGTAGAAGTCGTTGCCCGCGTCGTAGTGGTGGGCGATGACGTCGCGGTCGCGCCGCTTCGAGTGCAACCGGCCACGGATGCGGATCGCCTCGGGCGGCGGCGCGGGCCGCGGGCCGAGCAGCCCCAGCCGCACGGCGCGCGCCGCGAGCCCGGGCACCTCGCGCAGCCCGGGACGCCGGGCGGCCAGCGACCCCGACCGCACCTTGTCCCACATCGTCGCGAGCCCCTCGCCGAGGTCGCCGTCGACGTCGAGGTCGCCGGAGACGGAGGCGGGCGCGAGCCCCCTCTCGCCCGGCTGCCACAGCAGCCGCCGCCGGGCCCGCCGCGAGCGCAGCACCACCGTGGGGGTGCTCGGGCCGGGCGCGGGCCCCGCCTCGCTGCCGTCCCACGCCCGGATGCGCACCGGCAGCGGCCCGTCGAGGAACGCCCCCACCGCCGCCGCGACCCGTCCCGCCGCTGTCGCCATGCCGTCTCCTCTCCGTGTCCCCTCGTCCCGCAGGAGATGATCGCGGGCGGGGTCGGGCGGTTCGGTCGCGTCACGCGCCGCCGTGGACCAGGACGATCCCGACGACGACCAGGCCGAGCCCGAGCAGGTGCTCGCGGGCGACGCGGTCGCCGAACACCACCACGCCCGCCGCGGTCGAGAAGACGATCCCCGACCCGCTCCACGTGCCGTAGCCGACGGCCAGCGACAGACCGTGCGCGATCGCCTGCGACATCAACGCCACCGACGCCCCCATCGCGACGAACGCCGCGACGACCAGCCGCGGCGACGCAGGCCGTCCGAGGCGCGGGTCGCCGCGCCGCCGACGGCCTGCGTGAGCACCGCGGAGACGAGCAGCAGGGCCTCAACCACGGTGACCCCGGCGGAGCGCACCGGGTCGGAGCGCCACGACGACCGCCCCGAGCAGGACGAGCGCGAGCCCGCCGGCCTGGGCGAGGGCGAGCGGCTCGGCGAACAGCAACGTGCTCAGCGTGGTGGCGGCGACGAGCCCGCAGCCGGTCAGGATGCCGTAGGCGATCCCGAGGCCGAGGCCGTGCTCGAGCGCCCGGGCGAACAGCAGGATCGCCGCCCCGTAGCCGACGAGCACGCCGAGCGAGGGCGCGAGCTCGGTGAAGCCCCGGAGGCCTGCAGCATCAGGGTGCCCGTGCACTCGGTGGCGATGGCGCCGGCGAGCAGGGCGAGACCCCGCGCGCGATCGGGTGCCGGGGCGGGGGAAGCGCCCGGGGCGGGCGGCGGGACCGGTGGTGTCGGCGGGGAGGTCGGCGGTGTCACGGGGACATCGTCGGGCCGCCCGAGCGGAAGTCGTAGCGACTTCCGCTCCCCCAGGGATGCAGTATGGCTTCATGACCCTCGACGCCCACCGCCTGCTGGTGCTGCGGGCGGTCCACCGCACCGGGAGCGTCGCGGCGGCCGCCGCGGCCCTGCACCTGACCGCCTCCGGCGTCTCGCAGCACCTGGCCCGGCTCGAGTCGAGGCGCGGCTGTCGCTGCTCGACCGGTCGCGGCGGGGCGGCGGGCGGTCGGTCACGCTGACGGCCGCCGGGGTCGCCCTCGCCCAGCAGGCCGACCAGGTGGCGCTCGCGCTGGCCGAGGCGGGCCGCGAGGCCGACCGCCTCCGCGAGGGCACCAGCGGCGACGTCCGCGTCGGCGGCTTCGCCACCGCGCTCGAGGCCCTCGTCGTGCCCACGCTCAACCGTCTCGCCGTCAGCGACCGCGCCCTGTGGGTCCAGGTGTTCGAGGTCGACGCTGCCGAGGGGGCCGCGATGCTGCGCGCCGGCGAGCTCGACCTGCTGCTGGGTGAGCGCTACAGCGACCCGGCGATCAGCGCGCCGCAGCCCTATCCCGGCCTGGTCGAGCAGGCCCTGCGCCGCGAGTCCTTCCAGATCGTCGTCCCCGACCTGTGGCCCGCGCCGCGGGTCTGGAGGAGCTGCTGACGTGGCCCTGGGTCAGCCCTGCCGCCCACCACCCGGCCCGGCACATGCTCGACCGGCTCTGCGCGCGGCACGGCGTCACGGGCGGGCGCCGGCACCCCTGCACCGAGTCGCCGACGATCCTCGCCCTGGTCGCGGCCGGCCTCGGCGCGGCGATCCTCCCCGAGCTGGTGCTCTCGACGCGCGACACCACCGGCGTCACCGTCCACAGCTCGGCCGTCGAGGTCGGCGCCCGGGTCCTCACCCTGACCGGCCCGCGCGAGCGCGACGCTCACCCTCGGTCAACGAGTGCACCAGGTGCTTCAGGAGACCGCGAACCGCTAGGCCACCGGTGAACATGGCGGCGTTCCGCACACGGAACGTGTTGATATTCAGCTTGTGGTGGGGGTGGGGGTCAACGACGTCGCGATCGTGGGCGAACCGATCGCGTACGGCATCGGATTCGCCGCGTTCCTCCTCGTCACCCTCACCGGTTCCTGGGCGGGCTCCATCGTGACCGTGGTGCACGAGGGTGGGCACATGACCCTCGCGTTGCTCACCCTGCGACCGCCCAGCTCCACGACTGGCGGACGGACGGCGACGGGCAGACGCGATGGGGCCTCCGATGGAACTTCCTCGTGTTCGCCGGGTACGCGACGCCGCCCCTGCTCGGCCTCGCAGGAGCTGCGCTCATCGCCGGAGGCAACACGTGGGCCGTGCTCCTCGCGACGCTCGTGCTCTCGATCACCGCCGTTCGTCGTCTCGCGCAACGGGCTCGCCAGTGGTCACGCTCCCGCTGTTGGCGATCATGGTCGGCTGGCTGCTGGCCGGGTCGTCGACGGTGCAGGCCGCCGTAGCGGTCGGCTTGGTGTGGTTCCTTGATCACCGGCGGCCGAGGGCGTCGCTCCTTCCCGGGACCGAACTCCGACGCCGACTTCCTGCCCGAGCGACCGTTGGTGCCCGCCGTCGTGTGGCATGCCGTCGGCCGCCATCGCGGTGATCGTCTTGATCGTCGGCGGGCAGCTCCTCCTGCGCCCGGGCTACGACGTCGGCTGAGGCGGACCGCGCTACCACGAGTGCGCGCATCATGATCGTGCGGACGACATGACCATGATGAGCGCACGCTCGTCGCGGGACGAGGCACGTCGCCGGCGTGGGGGTCTCCACTCATGCGCGGCGCACGGCGGCGCGACATGATCGGCGCATGGCTCGCCAGGATCGGCTCCGCCGCGTCTCCCAGGCCCACGACCGACGTCGGCCGGGCGCTCCGATGCGCGTCTGGCGGCGACTGGCGATCACGCTGCTCTACCCGCGCACCGACCGTGGGTTCTGGTACGGCTTCGCGATCGACCTGCTGTGGCCGTTCCTCGTCGCGGTGGCGCGCTGGGACTTCCGCGGGGGACGGCACGTCCCCACCTCCGGCGGGGCGCTGCTGGCGGTCAACCACCTCTCGCACGTCGACCCGATCGTCATCGTCGCCTACGTGCTGAGCCAGGGCCGCGTGCCGCGGTTCATGGCGATGAGCGAGCTGTGGGACCAGACGATCGTCGGCGCACCGCTGCGCGGGGGCCGCCACATCCCGGTCGACCGCAAGGCGTCGGGGATCGAGGCCTACCGGGCCGCCGTCGGCGCCGTGCGCGACGGCGAGGTCGTCGTCGTCTACCCCGAGGGCGGCTTCGCGAACGAGTCCGACGGCTGGCCCCGGGCCGCCCGCACCGGCATCACCCGGATCGCGCTCGAGACCGGCGCGCCGGTGATCCCGGTGGCGCAGTGGGGGTCGAACCACCTGCTGCCGCCGTCGACCAACCGGCCCGTGCTGTGGCCGCGGGCGACACTGCGGGTGATCGCGGGCGAGCCGGTCGCGCTCGACGACCTGCGCGGCGAGCGCATCCGACGCAGCACGCTGCACGAGGCCACCGACCGGATCATGGCCCGCATCACCGAGCAGCTCGGCGTCCTGCGCGGCGAGACGCCGCCGGCCCCGCCGACCCACGGGGAGTCGTCGGCCGATTCCGCCGGGTAGCGCCGCACTGGGCCGAGCGGGCAACTTCGGCGAGGGCTGCCTTTCGGTGACCGACCCGTGCTGCCATCTCCCCGGACGACGACACCACCGACGATGTGGACACCTACACGATCATGCTGCTGGCGGTGGGGGCCGTCCCCGGCTTCTTCCTCGGGCGGTGGTCGGCGGAGTACCGGCGGGCGCGCGCCGACATGCGCACCGTGTGGAACGGCCGCAAGCGGTACCGGTCCTGACGGGCCGCCCCTCCCCGCAACGAACGAACGACGCTCTCGCTGCCTCGGAGGCAGCGAGAGCGCCGTTCGTTCACCGGGGGCGCGGGGGCCGCGCCGAGGGCGTCAGCCGTTGACCTGCTGCTGCATCTCCTCGACGACGCTCGGGTCGACCAGCGTCGTGGTGTCGCCGAGCTCCTCGCCCTCGGCGATGTTCTTGAGCAGCCGGCGCATGATCTTGCCCGACCGGGTCTTCGGCAGGTCGCGGGCGAAGATGACCGACGCCGGGCGCGCGAGCTTGCCGATCGACGTGGCCACGTGCTCGCGCAGCGTCTTCTCCAGGTCCTCGCTGCCCTGCTTGTCGCCGACCAGCGAGACGAACGCGACGATCGCCTGGCCGGTGTCGTCGTCCTTGCGCGCGGCCACGGCGGCCTCGGCGACGTCGGCGTGCTCGACCAGCGCGCTCTCGACCTCGAACGTCGAGAGCCGGTGACCCGAGACGTTGACGACGTCGTCGATGCGGCCCATCAGCATGATGTCGCCGTCGGCGTCGTACTTGGCGCCGTCGCCCGCGAAGTACGCGTCGGAGTACTTCGACCAGTAGTTCTCGCGGAAGCGCTCGTCGTCGTTGTAGAGCCCGCGCATCATGCCCGGCCACGGCTGGGTGAGCACGAGGTTGCCGGTCTCCTCGGTGCCGAGCTCGTTGCCCTCGTCGTCGCGGATCTCGGGCCGGACCCCCGGGAAGGGCTGCTGCGCCATGCCCGGCTTGAGGGTCGTGATGCCGGGCAGCGGCGTGATGAGGATGTGCCCGGTCTCGGTCTGCCACCAGGTGTCCATGATCGGCGCCTGGCCCCCGCCGACGTGCTCGCGGTACCACTCCCACGCCTCGGGGTTGATCGGCTCACCGACGCTGCCCAGGATCTTGATCGACGACAGGTCGTGGGCCTGGGCGTGCTGCGGCCCGGCCTTCATGTGCGAGCGGATCGCCGTCGGCGAGGTGTAGAGGATCGTCACCCCGTACTTCTCGACGATCTTCCACCACACCTCCATGTCGGGGTAGGTGGGAACGCCCTCGTAGAGCACCTGCGTGACGCCGTTGGCCAGCGGCCCGTAGGGGATGTAGCTGTGTCCGGTGATCCAGCCGACGTCGGCGGCGCACCAGTAGACCGAGTCGTCCTTGACGTCGAAGACCAGGTTCATGGTCGTCGCGGTGCCGAGCAGGTAGCCCGCGGTCGTGTGCACGACGCCCTTGGGCTTGCCGGTGGAGCCCGAGGTGTAGAGCAGGAAGAGCAGGTCCTCGGAGTCCATCGGCTCGCAGGGACAGCTGTCGGCGTCGGTCGACTCGCCCTCGACGAGGTCGTGCAGGTAGACGTCGCGGTCGGACATCGGGATGTCGCCGCCGGTGCGCTGCACCACGACGACCTTCTCGACGGTCGTCTCGCCGGCGTCGAGACCCTCGTCGGCGTTGGTCTTCTGCGCGCCGGCCTTCCCGCCGCGCTTGGCCTCGTCCTGGGTGATGAGGACCTTGCACTCGAGGTCGTTGCAGCGCTCGGCGACGGCCTTGCCGCTGAACCCGCCGAACACCACGGTGTGCGGGGCGCCCAGGCGCGCACACGCCAGCATCGCCACGACGGCCTCGGGGATCATCTGCATGTAGATCCCGACCGGGACGCCCTTGCCCACGCCGAGGGTCTTCAGCCCGTTGGCCATCGCCACGACGCGCTCCTGGAGCTGCGCGTAGGTGATGTCGTGGGCGTCGTCGGAGTCCGGGCCGTCGTCGGGCACGACGTGCAGGGCGACCTTGTCGCCCTTGCCGTTCTCGACGTGCCGGTCGACGCAGTTGTGGCAGGCGTTGAGCTTGCCCCCGACGAACCACTTCGCGTAGGGCAGGTTCCACTCGAGGACGGTCTCGTACGGCTCGAACCAGTCGATCCGCTGCTTGGCCTGCTCGTCCCAGAACTCCTCGAGGTCCTGCTCCTTCATCTCCGGCCGCACGTTGGCGGTCCGGGCCAGCTCGTCGCTGGGCGGATACGTCGCCCCACCCTGGTTGCTCGACGAGTCCGACATCCTTGGTGCCTCCCGCTGATCGCCTCAGTGTCCGATTCACTATCACTGCCCTGTGAACAGCGTCACGCAAACGGTGTCCTGCCCACAACGGTGCGGACGGACGGGTCTCGGAGGGGTCCCCGGGACCCCTGCGAGCGCCGTGGAACGATCTCACGGTGAGCAGCCAGAGTCGCGACGGCGAGGTCGCACCCGGCCCGACACCCCCTCTCGACCCCGCGCGCGACGACGCCCTGCGCACCGCGCTGCGGCGCGCCGACTTCACCGTCGACGGCGTCGCCGTGCTCCTCGGACCGCAGGCCAGGGCCGCCCTCGACCGCGACGAGCCCGTCCCCGCCCTGCGCGCGAGCGCCGGGGGCGGCGACCTCGCCGTGCTCGTGCGGCTGTTCCTGCTCGCCGAGCCCGTCGCCGCCGACGACGCCGCACGGGCCCTCGCCCGCTGACCCTCGACGCCGCGCTCGACGCGGGCCTGCTCGCCCGCGACGCGACCGACCCGACGGCGGTCACCGCGACGCTCGACCTGCGCCCGCACGGCGACGCGGCCAGCGACGGGACGTTCTGGGTGCTCTCCGACCTCCAGGTCGACCCCGCGCGCGAGACCGCGTCGGCCGAGCACGTCCTCGGCACCGGCGCGGCGTCGCTCTCGCTCGCCCGCGCGACCGTCCGCCGACCCGTCGGGACGCTGCTCGACCTCGGCACCGGGTGCGGGATCCAGCTGCTGCACGCGGCCGGGCACGCGCGGGTCCTCACCGGCACCGACGTCTCCGCCCGCGCGCTGGCGATGGCCGCGACGACCCTGCACCTGTCCGGGGTCGAGGCCGAGCTGCTCGAGGGGTCCTGGTGGGAGCCGGTGGAGGGCCGCCGGTTCGACCAGGTCGTCGCCAACCCGCCGTTCGTCCCCGGACCGCCCGCCGTCGAGCACGTCTACCGCGACGGCGGCATGGGCGGCGACGAGGTGAGCGCGCTGATGGTCGGCGGGCTGCCGCGGTTCCTCGAGCCCGGCGGCGTCGGCCAGGTGCTGGCGTCGTGGCTGATCCGCGCGGACGAGGAGTGGTCCGACCGTCCCCGCGCCTGGGTCGAGGCGGCGACCGGGGCCGCGGCGCCCGGCGGGCTGGACGCGTGGGTCGTGCAGCGCGACGTCACCGACCCGGCGCTGCACGTGGGCACCTGGCTGCGCGACGCCGGCGTCGACCCGGCGTCGCCGCGCGGGCGGGAGCGCTCGACGCGCTGGCTCGACTTCCTCGCCGACGAGGGCGTCGCCGCCGTCGGCTTCGGGTTCGTCACCGTGCGCCGGACCGCCGAGGGGACCGCGGGGACGGTCGTGTGCGAGGACCTGCGCCAGGCCCACGACGACCCGCTGGGCCCGGAGATCGCGGCGTGGCTCGACCGCGTGGCCTGGCTTGCTGCGCACACCGACCCCGACGCCGCCCTGCTCGCCGCCCGGCTGCGGGTGCCCGACACCGTCGCCCTGGAGCGGGGCCTGGTCGGCACCGACGACGGCTGGTCGCGGGTGGCGGGGACGCTGGTGCGCCTCGACGGGCCGCAGTGGCGCCACGACCTCGACGAGCTCGGCGAGGCCCTGCTCGCGGGGTGCCGCGGCCACCTGCCGCTGGCCGACCTCCTCGGGCTGCTCGCCGTGGCCCACGACCGCGACGAGGCCGAGCTCGCCGCCGCGGCGCTGCCCGTGGTCCGCGAGCTGTTCCTGCACGGCATGGTCGAGCCGGTCGCGTGAGGGCCGTCGCCAGCCGGGTCTCGAGCGCCCGGGTGACCGTCGACGGCGACACCGTCGGCGAGCTCACCGCGCCGGGCCTGCTCGTCCTGCTCGGCGTGCACCGCGACGACCCCGACGACGCGGCGACGACGATGGCGCGCAAGCTCCACGAGCTGCGGCTGCTCCGCCCGGGCGAGCGCAGCGACGGGGAGTGGGCACGCGAACGGTCGTGCGCCGACACCGGCGCCGGCCTCCTCGTCGTCAGCCAGTTCACGCTGTACGGCGACACCCGCAAGGGCCGGCGCCCGTCGTGGGGCGCGGCCGCGCCGGGCGAGCGGGCGGCGGTCCTCGTCGAGGCGGTCGTGGCCGCGTTGCGCGAGCGCGGGGCGCCGGTCGCGGAGGGCGTCTTCGGCGCCGACATGCTGGTGGAGTCGGCGAACGACGGCCCCTTCACGGTGCTCGTCGAGGTCTCGAGCTCACGATCTCGACCGGGGGCGTCGCGCACGGCCCCGCCGTCGGCCTAGGGTCACCCGACTGCCGACGAGCGGGTTCCTGCGTGTTCACCGGGGTGCAGCGTCGCCACATCGACCTGCGACGGACCGCCAGCGCGGCCTGTCCGGGTCCCGCCGCCTGACACGCCCGACGCACCCGTCCGCGCCCCCACCGCGGGGCGCGCCCCCCCGAGCTGGAGCGCCCATGCCCCGACAGCTCCACCTCGGCGGTTTCGAGATCGCCTCGCACGTCGCCCACTCCCACGCCGCCTGGCGCCACCCCGGCAGCGACCTCGACTTCACCCGCCCCGAGTACTGGCACCGGGTCGGGCGCACGCTCGAACGCGGCCTGTTCGACTTCGTCTTCTTCGCCGACCTGCTGGCCGTGCCGACCAACTTCGGCGACGACGAGGCCGAGGCGCTGCGCCGCGGCACCCAGGCCAGCGCCACCCTCGACCCGTCGCTGGTCGTCGCGAGCATCGCCGCGGTGACACGGCACCTCGGCGTCGCGGTCACCAAGAGCACGACCTACTTCCACCCGTTCGAGGTCGCGCGCGTCCTCGCCACGCTCGACCACCTCTCCGGCGGGCGCGCCGGCTGGAACATCGTGACGTCGCTGTCGCGGGCGGAGGCGCGCAACTTCGGGTTCGACCAGGGCCTCGAGCACGACCTGCGCTACGACCGGGCCCAGGAGTTCGTCGAGGCGGCCGTCGCGCTGTGGGAGAGCTGGGAGCCGGGCGCGCTGGTCGGCGACAAGGCCGGCGGCCTGTTCGCCGCCCCGAGAAGGTGCACCGGGTCGACCACGACGGGCGCTTCTACCGGACGGGGCCCGCTGCCGACCCCGCGCTCGCCGCAGGGCAGGCCGACGCTGTTCCAGGCGGGCTCGTCGCCCAAGGGCAAGGACTTCGCGGCGCGCTGGGCCGACGCGATCTTCGAGATCGACCCCACGCCGGAGGGGCGCCGCGCCTACTACGACGACGTGAAGAGCCGGGCGTCGAACGCCGGCCGGAACCCCGACGACGTCCTGATCTTCCCGTCGTTCATCCCGTTCGTCGGCGAGACCGCCGCGATCGCGCGGGAGAAGCAGGCCTTCCACAACGAGCTCGCCGACCCGTCTCCGGGCTCATCACGCTCTCGGTGCACACCGACCACGACTTCTCCGGCTACGACCTCGACGCGCCCGTCGAGGCCGTCGACGTCCCCGGCTCGCAGGGCCTCTTCGACGTCGCCCGCCGGCTCTCGGCGCGACAGCCTCACCCTGCGCGACATCGGTCGGCTCTACGCGCAGGGCATCCTGCTGCCGCAGTTCGTCGGCACGGCGTCCGAGGTCGCCGACGAGATCGAGGCGGGCTTCACCGGCGGCGAGGCGGACGGGTTCATCCTCTCGGCCGCCCAGCTGCCGGGGACGTTCGACGACTTCGTCGACCAGGTGGTCCCCGAGCTGCAGCGCCGGAAGCTGTTCCGCGAGGAGTACGCCGGCACGACGCTGCGCGAGAACCTGGGGATCGGGCAGGGCTGAGCGCACGTCACGGCGAGGTTGCCCGCGGTTCCCGTCCGGAGGCGTCAGGACCGTCACAGCGGGCACCCGACCGGTGCGGCGGCAGGCGGGAACGATCGCGCGTCGCGATGCGTTCGACCATGTGACGCGGCGCCACACGAACTGCGCCGCGCAGGGAGGAAGCAATGACGGCGACACTCGCACCGAACACCGAGGTCGACGGCGTCGCGGCCCAGGCGACGGAGAGCGACCTGGACGCCCAGGGCCCTGCTGCGGACCTCGTCCGCGTCTACCTCAACGGTATCGGAAAGACCGCCCTGCTGACGGCCGCCGACGAGGTGGAGCTCGCGAGGCGCATCGAGGCCGGCGTCTACGCCCAGCACGTCATCGACTCGGGCGACCTCGGCGAGCACTCCGCGACCGACCTGCGGATGGTGGTGCGCGACGGGCGTCGCGCCCGCGCCCACCTGCTCGAGGCCAACCTGCGGCTGGTGGTCTCGCTCGCCAAGCGCTACACCGGCCGCGGAATGCCGCTGCTCGACCTGATCCAGGAGGGCAACCTCGGGCTGATCCGCGCGGTCGAGAAGTTCGACTACGCCAAGGGATTCAAGTTCTCGACCTACGCCACGTGGTGGATCCGCCAGGCCATCACCCGCGGCATGGCCGACCAGGCCCGCACCATCCGGCTGCCCGTCCACCTGGTCGAGCAGGTCAACAAGCTGGCGCGGATCAAGCGCGACCTGCACCAGACCCTGGGGCGCGAGGCCACCAACGAGGAGCTGGCCGAGGAGTCCGGCCTGCCGGTCGAGAAGATCTCCGACCTGCTCGACCACAGCCGCGACCCGGTGAGCCTCGACATGCCGGTGGGCTCCGAGGAGGAGGCCCCGCTCGGCGACTTCATCGAGGACGCCGAGGCCACCGACGCCGAGTCGACGGTGATCTCGGGCCTGCTCCACGACGACATGCGCCGGGTCATCGCCACCCTCGACGACCGCGAGCAGAACGTGATCCGGATGCGCTTCGGCCTCGACGACGGCCAGCCGCGCACGCTCGACCAGATCGGCAAGCGCTTCGGGCTCTCCCGCGAGCGCGTCCGGCAGATCGAGCGCGAGGTGATGGTCAAGCTCCGTGACGGCGACCGGGCCAGCCGCCTCAAGTCGTACGCGGCCGGGTGATTGCGGGGAGGTCACGCCTCGCCCGCGTGGCCGACAGCGCGTAGCGGGATCGGTCCCGCTACGACCCCCGAACTCCGCATTGACCCGGGGTGACACGGACGGCAAGCTCAGGTGTACGGGCCGTGATGTGATCCGGAGCACCATCCGACGGGATGGCGACCGGGCGCCGGCGGTCCGGCCAACGACGACGCGGTCCCTGCCCTCGAGTCGGGCTCCGCGGGCGACGGGAGACCGGGACGGCCTCGAGCCGACCCGGTCTTCCGGTTTTCGGGGTGCTCTCAGCGCTCGCGCAGGTACCGGGCCAGCATCGTGCCGTCGTCGTCGACCAGCAGCGAGGCGAGCACGAAGCCGCGCGGAGCGTCGAGCGGGTCGTCGGTGCGGGCCAGGCGCCCGGCCCGTCCGGCCACTGCGAGGGGCACGATGCTGACCCGCATCTCGTCGACGAGGTCGGCGGCGAGCAGCGCACCGACCAGCGCCGGCCCGCCCTCGCAGTCGACGCGGCGCAGCCCCCGGGCGGCGAGGGCACCGACCGCAGCCCGCAGGTCGACGTCGTCGGCGCCCGCGAGGAGCACCTCCGCCCCCGCGTCGCGCCACGCCTGCTCCCGCTCGGCGTCGACGCCGTGCGACGAGACCACGACCGTGGGCACGACGACGTCGACGAGGCTCACGGCGTCGGGCGGCAGCGAGCCGGAGCTGACCACGGCCAGCGGGGGCACCTCGGCGAGCCCGTGACGCGCCCGGCGCGCGGTCCGCTCGGTCGTCGGACGCAGGCCCGGGTACTCCTCGGCGACGGCGGTCCCCGAGGCGAGCAGGACGACGTCGGCGAGGTCGTGGCCGAGCTCGAAGACCCGGCGGTCGGCGGGGTCGAGAGCGCGGCTGCGGCCGTCGATCTCGATGCCGCCGTCGAGGGAGCTGACGAAGTTCACCGCGACCCACCCGTCCTCGCGGTCGGGGTAGCGGTACAGCTCCTCGAGGTCGTCGTCGGAGAGCTCTCGGCCCGGCGGGGGCCAGACCTGACGCAGGACCACTACATCCACCGCTCGGCGCGCGACGGCGGGCGCGCCCCGCGATGCTCGCGACCATCTCGAGCGTCTGGCGGGTCTCCTCCACCTGGTGCGCGCGGACCATCGCGACGCCGTCGCGGGCGGCCAGGGCGGTGGCGGCGAGGGTGCCGGTGAGGCGGCCGTCGAGCGGCACGTCGAGGGTCTCCCCCACGACGCCCTTGTTCGACATGGCGAGCAGCACCGGCCAGCCGGTGTCGATCAGGCGCGGCAGCGTGCGCAGCACCTCGAGGCTGTGCAGCGTGTTCTTGCCGAAGTCGATGGTGGGGTCGAGGAGCACGCCCTCGGGCGGGACGCCGGCCGCGACCGCGCGCTCGGCGAGGCGCACCGTGACGTCGACGACGTCGCCCATGACGTCGTCGTAGACCGGCTTGACCGGGTCGGTCCGCGGGGTGAGGCCACCGGTGTGGGCGGCGACGTAGCCCGCGGCGTGCTTCGCCGTCACCCCCAGGATGTCGGGGTCCCAGCCGGCCCAGCTGTCGTTGACCAGGTCGGCCCCCGCGGCGAGCAGGGTCTCGGCGACCTCGGCGCGGAAGGTGTCGATGCTGATGGTCAGCTCGGGGAAGCGGTCGCGGGCCCAGCGCAGCGTCGGGCGGACGCGGTCGATCTCCTCGGCGGCGCTGACCTCGGGGCCCGGGCTCGCCGGGATGCCGCCGAGGTCGACGACGTCGGCGCCCGCCGCCACCGCCCGGGCGATGGCGGCCTCGGCGGCCTCGGGGGCCCAGGTCGCGCCGTGGTCGTAGAAGGAGTCCGGGGTGCGGTTGACGATCGCCATGATCAGCGCGCGGTCGCGCTGCAGGGTGCGCCCGTGGATCGACAGCGTGATCCCGGGTCCGATCGGGCCGCTCACCGGGTGACCGTGGTGTCGATCAGCGTCGGCATGGGCTCTTGATACACGGCGCGCGGGGTCGGGCAGCGCGGCGCGAGCACCGAGGGTCAGCGCACCTCGCCGCGCAGCACCACCCGGCGCTCGCCCAGCGGGGCGTCGAGGCGCACCTCGAGCGGTGGGTAGCGCAGCTCGCGGGTGCAGGGGTCGGGCGAGGTGCGCTCCTGCACGACGCGGACCTCGACCCGGGCGGCGTCCTGGGCGACGACCTCCGCGCGCGCCACGGTGCAGCCCCCGGCGCGCCCGTAGACCCCGAGGCGGTCGGTCCCCTGCGTCCACACCAGCATCGGGAACCCCGGCGGCAGGCCGGCCGCGTCGACCCGCGCGGCGTCGACGACGACCCCGCCCGCCGGGGGTGCCGCCGTCAGGGGGTCGGGCGCCGGGGTGGGGCGGTCGAGCGACGTCGGCGGCGCGTCGGTGGGGATGCGCTCGGGGCTCGACGGCGAGCTCGGGGTCGAGGGTGCCGGCGGCTCGCCCGAGGAGCACGACGCGAGCACGGTCGCGGCGAGCAGCAGCGGCAGGAGCAGGACCGACGGGTGGGCACGCATGATGAGGCGGGACCCTAGTCGCGCCCGCCGCTCGTCGGTGGCGTCGTCACCGGCCTCGTCCGAGTGGTCCGTCAGAACGCGACGACCACGTCGACGTCGAGCGCGCGGTAGGTGCCCAGCGCCCGACGGTCGCGGGTCACGAGCGGCACGCCGTGTGCCGCGGCGGTGGCGCCGACGAGGGCGTCGTACACCGAGCCGCCCGACACACCGAGCTCGGCGAGGCGACCGAGAACGCGCGACGAGTGCCCGGCGTCGAGGAACCGGGTCAACGGAAAGTTCACGCTCAGCAGCCGAGCCACGGCAGCGGGCGTACGGCGCCCGGGCGCCGGCAACCGGGTCAGGACCGAGTACGTCTCGAACGCGGCGTGCCCGGCCAGCCCGATCCGCCGGCCTTCCACCGCGGCCCGCGCCGCGGCCCGCCCTCGTGATCGGCCACGCTGAGGGCGACGGCCACACTCGTGTCGACCAGCAGCTCGGGGCCGTCCTCACCGCTGGTCGGCATCGCGGAGCTCGCGCACGTCCTCATCGGTGAGGCGATCGCCGGACGCCGGCACGAGGAGCCAGCCGTCCTGCTCCTCGAGGGCGTCCTCGGCGGCCGGCCGGACCCGCAGATCGGCGCCGTCCGCCTCCAACTCCACCTCGCCCGGGACGAGACCGAGCCGGTCGCGGAGCGCCTTCGGAATCACCAACCGCCCGGCAGCGTCGATGGTTGCTTTCATGCCATCACGATACCAACGTCGTGGGACGAACATGGGCCGCGCGCCCCGAGGCGACCCTCCTCAGCCCATGCGGCGGGGACCGGCGTCGCGGGGTCCCGGCGGCGGCCCGAGGACGATCGTCATGCCGGTCGGGTGGGCGCCGTGGTCGGCGGCGAGCACCGGGTCGAGAACCAGCGAGCGGATCTCGGGGACCCGGTCGGCGAGCACACCGATGCGCAGCACGAGGTCCTCGAGCGCCGGCAGGTCGACCGGCTTCGCCCCGCGGTAGCCGTCGAGCAGTGGGGCCGCGCGAGGCGCCCGGACCAGCGTCGCCGCGTCCATCGTCGAGAGCGGGGTGGCGCGGTAGGCGCGGTCGCCGAGCAGCTCGCTGACGACCCCGGCCAGCCCGAAGGACACCAGCGAGCCGAACGACGGGTCGTCGCAAACCTCGACGACGCACGGCAGCCCCGGCGGCGCCTGGGTCTGCACGTACACCTCCTGCGCCCCGGAGAGCGTGACGAGCTGGGCGTAGGCCGCCCGGATGCCCTGCTCGTCGGTGAGCCCGACGTGCACCCCGCGCAGGTCGCTGCGGTGCCGCCAGCGACGCTCCGCGGTCTTGAGGACGACACCGCCGCCGAGGTCGCGGGCGGCGGCGACCGCGTCGTCGGCGTTGCGCACGCGCCGGAAGGGGGCGACGACGACGCCGGCACAGCGCAGCAACGCGTCGGCCTGCTCGTCGTCGAGCACGTCGCCGGGTGGGCCGCCCCGCCGATCCGGCGAGCGGTCTCGACGAGCCGTCGACCAGCGCCCGCATCGCGTCGACGTCGACGCCGGGGGGCAGGACGAACTCGCCGACCGGGCGCGATCGCCACTGCGGGTAGCGCACCACCCGCGACAGGGCGAGCACGGCCCGCTCGGGGCTCGGGTACGACGGCACGCTGCCGCGCAGCGGGACCTCGGGCGCGCCGGGGTCGACGACGGCCAGCGGGGCGGGGACGCCGTCGGTCGCGAGGAACGTCGTCAGCACCGGCTTGTCGCTGCCGCGCACGACCTCGGCGAGGGCGCGGGCGTGCTCGGTGCCGTCGGTGGCCACCGGCGGCACGAACACGACGACGAGGGCGTCGCAGTCGTCGGCGGCGAGGGCGTCGGCGACGGCGTCGGCGAGGTCGTCGGGGCCCGCCGCGGACCCGAGGTCGACGGGCCGGCGCCCGAGGTAGAGGCCCTGGGCGAGGGCGACGTCGGCGGCGAGCAGGCCCAGGGCGCTCGAGTTGCCGACGATCCCCACCCGCGGGCCGCTCGGCATCGGCTGGTGCGCGAGCAGCAGCGCGACGTCGAAGAGCTCGTCGACGGAGTCGACCCGGATCACCCCGGACTGGTCGAACACCGCGGCCACGGCGGCCTCCTCGATCGGGCTGGCGTTGGCCGCGAGCCCCGGGGTCGTCCCCACGTGGCGCCCGCTCTTCACCGCGACCACCGGCTTGCGCCGCGCGAGCCGGCGCGCGACCCGGGCGAACTTGCGCGGGTTGCCGAAGCTCTCGAGGTAGAGCAGGACGACGTCGGTGGCCGGGTCGGTGTCCCAGTACTGCAGCAGGTCGTTGCCCGAGAGGTCGGCACGGTTGCCCGCCGACACGAACGTCGACAGGCCGAGGTTGCGCCGGCGTGCCGTGTCGAGGATCTGGATGCCCAGCGCGCCCGACTGGCAGAAGAACCCGACACGACCCGGCGGCGGCAGGACCGGCGCGAGCGAGGCGTTGAGCGAGACGTCGCGGGCGAGGTTGACCACCCCCAACGCGCTCGGCCCGACGACCCGCATCCCGCGGGCCCGGGCGTCGACCACGAGCTCGCGCTGCGCGGCCACCCCGTCGCGCCCGGTCTCGACGCCCGAGCTGATGACGACGAGGCCGCGGACGCCCTTGGTCAGGCACGCCTCGACGACACCGGCGACCTCGGCGGGCGGGACGGCGAGGACCGCGAGGTCGACGTCGTCGGGGATGTCGAGGACGGTCGGGTAGGCGCGGACGCCGCGCACCGACCGGGCCTCGGGGTGCACCGGGTAGACGGGGCCGGTGAACCCGCCGAGCAGCAGGTTGCGCAGCACGACGTGGCCGAGCTTGCGCTCGTCGGTCGACGCGCCGACGACGGCGACCGATCGCGGGCGCAGCACCCCCTCCACGCTGCGCGCCTCGGCGGCCTGCTCGCGCGCGAGCTGGACCTCCCGCGAGCGCGGGGTCGCGGCGACGTCGAACTCCAGGTGCAGCGTCGTCCCCTCGAACGCGCGGCTCACCTCGTAGCCCGCGTCGCGGAACACCCGCACCATGCCGCGGTTCTCGGTGAGCACCTCGGCGACGAACGCGTCAGCCCGCGCTCGCGGGCGGCCGCGGCGAGGTGCTCGAGCAGGATCGAGCCGAGGCCGCGGCCCTGGTGGTCGTCGCGGACGACGAAGGCGACCTCGGCCGACTCGGTACCCGAGTCCTTCAGCCGCACGTAGCGCCCGATGGCGAGGATCTCGTCGCCGAGGGTGGCGACGAGCGCGACGCTGTCGCGGTGGTCGACCTCGACGAAGCGCCGCAGGTCGCGCTCGGGGATCGTCGGGTAGGGGCTGAAGTAGCGGAAGTACCGGGTGCGCTCCGAGAGCCGGGCGTGGAACGCGACGACGTCGTCGGCGTCGGCGGCGGTGATGGGTCGAAGGTGCACCGTCGCGCCGTCGGCGGCGACGACGTCGGCCTCCCAGTGCGCCGGGTAGTCGGCGTCGACGCCACCGACCGCAGGGGCACCGTCGCCGCGTCGGTGCTCATCGGGTGCTCACCTCAGTCGCGCGGGTCGGCGGGGTCGAGGCCGTGCAGCGGGAACACCGCACGGCGGGTCTCGAGCAGGAACGGGTCGACGTCCTGCTCGCTCACCCCGCCCCACCGCTCGAAGTCGGTCGGCGCGTCCTCGGTCATCGACGTGGGCAGCGGGCGGCGCGTGAGCCCGGAGGCGTACGACGTCCAGTCGGCCGGGACGGGCCGGTGCGGGTCGACGTCGCGGTCGAGGACCGTCGCGAGCAGGTGGGTCCACGAGCGCGGCACCGCCCGGAACAGCCCGTACCCCCCGCCGCCGAGGGCGAGCCACTTGCCGCCGGCGTGCTCGCGGGCCAGCTCGCGGCACGCCCGGTAGATGGCGCGGTGCCCGTCGACGGTGAGCGAGAGCTCGGCGAGCGGGTCCTCGTGGTGGGTGTCGGCGCCGCACTGGGTCACGAGGATCTGCGGGCGGAACGACGCGAGCAGCGACGGCACGACGGCGTGGAAGGCCCGCAGCCAGGCACGGTCGCGGGTGCCCGGGGGCAGCGCGAGGTTGACCGCGGTGCCCGACGCGGGCCCCTCGCCGAGCTCCGAGGGGAAGCCGGTGCCCGGCCAGAGGGTGCGCGGGTGCTGGTGGACCGAGATCGTCAGCACGCGCGGGTCGTCGTAGAACGAGGCCTGGACACCGTCGCCGTGGTGGACGTCGGTGTCGAGGTAGGCGATCCGCTCGTAGCCGTGGTCGAGCAGCCACGAGATCGCGATCGCGCAGTCGTTGTAGACGCAGAAGCCCCAGGCGTGGTCGGCCATCGCGTGGTGCAGCCCGCCCGCGATGTTCACCGCGCGGTCGGCGCGGCCCTCGGCGATCTCGCGCGCCGCGGCGATCGAGGCGCCGGTGGCGAGCGCGCTCGCCTCGTGCATCCCCTCGAAGATCGGGTTGTCGCTCGTGCCGAGCTGGTGGACCGGGTCGTCGCCCTCGCTCGGGGCGCGGCGCACCGCGTCGAGGTACGAGGCGACGTGCACGCGCCGCAGCTCGTCGTCGGGCGCGGGCGTCGGCGCCAGCACGTCGACGCCCTCGAGCACGCCCAGCCCGCGCGCCAGGCGCATCGTCAGGTCGAGCCGGACCGGGTTCAGCGGGTGCGACTCGGAGAGCTTGTAGCCCAGCAGCGCGTCGTCCCAGACGACGGCGACGCGGGCGGGGTCGACCGGGTGCGCGGCGGCGGTCACGGGCGGACCGTAGCGCCGGTCTCGACGGGGCGCTTCGCCGCGCACCAGTGCGACCACGAGCCGACGTAGAGCCCGGCGGGCGCGTCCGGCGGGCACAGTCCCGCCCGCTCGAGCGCGAGCACGAGCATCGCCGCGCTCACCCCCGAGCCGCAGTAGGCCCCGACCGCGCCCACGCCCTCGACCAGGGGCCCCATCGCGGTCCGCAGCTCGTCGGGCGAGCGCCAGCGCCCGCCGGCGTCGAGCACCGACGCGGCGGGCAGGTTGACCGCGCCGGGCACGTGGCCGGCGACGGGGTCGAGCGGCTCGGTCTCGCCGCGGTAGCGCTCGGGGGCGCGGCCGTCGAGCAGCGCGCCGTCGACCCGCTTCGCCAGGTCGCCCGCCACCGACGCGGTGAGCACCGGCATCTTCCCCCCGGAGACCGCGAAGGTGCCCGGCCGGCGCACGCCGCCCCCGACGGTGGTGACCTCGCCGCCCGACGCGGTCCACGCGGGGAAGCCGCCGTCGAGCACCGCGACGCGGGCCGGGTCGAGGCCCGCCCAGCGCAGCACCCACCACGCGCGCGCCGCCGCGAGCCCGTCGCCGCCGTCGTAGATCACCACGTCGGTGTCGGGGTCGATCCCCGAGCGCTGGAGGGTCTCCTCGAGGACGTCGGGGTCGGGCAGCGGGTGGCGCCCGGCGGGTCCCGGCGGACCGGCCAGCTCGGTGTCGAGGTCGACGAACACCGCCCCGGGGACGTGACCCGCGTCGAAGTCCTCGAGCCCGGCCGGGTCGGCGCGCTTGCGCCGCCCCTTCGCGGGGGGCCGCAGGTGCCAGCGCACGTCGAGCACGACCAGCGGCGGCTCGCGGTCGGGTCCACCGCCCGCCGTCGCCGCCAGGGCGTCGGCGAGCGCCTCCGCCGTGATCACGGGGTTGCCTCGGGCGATCGCCGCGATGTCCATGCCCCCAGGGTGCCCGCTCGGGCCCGCGGGGCGTGAGGTCGGCCGACGTGTCGTCCCCCTCGCTAGAATGGACGCCGGGCCCGACCAGGCCGGAAGGGGCGAGCGGTGAACGACCTCATCGACACGACGGAGATGTATCTCCGCACCATCTACGAGCTCGAGGAGGAGGGGGTCGTCCCCCTCCGCGCACGCATCGCCGAACGCCTCGAGCAGAGCGGGCCCACGGTCAGCCAGACGGTCGCCCGCATGGAGCGCGACGGCCTCGTCCACGTGGCGGGCGACCGGCACCTCGAGCTCTCCGCGCAGGGTCGGGCGAAGGCCGTCGCGGTGATGCGCAAGCACCGTCTCGCCGAGCTGCTGCTGGTCAACGTCATCGGGCTCGAGTGGGAGCACGTCCACGCCGAGGCCTGCCGCTGGGAGCACGTGATGAGCGACGCGGTCGAGCGCAAGCTCTTCGCGCTGCTCGGCGAGCCCACCGTCTCCCCCTACGGCAACCCGATCCCGGGCCTCGAGACCCTGCGCGGCGCCCCGGGCGCGGTCACCGCACCGCCCACCCGGACGCCGACCCCGACGAGGCGGGCCTCGTGCGCCTCGACGAGTTCGCGCGCAGCGGCGGCGGCAAGGTCGAGATCCGGCGCATCGCCGAGCACGTCCAGCTCGACGACAAGCTGATGGCCGAGCTCAAGAGCGCGGGCGTGCTGCCGGGCAGCGACATCGACGTGGTCGCCATCCCCCGTTTCGGCGACGCCATCAGCATCGGGCACGGGACGGTGCGCTCCGAGGTCGACCCGCTGGTCGCCCACGCGGTGCTGGTCCGCGCCCAGTAGCCCGCCTGACATCCTGGCCGCCATGCGACTGCTGGTGACCGGTGGAGCGGGCTACGTCGGGAGCGTCAACGCGGCGCACCTCCTCGACGCGGGACACGAGGTCGTCGTCCTCGACGACCTCTCGACCGGGCACCGCGACGCGGTGCCGGCGGGGGCGACGTTCGTCGAGGGCGGCGTCGCCGAGGCCGCCGACGACGTGCTGGCCTCGGCGGCGTTCGACGGCGTGCTCCACTTCGCCGCCCGATCGCTGGTGGGCGAGTCGGTGACCGCCCCCGAGCGCTACTGGCACGGCAACGTCGTGACGTCGGTGGCCCTGCTCGACGCCGTGCGGCGCCACGGCGTGCCGCGCCTGGTGTTCTCCTCCACCGCGGCGACCTACGGCGAGCCCGAGGTCACGCCGATCACCGAGGACGCGCCGACCCGGCCGGGCAACCCCTACGGGGCGTCGAAGCTCGCGATCGACCAGGCCATCGCCGGCTACGCGGCGGCGTCGGGCGGCGAGCTGGCGGCGGTCAGCCTGCGCTACTTCAACGTCGGTGGCGCCCACACCGGGCCCGACGGCGCCCTGATCGGCGAGCGCCACACCACCGAGACCCACCTCATCCCGCTGGTCCTGCAGGTCGCGCTCGGTCTCCGCGACCAGGTCGCGATCTACGGCGACGACTGGCCCACCGCCGACGGCACCTGCGTCCGCGACTACATCCACGTCGACGACCTCGCCGACGCCCACCTGCGCGCCCTCGAGGTCGCCCCGCCCGGGGAGCACCTGGTCTGCAACCTCGGCAACGGCACCGGCTTCACCGTGCGCGAGGTCGTCGAGGCCTGCCGCGAGGTCACCGGGCACCCGCTCCCCGCCGCCGTCGCCCCCCGGCGTCCGGGCGACCCCGCCGTGCTCGTCGCGTCGGCCGAGCGGGCCCGCGCGGTGCTCGGCTGGGCCCCGCGCCACGGCCTGCACGAGATCGTGGGCGACGCGTGGGCCTTCGCGCGCGGCCGGACGGCGAGCGTGTGACGGGCCGTCCGCCGGCCGTCCTGTTCGACCTCGACGGCACCCTCGTCGACTCCGCCCCCGGCATCACCGCTTCCGTCACGCACGCGGCGGCGGCGGTCGGCGTTCCGCGACCGGGCCCCGAGGCCATGCGCCGGCTCATCGGCCCGCCGTTCCCCCAGGCCTTCGTCGACGTCCTCTCCCTCGACGCCACGACGGCCGCCGCGATGCTCGACGCCTACCGCGCGGTCTACACCGACCGGGGGCTCTACGAGGCCACGGCGTTCCCCGGTGTCGGCGAGGCGCTCGACGCCCTCGTCGAGGCCGGCGTGCCGCTGGCGGTGACGACGAGCAAGCCCGAGACCTCGGCCCGCGAGGTCCTGCGCCACCTCGGCCTCGTCGACCGCTTCGCCCTCGGTGTCTTCGGCGCCCGGCCCGCGGACGGGGTCGAGGGCAAGGCCGCCGTGGTCGCCCTCGCCCTCGCCGCGCACCCGGGCGTGCCGGTGCGCGCGCTGGTCGGCGACCGGTCGCACGACGTCGAGGGCGCGCACGCCCACGGGCTGCCGACGATCGGTGTGGCGTGGGGGTACGGGACCGCCGACGAGCTCGCCGGCGCCGAGCGCGTCGTCACCGACCCCGCCGAGCTGGTCGCGGCGCTGAGCAGCGGGTGAGTCGTGCGCCCGCCTAGCAGCCGGGCGGGGCGCCGCCGGAGCCGTCGGTGAAGGGCACCGCGCACGGCGCGCGGCGGGGCGAACCGAGCGGACCGCCGCCGGGCGTGGCGGGCTCGCTGTTGGTGACGATGTCGAGCGTCGCGAAGAGCTTGACCATCTGCGCGCTGTCGATGGTCGGGATCTCGCGTTCGGCGCCCCGCTGGGCGTTCAGGGCGTTGGTCGGGGGTCCGCCGGTGGCGTCGACGACGTAGGCGCCGTAGTCGCGCATCGCCTCGGCGATCTTGCGCACGTCGGGCTGGGTGAACTGGGCCAGGTCGACGTCGGGCGGGAGCGCCATCAGCGTGCCCATCTTGACCCGCGGGTCGCGCCCCCGGTACTCCTGCTGCGCCTTCTCGTCGGCGGACGTGGCGGGCCACCGGAATCCGCCGCCGGTCGGGCTGCAGCTGACCGGGCAGTTGAGGTCGATCTTCAGGGCGTGCCCGAGCGGCGTGGACGCCGACATCTCCCCCACGCGGATCGTGCCGCCGATGCCCGAGAGGTGCGAGCCGCCGTGGCACCCGACGACACCGTCGCCGCGCAGCGACGGGCGGGAACGACACCCGGTACGACGGGTCGCCGCCCGGACGCAGTTCGAGCGGCTGGCCGGAGACGGCGGTCTGGGTGTCGGGGGTGTCGGCGAGGAACGTCGTGCAGTTGTTGTACGAGCCGTCGGCGCCCAGGCGCGGGTCGACGTGCACCCGCGTCTGCGACTGCCGCGAGCGCACCTCGCGGACCGGGAACGACGGGTCGACGCTGATGTTCTCCACGTCGAGGTAGATGTCGCTGGCCCGGGTGGAGAACGGCGCGTACTGCGCCGACGTCGCCAGCGGCAGGTTCCACGGCGAGTCCCACGCGAACGGCCGCGCGTAGAGGTCGCGCGTGGGTCCCGTGTACGGCTCCGGACCGCTCGGCCCACGCACGCTCAGCGTGACCGCCACCGCCACCGCGGCGACCAGCACCAGCGTCGCCACGACGCCGATCAGGGCCCGCAGCCTCGACCTCGCCACCCGCTCGCCTCCCGTGCCGACCGACCGTGCCGTTCGAGCGCGATCACCCGCGACGGTGCCACCCCGGACCCGGCTCGGACACCCCGGGTAGGCCACTGGCCAGGTCGGACGTACTCATGCCTCCGTTCGGGCCAGCAGGCCGGCGAGGACCAGACCGACCGCGTCGTCGATGCCCTCGGTCGCCCGGCCGCGCCCGGCGGGCGGGCGCAGGAACCAGCGGGCGAGCGCGCCGAGGTAGGCGTCGAAGAGGACGTCCGCGGCGAGGGTCGGGTCGAGGTCGGCGGCGAGCGCGCCGCCGCGGATCCCGGACGCGATCCAGGGCACCAGCGCCTCCGGGGTCCCGGTCGGGTGCCGGAACGGGCCGCCCGCGGTGTACCAGCCGAGGAAGACCTGCTCGGTCTCCTCCGGGTGGGCGTCGGCCAACTCACCGAGCGCGCGGAACCAGGCACGGAGACGGCCGGCGACGTCGTCGGCCCCGTCCTCGGGCTTCGTGACGGCGGCGAAGGCGAGCGAGCGCCGGCGCGCGGTCCACTCGAGGCAGAGGTCGCTCTTGGCCGGGAAGTGGTTGAAGGCGCTGCGGCGCGAGAGCCCCGCCCGCGCGGCGATGTCGTCCATCGTCGTCGCCTCGTAGCCGCGCTCGGCGAACAGCGCGATCGCCGCGTCGTAGATCCGCTCGCGGTTGCGGTCGCGTCGGCTCGCGGGCGCCGTGTCGACCACTCCGGGACCTCCTCCGCCGTTGTGCACTGCAGTGCACATGCGCTCTGGACAGATTCTGCACTCCAGTGCATTATGACACGATCTGCACTGAAGTGCAGAACGATACCGAGGGGGTCCGATGACGATGACCGACCGGCGACCCGACGCCACCGAGTTCACCGACGAGGGACTCGCGGCGATCGCCGCGGCGCCCGACCCGTTCGCCTGCGGCGACGTCCCCACGATCCGCGCCGAGCTCGAGACCCGGGCGGCGTCGCGGCCGCAGGGACCGGCGATGCACGAGGTGCGCGACGTCGCCACGCCCGGCGGCCCCGCTCGCCTCTACCGGCCACCCCCGGCCCTCGCCGTTGGCCCTCTACCTGCACGGCGGGGGCTGGAGCGTCGGCAGCGTCGCCTCCTTCGACCGCGCCGTCCGCCGCCTCGCCGCGACCTCGGGCGTCGCCGTGGTGTCGCTGGACTACCGGCTGGCCCCGGAGAACCCGTGGCCCGCCTCGCTCGACGACACCGTCGCGACGCTGGACTGGATCGCCGGGCGTCCCGAGGAGCTCGGACCGCCCGCGACCGGCGTGGCCGTCGCGGGCGACAGCGCGGGCGGCACCCTGTCGGCCCTCGCCTGCCTGCGCCTGTGCGACACCGCTCCGGAGCGGCTGCCCGACCTCCAGCTGCTGATCTACGCGAACGCCGACCTCACCGGCGAGCAGCCCTCGATGGTCGAGAAGGCATCGGGGTACGCGCTCACCGCCGAGGCCGCGCAGTTCTTCGCCGCGCAGTGGGTGCCCGACCCCGCCCGCCGCGCCGACCCCGAGGTCAGCCCGCTGTTCGCCCCCGACCTGACCGGGCTCCCGCCCGCGGTGGTCGTCACCGCCGAGCACGACCCGATCCGCGACGGCGCCGAGGCCTATGCCGCCCGCCTCGCGACGGCGGGGGTCCCGGTCACGCTGCGCCGCGAGCCCCGCATGCTGCACAACTACCTGCTGTTCGACGAGATCTCCCCAGGCGCCCGCGCCGCGGCCGACCGGGTGGCCCACGACCTCGCCCGGCACCTCGGCGCCGACCGCAGCCCACGGGAGGCGTGAGGCGCTCACGCGGCGAGGTTCTCGGCGGCCTCGCGGCCCGACTCGACGACCACCGTGCGGATGTCCTCGCGCCCGTGCCCGTGCGCGAGCATCGACTCGACCAGGATCGTCAGCCGGTGGGCGGGGTCGGCCGTGCGGGCACGCTCGAGCGCCGCGCCCACGCGGCCGCCGCCGCCGCGCACCAGCAGCGTCAGCGCGAGCAGGACCGCCGCGTCGGCGACCTCGCGGGTGGGTGCGGCCCGGACCAGCGCGGTCCAGAGCTGCACGACGTCGGCCGGGTCGTCGTCGAGCGCCCACCCCAGGCAGGCGTCGCGGACGGTGACGTCGGCGAGCGCGACGACGAGGCGCGCGACCTCGACGTCGGCCAGCGGCACCCCACCGGCGGCCACCTCGCGGCGCGCGTGGCGCAGTGCCTCGACGTCGCTCGGGCGGCACCGCGCCCCGCGAGCTCGCGGTCGAGCGCCGCCGCCGCGCGGGCCCGTTCGACCAGCGCACGGCGTCGTGGCCCGTCGGCCCCGTTCTCGGCGGCGAGCGAGGCCTCGAGCTCGGCGCGCGAGGAGAACGTCACCCGCCCCATCAGCGCCGACGCCACGGCCGTCGGCGAGTCCTCGACGGGCCCGATCACGCCGGTGCAGCCGGTGCAGCCGCACGGCGGGTAGCAGCGCCACGTCTCGCCACTCGCGACCCTCGGCGCCCACAGCCGCAGCCGCACCGGGATGCGGGCGAGCTCGAGCACGGCGACCGCCTCGCTGACGACGTCGCGACGCGGCGGCCCGTCGCGTCCCGGCTCGCCCCCGCCGACGACCAGCAGCGCCACCTCGTCGGGGCGGGTCTCGGACAGCCGGCGCGCGCGCGCGCGGCGACGAGCCGGGACCTCGGGCGGCCCGCGGGAGGTCGGTGCGCAGGACCGCGCCGAGCTCGCGGCCCGGGCCGTGGCGCGCGGGCACCACGGCGGCGAGGACGAGCGAGTCGAGCGGGCGGAACCCGATGAGGTGCGGCACGGCGGCCACGAGGTCGGCGGGGTCGCGCAGCCGCAGCCGCATCGGCGCGCCGCCGCGGTGGTCGTGGAGGGTGTCGTCGGTGTTCATGCGGGTTCCGACGCACCACCGGCGCCCACGGATCCCGGCGACCCGGGCCTGGGGACGAAGCCTCGACGCCCGCGGGACACCGTCCCGTCACCCGTAGGCGCTTGCCCACCGTGGGACGGGCGACGACAGTGACGTCCCGTGACCGACACCACCGACGGCTCGGACGACCCCGCCGGTCCCGACGCGGCGGACGACCCGCTGCCCGCGGCGCGGCGCGAGCCCGAACGTCACGACTACGACCTGCTCGTGCTCGGCTCCGGGCCCGGCGGGCAGAAGGCGGCGATCGCGGCGGCCAAGCTCGGCAGGCGGGTCGCCGTCGTCGAGCGCCGCGGGATGGTCGGCGGGGTCTGCACGCAGACCGGCACCATCCCGTCGAAGACGCTGCGCGAGGCCGTGCTCTACCTGACCGGCTTCGCCATGCGCGGGCTCTACGGCGAGAGCTACCGGGTCAAGCAGGACATCACGGTGCAGGACCTGCTCGCGCGCACCACGTTCGTCATCGGCCGCGAGGTCGAGGTCGTCCGGGCGCAGCTGCAGCGCAACGGGATCGACGTCGTGAGCGGGACGGCGCGGTTCCTCGACGAGCACACCGTCGAGGTGAAGGGCGAGCGCCGCGGCGAGCACCAGGTCGTCACCGCCGACAAGGTCGTCATCGCCACGGGTACCCGCCCGGCCCGACCGCCGCAGGTCGAGTTCGACGACCGACGCGTACTCGACTCCGACGGCATCCTCGCGATGGAGCGCATCCCGTCGAGCATGGTCGTGGTCGGCGCCGGCGTGATCGGCATCGAGTACGCGTCGATGTTCGCCGCGCTCGGGACGCGGGTCACCGTCGTCGAGCGGCGCCCGCAGATGCTCGACTTCTGCGACGCCGAGGTCGTCGAGTCGCTGAAGTTCCACCTGCGCGACCTCGCGGTCACGTTCCGGTTCGGCGAGGAGGTCTCCGGGGTCAGCGTGTCCGAGCGCGGCACGGTCACCACGCTCGCCAGCGGCAAGAAGATCCCGGCCGAGCCGGTAATGTACTCCGCCGGGCGCCAGGGGGTCACCGCGGAGCTCGACGTCGGCAAGGCCGGGCTGGAGGCCGACCCCCGTGGTCGCCTGACGGTCGACGAGCACTACCGGACGAAGGTCGAGCACGTCTACGCCGTCGGCGACGTCATCGGCTTCCCGGCGCTGGCCGCGACGTCGATGGAGCAGGGCCGCCTCGCCGCCTACCACGCGTTCGACGAGCTCCCCAAGAAGAAGACGGAGCCAGGACGACCGACCTTGCTCGTTCGGCATCTACACGATCCCCGAGGTCTCCTACTGCGGGGCCACCGAAGCCGAGCTGACCGAGCGCGCGGTGCCCTACGAGGTCGGGATCTCCCGGTACCGCGAGCTCGCGCGCGGCCAGATCGTCGGCGACGACTACGGCATGCTCAAGCTGCTGGTCTCGCCCGCCGACCACGCGCTGCTCGGTGTCCACGTCTTCGGCACCTCGGCCACCGAGCTCGTCCACATCGGGCAGGCGATCATGGGCTGCGGCGGCACGGTGGACTACCTGGTCGACGCGGTGCTGAACTACCCGACGCTGTCGGAGGCGTACAAGGTGGCCGCCCTCGACGCCACGAACAAGATCCGTGCCCTCGAACAGTTCGCCTGACCGGGAGCCGGGCGGCGCGGTCGACTGGGCGGCCGTCCGCGCCCGCTTCGTGCTGCCGCGCGCGCCCGACGGCGGTGAGGCGGTCTACCTGGCGGGCAACTCGCTCGGCGCCCTGCCGCGCGGGGTGACCGAGGCCCTCACCCGCGGGGTCGTCGACCAGTGGGGCGCGCACGGCGTCGAGGGCTGGGAGGCCGACGGCTGGTGGGAGACGCCGACGCGGCTCGGCGCGCGGATCGCGCCCCTGGTCGGCGCGCACCCGCTCACCGTCGTCGTCGGCGACTCGACCTCGGTCCACCTGTTCAACGCGCTCGTGGCGGCGGCGCGCCTGCGCCCCGAGCGGTCGGTGCTGCTGAGCGACCCCGACCACTTCCCCACCGACCGCTACCTCGCCGCCTCGGTGGCTCGCCTCACCGGGCTCGAGGTCCGGCACGCCCGGCCCGCCGACATGGCGCCCGACCGCGACACCGCCGTGGTCTCGGTGCCGGCCGTCGACTTCCGCACCGGCGAGCGCCACGACCTCGCCGCGGTCACCGAGCGGGCGCACGCGGCCGGGTCGGTCGTCGTCGCCGACCTCTCGCACGCGGTCGGCGCGATGCCCGTCGACCTGCGGGGACTCGGGATCCACCTCGCCGTGGGATGCACCTACAAGTACCTCAACGCCGGGCCGGGCGCGCCCGCGTTCGCGGTGGTCGCCGAGGAGCTGCGCACCCGGGTCGACCCGCCGCTGTCGGGTTGGACGGGCCACGCGCGCCCGTTCGCGATGGAGGAGGCATGGGCGCCGGCCCCGGCCGCGGGGCGCTTGCGGGTCGGCACGCCGTCGGTGCTCGCGCTGCTGGCGCTGGAGGCGGCGCTCGACGCCGTCGCCGACGTGCCGCTCGAGGCCGTCCGGGCCCGGTCGCTGGCCCTCGGCGACGCCTTCCTCGCCTCGCTCGACCCCGGGATCGAGGTCGTCACGCCGCGGAAGCACGAGCGTCGCGGCGGGCACGTGACCCTGCGGGTGCCCGACGCGCCCCGGACGCGGGCGGCGCTCGGCGCGCGCGGCGTGGTCGTCGACGACCGTCCGCCCGACCTGCTGCGCTTCGCCTTCGCCGCGCCCTACGTCAGCGAGGACGACGCGGTGGGCGCCGCACGCGCCGTGGCCGAGGTGCTCCGGGCGTGACGGCGGCCCCGGTCCTGGGAAGGACCGGGGCCGCGGCGTCGGGCGGACGGCGCTCAGGCGGTGGCCAGGGCGTGGAGCAGCTGGTTGTGGGCGGCGACGAGGGCCGACCAGTGGCCGTCGAAGCGGTCCGCAGGGGCGGGGAGCCCGCTGCGGCGCGTGACGGCCTCGAGCTCGTGGCCGTCGGCGAGGGCGGCATCGACCGACGCGGTCAGCGAGGCGCACGCGGCCTCCTGGCCGGGCGGGACCGGGAGGGAGGCGACGAACGTCCGGTAGTCGCCGAGCTCCCGGTCGAAGCGCCCGAACGCGGCGCGGAAGTCGGCGAGGTCCTTGCGCCCCGAGGCCGCCGTCAGGTCCCGGCCGAGCGTGGCGCGAGCCGCCTCGAGACGCTTCCCGGCCGGGGCGAGGAGCAGGCGGACGCCCGCCGGCGACCCGGCGGGGACGACCGTGCCGCCGGGATCGGGGCTGCCCGGCGTCGCGGGGGCGCTCGTCGGCGCGGGCGACGAGGGCACGGCGGGCGCCTCCGGTGCGGGGCTCGCCGCCGCGAACAGCGACGACCGCACCAGGCCGAGGCAGACGAGCAGGACCCCGCCGGCGCCGACGACCCCGCGACGATGCCGACGACCCGTCCGGTCGAACGCCTCCGGGGCGGCTGCGGCGGAACGCCGCCGACCGGGCCGTGCCCGAGACCCGCGGGCGGGACGGGAGCGTGGCCACGCGGCGGGGCCGGACGGAACATCGGGACCGCGACCGTCGGGGCGACGGCCGGGTCGGTGTGGAGCGGTGCGGCGGTGTGGTCGAGCTGCTGCGTCATCGTGATCCCGTCCCGTGATGGTGGCCGCTCCGGCGTGGCGGCCTGACGGGATTGATTTCACTCTGCGTGAGCAGGACCGGCGATCCCCAGTGCCAGGGGGTCACGAACGGCCCAACGCCGGTGCGGCATCGTCATACGATGCCGCACCGGCGCCGCGTGGTCAGCTGCCGGTCGGGAAGCGCAGGATCGCGCCGACCTGGTCCTGCAGCTCGGTGCCGCCGCCGAGGACCTGCACGTCGCCCCCGAGCGCGCCCACCGCGCGGAGCAGCGCCTGCTCGGCGGGACGGGACACCGGCGTGGTGTCGGAGAGCTGCTCGAGGTTCTTCGGGTCGGTCGAGACCTGCTCGGGCGTCGAGCCGACGTAGAGCTCGCCCGGCACGTCGCGGCCGTTGACCAGCAGCAGCGTGTCGACCGCCCCGGTCTGCGCGGCCTGGAGCACCGGCTCGAGCCCCTCGACGGCGTTGCCGTGGCCCTTGGCCTCCTGGAAGCGCTGGCGGACGTCGCCCTCCTGGTCGGTGGCCACCGACCCGGCGACGCGGAGCAGCTCCTCCTCCAGCGCCGACTCCGAGGCCCCGGCCGCACGGCTGCCGGACTCGATCTCGCGGGTGATCGCGTCGAGCTCCTTGGGGAGCTGCGAGCGGACGACCTGGCGGCCCTGGACCTCGCCCGCGAGCGCGATCACCTGGGGCCGGAAGGACGACGCGTGGCGACGCACCGCCTCGACGACCTCCTCGGCGTTCTGGTACGACGCCTGCTCGTGGCGGCGCTGGCGCTGCTTGTGGGCGTTCCCGCCCTCGCGCGGCTTGTGCACGGTCTCGACCGCGTTGCCCGACACGGTCTCCTCGTCGAGCTCGCGGGCGCCGGTGTCGTAGGCCGCGACCAGCTCGTAGAGGTCACCACCGGTCTGGTCGGCGATGACGAGCAGGGTGCGGACCGAGCCGGACTGCATCCGGTAGAAGCGGCCCAGCTCGGGCAGCGGGCCCCAGCTCGCGACGTCGCCCGCGGCGTCGACGGCCTCGACCTCGTCGTCGAACAGCACGCCGTCGGCCGAGGCCACCAGCACGCGCCCGACCTCGGTGACCGAGCCGGAGCGCTCCCCGCCCAGCTCGTCGTCGAGCGCGGCCAGGGTCTTGTCGTCGGCGCCGGCGTCCTTGAGCTGGGACTGCAGGTCGCGCCAGCGCAGGGCGACCTGCTTCGCCGAGTTCTCGCCGGCCTGCTCCGCCTCCAGGTAGACCGTCGCGAACGGTCCCGGTCGCTCGTAGATGTCACGGGTGCGCGACAGGTCCATCCGGTGTTCCTCCTCATCGCCGACGGTGGTGGCCGGCGGGTCGTGTCCAGCGTGAGGGCGGGGCCTACCCGACGAGCCGGGTCGGCATGCGTGGCGGCCCGCGGTGCGGTAAGCCGTGAGCCGTGCGGGAGATCGCGGTCGACGAGGTGGCCGAGACGGTGCGGAAGCTGTGCGTGGAGGCCAACCACGAGCTGCGCTCCGACCAGGTCGACGCCCTGCGGCGGGCGCGCGACGCCGAGCGGTCGCCGACGGGGCGCGAGGTGCTCGACCGGCTGCTGGAGAACGCCGAGGTCTCCGCGACCGAGCGCATCGCGTTCTGCCAGGACACCGGGTACGCGGTGTGCTTCCTCGAGGTCGGGCAGGACGTCCACTTCACCGGCGGCTCGCACGCCGAGGCGATCGACCGGGGTGTCGCCGAGGGCTACCGCGACGGCTATCTGCGCGCGTCGCTGGTCCGCTCCCCCGTCGACCGCACCAACACCGGCGACAACACCCCGGCGATGGTCCACTACGACCTCGTGCCCGGCAGCGACGTGACGCTGACGCTGCTGGTCAAGGGCGCGGGCTGCGACAACATGAGCGCGCTGCGCATGCTCACCCCGGCGGCCGGGACCGCGGGCCTCGAGCGGTTCGTCGTCGAGACGATCGAGAAGGCCGGCCCGTCGGCGTCGCCGCCGGTGACCGTCGGCGTCGGGCTGGGCGGCACGTTCGACCGCGCCGCGGTCCTCGCCAAGAAGGCCCTGACGCGCGACCCCACCGGCTCGCGCTCCCCCGACCCGGCGCTCGCCGACCTCGAGGAACGGCTCTTCGACGCGATCAACGCCACCGGCATCGGCCCCGCGGGCTTCGGCGGCACGCAGACCACCCTCGCCGTCCACGTCGAGGCCTACCCGACCCACATCGCCGCCTTCCCCGTCGCGATCAACCTCGACTGCCACTCCCACCGCGTCCGGACGGTGACCCTGTGAGCGACCCGAAGGCGATCACGCTCCCCCTCGACGAGGACACCGTGCGCGAGCTGCGCACCGGCGACTCGGTGCTGCTCTCCGGCCCGATGGTCACCGCGCGCGACGCCGCGCACGCCCGGTTCGCCGAGGCGATCGAGGCCGGCGAGGACCTCCCGTTCGACCCGACGGGCGAGACGCTCTACTTCGTGGGTCCGACGCCCGCGCGCCCCGGTCACGTCATCGGCTCGGCGGGCCCCACGACGGCGAGCCGCTGCGACCCGTGGTCACCGCTGCTCGTGGAGCGCGGCCTGCGGGCGATGGTCGGCAAGGGCAGGCGCTCCGCCGAGGTCAAGGACTCCATGCTCGAGCACGGCTGCGTGTACTTCGGCGGCATCGAGGGCACCGCGGCGCTGCTCTCGCGCTGCATCACCTCGGTCGAGATCGTGGCGTACGAGGACCTGGGCACCGAGGCGGTACGTCGCCTCGAGGTCCGCGACTTCCCCGTGCTCGTGGTGACCGACCTGCACGGCGGCGACCTCTACGACGACGGCCCCGCGCGGTGGCGTCGCGACCGCGCCTGAGCCGGGACGTTCCGGCGCAGTGGCGCCGCGTGGTGGTCTGATCGCGCGGGGCGCCGCCCGGCGCCGTCGAGGGCGAGGAGGGACCGTGGCGCACGACGCGGTGCTGGCCGAGACCGTCGGCCTGCGCGGAGCCGACGACGACCTGATCGAGGCCTACACGGCCCGCCCGATGGGGCCCGGACCGTACGGCGGGATGCTCGTCATCCACCACATGCCCGGCTACGACCGCGAGAGCAAGGAGGTCGTGCGGCGCTTCGCGGCGATGGGCTACCACGCGGTCTGCCCCAACCTGTACTCCCGCGAGGCCCCCGGCGCCGAGCCCGACGACGCCGCGGCCGCCGCCCGCGCCCGCGGCGGCGTCCCCGACGCCCGGTTCGTCGGCGACGCGGCGGGCGCGGCGCGGTGGCTGCGCTCGCTGCCGGCCGCGAACGGCGCCGTCGGCACGATCGGGTTCTGCTCGGGCGGGCGCCAGGCCGTGCTCGCCGGGATCGAGCTCGACCTGCAGGCCGCGATCGACTGCTACGGCGCCTTCGTCGTCGGTGACCCGCCCGAGGGCTTCCCCCTGCAGGTCGCGCCGTTCGGCGACCGGGTCGGCGAGCTGACGGCACCCCTGCTGGGGCTCTTCGGCAACGACGACTCCTACCCCTCCCCCGCACAGGTCGACGAGCTCGAGGGCCTGCTCCGGCAGCACGGCAAGCCCTACGAGTTCCACCGCTACGACGGCGCGGGCCACGCCTTCCTCTCCGTCGACCGGCCGAGCTACCGCCCCGAGGCCGCCGTCGACGCGTGGCGCCACGTGGCCGCCTTCCTCGACCGCCACGTCGCCGGGAGCGTGTGAGCATGTGCACCTACAGCACCGAGAAGATCGTCGTGCGTGACTCCAGCGGCAAGGGGCCGCAGGGCTGGTTCCCGCTCTCCACGGCGACGGTGTACTACGACCACCCGGTCCACGCGCCCGACGAGCACACGGTCAACATCGACTTCCTCGCCCCCGAGCGCGGCCCCGGCGCGCGCGTCGCCGTCGAGCTGTCGGTCGAGACGGCCACCGAGCTCCTCGCCGCCCTGCAGACGACCCTCCAGCGCGCCGCGGAGCACTGAGCGTTCCGCCCGTCGCGCTCTCACGGGCCGCCGCCGCCGTCCCGGTCCGGCCCGGCGCGCCTCTACTGGCTGGTCAGCCCCGTATATGGGGCTGACCAGCCAGTAGCCCACGCCCGCCACCCGGCAGTCCGCCACCCCGCTCGCCTCGACCACCACATCCGCTCTTGCCATCGCGACAGTCGCGATATATCGTTAGCGTGTCGCGAAACAACGTAGAAGGAGGAGCGACATGTACGGACACGATCACCCCCGATGGGGTGCACAGGAAGGACGCGGCGGGCCGGCCACCGAGCCGACCGCCGAGGGCACGCCGGGCTTCGGCCCCCGAGGGCGCGGACCCCGCGGACGCGGACGGCGTGGGCCGTTCGGCCCGGGTGGCTTCGGTCCCGGCGGGCGCGGTCGCCACGGCGGCTTCGGGCCCGGCTTCGGCGGCGGTCCCGACGGCCCGCGGCGCGGGCGCGGCAAGGGCCGGCGCTCGCGCGGTGACGTCCGGCTGGCGGTGCTCGCGCTGCTCACCGAGGAGCCGATGCACGGGTACCAGATCATCCAGGAGATCGCCGAGCGCTCCGACGGCGCGTGGACCCCGAGCCCCGGCTCGGTCTACCCGACCGTCAGCCAGCTCGCCGACGAGGGCCTGGTGCGCACCGAGAAGGCCGAGGGCCGCTCGGTGGTGCACCTGCCCGACCCGGGCAGCGCGGGGGCCGAGGCCCACCGCCAGGAGCTCGACGCGGTGTGGAGCACCGCCGCCGCGGAGGACGGGTTCTCCGCCCTGCGCGACGCCGGCCGCGGCCTCATGGGTGCGTTGAAGCAGGTGTCGGCGGTCGGCACCGACGAGCAGGTGGCCGAGGCCGCCCGTGTCGTCGACGACGCCCGCCGCCGGGTCTACCTGCTGCTCGCCGGCGAGGAGCCGACGCCGGGCGAGCCCGGCGACGACGCCACCACGGAGTCGTGACCCCGTCCGCCGAGGACGTGACGACCCGGAAACGCGCAGGACACGTCGGGTCACACCGGCTCCCTAAGCTGTCTCGGTCGTCACGTCCCCGGGAGGATCGCCCGTGCTCCTGCGCCGCGCTCCTGCGGCCCGCCGTCGCCCGGCCCGGTCCTGCGTGCCGTGCCCGGGCGACGCTGGGCGCTGCAGTACCGCACGGTGCACGGCTACCGGCGCGCCTTCCGCATGGCCGGCGCGGGGCCGGTCCTGCTGCTGGTCCACGGCATCGGCGACGACTCGTCGACCTGGGCACCCGCTGCTCGACGACCTCGCCCGCGACCACACCGTCGTCGCGCCCGACCTGCTCGGGCACGGCGGCTCCGACAAGCCGCGCGGCGACTACTCCGTCGCGGCGTACGCCAACGGCATGCGCGACCTGCTCTCGGTGCTCGACGTCGACCGCGCCACGCTGGTCGGCCACTCCCTGGGCGCCGGGGTCACGATGCAGTTCGCCTACCAGTACCCCGAGCGCACCGAGCGCCTCGTGCTCATCGGCGCAGGCGGCGTCGCGCGGTCGCTGACCCCCGCCCTGCGCGCGGCCTCGCTGCCCGGCGCGCACCTCGCCCTGTCCGCGCTGAGCCTGCCCGGCCTGCGGCGTCCGACCGAGCTGACCCTGCGGGTCCTCGAGCTCGTCGACCACGGGCTCGGCCACGACGCCGCCGACCTCGTCCGCGTCGTCGACGCCCTCCCCGACGCCGCCAGCCGCAGCGCCTTCGTCCGTACGCTGCGCGCCGTCGTCGACTGGCGCGGCCAGGTCGTCACCATGCTCGACCGCAGCTACCTCACGGCGAGCGTCCCGACGCTGCTGCTGTGGGGATCGGAGGACATGGTGGTGCCCGTCGAGCACGCCCGCACCGCGCACACGGCGATGCCCGGCAGCCGGCTGGAGATCATCGGTGGCGCCGGGCACTTCCCGTTCCACACCGACCCCGAGGGCGTCGTCAAGGCGATCCGCGGGTTCCTGCAGGACACCGACCCGGCGGACTGGAGCGCCGCCGAGTGGCGGGCGCTGCTGCGACGCGGCGCCGACCGCTCGTCCAGACTGGAGCCATGACCGACGACCCCTACCTCTGGCTCGAGGACGTCACGGGCGACGAGGCCCTGGACTGGGTGCGGGCCCGCAACGCCGAGAGCGCGAAGGCGATCTCCGACGCCGAGGGGTTCACCGGGCTGCGCGACGAGCTGCTCGCGGTGCTCGACTCCGACGACCGCATCCCCTACGTCCGGCGGCGCGGCGAGCTGTTCTACAACTTCTGGCAGGACGCCGAACACCCGCGCGGGCTGTGGCGGCGCACCACCCTCGAGAGCTACCGCAGCGGCGCCCCCGACTGGGAGCTGCTGCTCGACGTCGACGCCCTCGCCGCCGACGAGGACGAGAACTGGGTGTGGGCGGGCGCCGCGGTCCGGCGCCCCGAGTACGTCCGGGCGCTGGTCCAGCTCTCGCGCGGCGGCGCCGACGCGACCGTCGTCCGCGAGTTCGACCTGGAGTCGCGCACGTGGGTCACCGACGGCTTCGCGCTGCCCGAGGCCAAGAGCCGCATCTCGTGGATCGACGCCGACACCGTGTTCGTCGGCACCGACACCGGCCCCGGCTCGATGACCACCTCGGGCTACCCGCGGGTGATCCGCCGCTGGTCCCGCGGCACCGACGTCGCCGACGCCCCCGTCGTCTTCGAGGCCGGCGAGACCGACGTCTCCGCGTTCGCCGGGCACGACTCGACCGAGGGCTTCGAGCGCGACGTCGTCGGCCGCAGCCCCGACTTCCACACCAGCGAGGAGTTCGTCCTGCGCGAGGGCGACACCGCCGTGCTCGTCGACGTCCCGCCCGACGCCGACACCGACCTGCACCGCGAGTGGCTGCTCGTGCGGCCGCGCTCGCCGTGGACCGTCGAGGGCGTCGAGCACGCCGAGGGATCGCTGCTGGCGTTCGACCTCGAGCGCTACCTCGCGGGCGACCGCCGCGCGACGGTGCTGTTCGCGCCGACGCCGAGCCGGTCGCTGAGCTACCACGCGTGGACCCGCCACCACCTGATCCTCGTGGTGCTCGAGGACGTGGCGACGCGCATGGAGGTCCTGACCCCGCCCGTCGACCCCTACGACGGGAGGTCCGTCTGGGATCGCGCCGACCTCCCCGCCGGCCCGGAGCTGGGCTCGTCCGACATCGTCGGGACCGACCCGCACCGCAGCGACGAGGACCTCGTTGACGCGAGCGGCTACCTGCAGCCGTCGTCGCTGCAGCGCGGCGTCGTCGGCGAGCAGGGCGTCGAGACGCTGCGCGAGGGCCCGGCGTTCTTCGACACCGCGGGCATGGCGGTGCGCCAGTACTTCGCGACCTCCGACGACGGCACGCGCATCCCCTACTTCGTGGTGGGGCGCGAGGACGCCGACGGGACCACGCAGCCCGGGCCGACGCTGATGACCGGCTACGGCGGCTTCGAGATCGCGCTAACCCCGCACTACAGCGGCCTCATCGGCCGGGGCTGGCTCGCCCGCGGCGGCACCTACGTGGTGGCCAACATCCGCGGCGGCGGCGAGTACGGCCCCGCCTGGCACACCGCGGCCCTCGGCGAGCACCGCCACCGCGCCTACGAGGACTTCGCCGCGGTGGCCCGCGACCTCGTCGACCGCGGGATCACCACCCCGGAGCGGCTCGCGATCCACGGCGGCAGCAACGGCGGGTTGCTGACCGGCGTGATGCTCACCCGGTACCCGCAGCTCTTCGGCGCGATCGTGGTGATGGTGCCGCTGTTCGACATGCGGCGCTTCCACCTGCTGCTGGCGGGCGCGTCGTGGGTGGCCGAGTACGGCGACCCCGACGACGAGACGGCGTGGGCCTGGATCCGCGAGTACTCGCCGTACCAGAACCTGCGCGCCGACGTCGACTACCCGCCGGTGCTGGTCACGACCTCGACCCGCGACGACCGGGTGCACCCCGGGCACGCCCGCAAGGCCGTCGCGCGGCTGCGCGAGCAGGGCCACGACGTGGAGTACTACGAGAACGTCGAGGGCGGCCACGGCGGCGCCGCCGACAACGCCCAGCGCGCGTACCAGTGGGCGCTGGTCTTCGCCTTCTGCCGGTCGGCGTTGGACTGACGCCCCTGTGTCCGGGTTCGGGGCTATAGCCCCGCAACCGACACGTGCGCGTCAGCGCACAGGCACCAGCAGGTGCGACGGGGCATCGGGGCCGGTGTGGATCGACGGCCGCCGTAGACCGACGGCGGCCGGTCCTCGGGGTGGGTGTGCAGGAACGGCCCGGAGCCCCGGGCGGTCCACGCGCCCTCGCCGTCGTCTCCGGGCCGCTCGAAGTCGCGGCCGCCGACCTGCAGCGCGAGCCGGTACCCGGCAGGCAGCACGACGCTGGTCGCCCAGATCTCCACCGCCACCTCGTAGACCCCCCCCGGCACGAGCGGCTGCTCCTCGTCGTGGGTGTGGAACGGCCGGTACGGCAGGCTGCGCTCCGGGTCGAGCCTGCGGTGCGAGGCGCGCAGCCAGCCCTGCGCCAGCGGCGTGCGCGGGTCGATCGTGCCCGGGAAGTCGACCTCGCGGCCGTCGGGGGCGAACGCCTGCAGCGTGACGAACAGGTCGGCGTCGGCGGTCGTCGACGACACGTGCAGCGTCGCCGCGAGCGGGCCGGTCACCTCGGTCTCGGTCTCGAGCGGCGCCGAGAGGAACGTCGCGGGCTCGCCCAGCGCGTCGAAGGCGACCTCGCCCGGGGTCGCGGTCACGTCGACGGTCAGCGCCGTGTCGGCGAGGTACAGCGTCGTCCACTCCGTGCGGACGGGCGGCCACTCGTGCTCGTGGCGCATCTCGGTCGCCGCGGTGAACGGGCGGCGCAGGCGCAGCAGCACGGGCGGCTCGGCGTCCCACCCGTTGTCCTCGCCGCGCAGGAAGTGGTCGAGGAAGCGACGCTGGAGCGCCATGCCCTCCTCCAGGTAGAACCACTCCTCGTGGCGCCCGGGGTGGAACTCCAGCCACTTCTGCGGCGACGCCGCGCGGGTGAAGGCCTCGAGGTTGCCGCGGGGGTGCAGCCCGTAGCCGGCGAGGCTGCACGCCGACAGGAACGGCACCGTGACCGCGTCCCAGTCGGCCGACCGCGCCCGGTAGTACTCACCGTCGAGCGGGCGGGCGAGCAGCTCGGGCAGCGGGTCGACGCGGTTCGCGGCGAGTTCGGCGGGCGCAAGCGACGTCGGCCCGGTGGCCCGCTCGCCCAGCCACGGGTCGGTGATCGCGTCGGGATTGCCGTGCTGCACCGACAGGACCTGGCGCGCGTACCAGGCCTCGAGGAAGACGTTCGAGAGGATCCCGCCGTGGCGGGTGACGTCGCGGTAGTGGTCGGCGGCGCCCTCCCACGGCACCATCGCCGCCAGGTGCGGCGGGTTCAGGCTCGCCACCAGCCACTGGTTCATCGCGTAGTACGAGATGCCGTTGAGCCCGACCTTCCCGGTGCTCCACGGCTGGACGCCCGCCCACTCGATCGCGTCGTAGAGGTCGCGCACCTCGCGGGGCGACCACAGGTCCATCACCCCCGGCGAGCGGCCCGCACCGCGCGAGTCGACCCGGACGACGGCGTACCCCCACGGCACCCAGATCTCGGGGTCGACGGTCTCCCACGTGAGGTGCGCGCGCGACGACCCCGCGAGCAGGTCGGGGTGGGTCCTCGCCAGCCACTCCCACTGCGTCGCGTACGCCTGCTGGAACGGCACGCCCTTGCCGTACGGACCGAGGGCCAGCAGCACGGGCACCGCGTCCCCGCCGTCGGGCCGGAAGACGTCGGCCCGCAGGACCGCGCCGTCGTCGCAGGTCACGGGCACGTCGCGCTCGATGATCATGTGGCCTCCGGCCTTGGAGTACTTTCCGTGGCTATGGCAACGGAAAGTACTCACGAGGCCGGAGGCCACATCGCGCGCTACGATAGTTGCTGAAGCTAAGTACCGGGGACGGGAGGCCACCGTGGGCGACCGCGCGGAGACGGTCGGCAGCGGCTACAAGTGGGTCGCGCTGTCGAACACCACTCTCGGCGTGCTGATCGTGACGATCAACATGTCGATCCTGCTCATCGCGCTCCCCGACATCTTCCGGGGCATCGACATCAATCCGCTCTCGCCGGCGAACATCAGCTACCTGCTCTGGCTGATCATGGGCTACCTCGTGGTCACCGCGGTGCTGGTCGTGAGCTTCGGCCGCGTCGGCGACATGTACGGCCGCACGCGCATGTACAACCTCGGCTTCGCGGTGTTCACGCTGTTCTCGATCCTGCTGGCCGCCACGTGGATGCACGGCGACGCCGGCGCGGTGTGGCTGATCGCGATGCGGGTGCTGCAGGGCGTCGGCGGCGCGCTGCTGCTCGCGAACTCGACGGCCATCCTCACCGACGCGTTCCCGGCCGACCGGCGCGGGCTCGCGCTCGGCATCAACCAGGTCGCGGCGATCGCCGGGTCGTTCCTCGGCCTGATCGTCGGCGGCGTCCTGGCCCCGGTGAACTGGCACCTGGTGTTCCTCGTGTCGGTCCCGGTCGGGGTGTTCGGCACGGTCTGGGCGTACCTGAAGCTGCGCGACACCGGCGTCCGCCGCGCGGCCCGGATCGACTGGTGGGGCAACGCGACGTTCGCGGTCGGGCTCATCGCGGTGCTCGTCGGCATCACCTACGGCATCCAGCCCTACGGCGGCCACGTCATGGGCTGGACGAGCCCCACCGTGCTGATCTGCATCATCGGCGGCGTCGTCGTCCTCGGCGCCTTCGCCGTGATCGAGACGCGCGTCGCGCAGCCGATGTTCCACCTGTCGCTGTTCGGCATCCGCGCCTTCACCGCGGGCAACGTCGCGAGCCTGCTCGCCGCCCTCGGGCGCGGCGGCCTCCAGTTCATCCTGATCATCTGGCTGCAGGGCATCTGGCTGCCCCAGCACGGCTACGACTACGAGTCGACGCCGCTCTGGGCCGGCATCTACATGGTGCCGCTGACGATCGGCTTCCTCGTCGCCGGGCCGATCTCGGGCGTGCTCTCCGACCGCCACGGCGCGCGGGCCTTCGCCACCGTCGGCATGCTCGTGGCCGCCGTGAGCTTCCTGGCGCTGAAGTTCCTGCCCGTCGACTTCTCCTACGCGGGCTTCGCGGTCATCCTCGCGGTCAACGGCCTCGCCATGGGCCTGTTCTCCTCGCCGAACCGCGCGGCGATCATGAACAGCGTCCCGCCCCGGCAGCGCGGTGCGGCGGCCGGCATGACCTCGACGTTCCAGAACGGCGCGACGGTCCTGTCGATCGGCATCTTCTTCTCGATGCTGATCCTCGGCCTCTCGAAGACCCTGCCCGCGTCGCTGTTCACGGGCCTGACCAGCCACGGCGTGCCCGCCGACGTCGCCACCAGGGTCGCCGCGCTGCCGCCGGTCAGCACCCTGTTCGCCGCGCTGCTCGGCTACAACCCGATGGAGACGCTGCTCGGGCCACAGGTGCTCGCCCAGGTCGGTCCCGCCCAGTCCGCCGACCTCACGGGGCGCAGCTTCTTCCCGCAGCTGATCACGGCCCCGTTCGCCGACGGGCTGACGTTCGCGCTGGTGTTCGCCGCGATCTGCTGCGTCGTCGCCGCGGTCGGGTCGCTGCTGCGCGGCGGGAAGTACGCCCACGAGGACTCGCTGGTCGCGGCAGCGGCCGGGACGGGGACGGGCGCCCCGGAGCAGGCTGTCGTGCCCGCCGTCGCGCTGCACGGCCGGGTCGTCGACCCCGACGGTGCGGGCGTGCAGGCCGTCCTGACCCTGGTCGACCGCCACGGCAGGCAGGCCGCACGCACGGAGACCGGCGACGACGGCGGCTACCGCGTCGAACCGCCGACGGCGGGTGACTACCTCGTGGTCGCCTCCTCAGGGCGCTCACCCCGTCCAGCGAGGACCCGTGCCGCCCACCACGAGTTCGCGCCGCGTGCGGAGATGGTGTCGATCGACGGCAGGCCGGTCGCCCACGAGGTGCAGCTGCGCCGCACGTGAGCCCTATCGGCGTGCTCCCTGACCGCCGCTGTAGGGGTGCCAGCGCGCACATGCGCGTCAGCGCACCAGCGTCGCGGCGAGCCGCTCGACCTCGGCCTCGGGGTCGCCGGTGAGACCGGTGTGGACCGGACCGGGCTGGACGATCGAGCTGCGGGGGGCGGCCAGCCAGCGGAACCGCTCGCCCGGCGAGAGCGCCCCCGACGGGCCCTCCCCCCGCGCCGCGGCCTCCCACGCGCCGACCGACGCGGCGACGGCGTCGAGGTCGAGCGTCGCGTCGAGCGCGCGCAGCCGCCCCGCGTCGACGTGCACGCGCACGGCGAGGTGGTCGCGCTGCCGGCAGTGCAGCAGCACCCCGACGTTGACCTGCTCGCCCCGCTCGAGGCGCGGCACGACCCGGATGAGCGCGTACTCGTAGGTGTCGGTCATCGCGGCACCCACCGCTCGCGGGCGGCGAGGCGGGCCAGCAGGTGCTCGACGTAGGCGACCCGGTGCTCGTCCGGCGAGGGGAAGTCGTCGCCGAGCCACGCGTCGGGCACCCGGGCGGCGACCGCCTCGAGCAGCGCGCGGTCGACGCGCGGGGCGAGGTCGGCGTCGGCCTCGGCGCGGCGGGTCGCGAACGGCGCGAGGACGTGGTCGCCGAGGTCGTAGGGCCGCCCCACCTGGGCGGTCGCGCGCGCCCACGCGTGGTGGAAGTACAGGCAGGCCCCGTGGTCGATCAGCCACAGCTCGCGGTGCCAGCGCAGCAGGTTCGGGTTGCGCCACGAGCGGTCGACGTTCTCGACCAGGGCGTCGACCCACAGCACGCGCGAGGCCTCGTCGGCGTCGACGGTGCCGGCGAGCGGGTCGAACCCGAGCGCGCCCGGCAGGAAGTCGACCCCGAGGTTGGGCCCGCCCGAGCGCGCGAGCAGCTCCTGGACCTCCCAGTCGGGCTCGGAGCGCGCCACCACCGGGTCGAGCTGCACCACCACGAGCTCGGGGACGCGCAGCCCGAGCCTGCGGGCGAGCTCGCCGACGATCACCTCGGCGACCAGCGCCTTCGGGCCCTGCCCCGCGCCGGTGAACTTGACGACGTAGGTGCCGAGGTCGTCGGCCTCGACCAGTCCCGGCAGCGACCCGCCCTCGCGCAGCGGCGTGACGTAGCGCGTGGCCGCGACCTCGCGCAGGCCCGGCAGGCTCACCCGGCCAGCATCTCCGCCATGACCTCCTGGATGCGCGTGGTGTCGGCCTCGCGCAGCCCGAACATCGCGAAGTGCCCCGCCGGGGTGTCGATGACGCGCAGCTCGCCGAGCGGGAGGTGGTTGGCGTCCTCGGCGCAGTCGTCGACCGGGAAGAACTGGTCGCTGCCGAAGGGCACGACGAAGAAGTGCGTCTTCTTGATCCGCCCCAGCGCCGCGAACAGCGACCCGGTGCCGTGCGGCGACAGGTCGGCGCGCCACCACTTCGACGCCTGGGCCAGGAGGTTGTTCGGGTCCATCGGTGCGAAGTAGCCGCGGACGAACGACTGCCGGAAGTCGTCGACGCTCGCGAACCCGAGGCCGCGCCAGTGCTCGCCGCGGTACCACTCGTGGGTGAAGCCCTCGAGGGAGAACGCGAGGGCGTGGCGGGTCAGGCCGAGGCTCACGTGGGCGGCGTCGGTGTAGAATCCCCCGGCGAAGGCGGGGTCGGAGCGCAGCAGCTCGGTGTGCAGGTCGATGAAGACCCGGTTGTGCGCCGGGGTCTTCGCGGTCCCGGCGAACGCGGCGGCGCGCGGGACCATGTCGGGGAAGCGCGCGGCCCACTCGTAGGTCTGCTGCGCGCCCATCGACCAGCCCAGCACCGCGTGCAGCTGCTCGACGCCGAAGTGCTCGGTGACCAGCCGGTACTGCGCGAGGACGTCGTCGGCGATCGACACCGACGGGAACTGGCCGCGGTCGAACGGGGGCGGGGTGTTCGACGGCGAGCTCGACATCCCGCCGCCGATCTGCCCGGGGCACACGACGAAGTACTTCTCGGTGTCGAGCGGGAGCCCCGGGCCGATGTAGTCGTCGAGCGACGACGGGGTGCCGGAGTACATGTGCGGGAAGAGGACGGCTTTGTCCTTGGCCGCGTTCAGCGTGCCGTGGGTCGGTACGCGAGCTGCCCGGCGGGCAGCGTGTAGCCGGACTGCAGCACGAAGGGCCGAGGTCGACGTACTCGTGCTCGCCCTGCTGCGCGTGGGTGTAGAAGCCGCGGCGGTCGGTTCCGGTCACGCGCGTGACCCTAGCCAGCTTGCGGGCGAACGCCGAAGCGGAGACCCTCTCGCATCGTGACCAGCGCGCCGATCACCTCGACCGACACGCAGGTCCGCCGGCTCGGCCCGTGCGAGGTCGAGTCGCCGCTCGCCCCGGCGTTCCCGCAGTGGGCCGACGGCGAGGTGGTCGACGAGCTCGACCGCGTGCTGGTCGACGACACCCCCCGGCTGGTCCGCGACCGCGGCGTCGCGATCGAGGACCTCCCCGGCTTCGAGCAGGCCCGCCCGTTCCGCCGCCTGTACTTCGACCCCGCCACCGTCGGCGTCGGCATCGTGACCTGCGGCGGGCTGTGCCCGGGGCTCAACGACGTGGTCCGCGGGCTGGTCCAGGAGCTGCGACGGCACTACGGGGTGCGGCGCATCGTCGGGTTCCGCGACGGCTTCCGGGGGCTGACCGCGGCACACCGCGACACCGCGATCGAGCTGTCGGGATCGCAGGTCCGCGACATCGACCGCGGCGGCGGCACGTTCCTCGGCACGTCGCGCGGGCCGCAGCACCCCGAGGAGATGCTCGACACCCTGCGGACCCTCGACATCGACGTGCTGCTCGTCGTCGGTGGCGACGGCACCATGCGCGGGGCGCAGGGTCTCGCGCAGGCCGCGCGGGAGCAGGGCGTCGACCTGGCGGTGATCGGCGTCCCGAAGACCATCGACAACGACCTGCCCTTCATCGACCAGAGCGTCGGGTTCCAGCCCGCGGTCCGCGAGGCCGCGGCCGTCGTGCGGGCGGCGCACGCCGAGGCGCACTCGGTGGAGCACGGCGTCTCGATCGTCAAGCTGATGGGTCGCCACTCGGGGTTCATCGCCTGCCACGCGGCGCTCGCCGTCGGCGACGTCGACTTCGTCCTGGTGCCCGAGGTCCCGTTCGCCCTCGACGGCCCGTACGGCCTGCTCGAGCGGACCGCCGAGACCGTGCGCAGGCGCGGCCAGGCCGTGATCGTCGTGGCCGAGGGGCCGGGCAGGACCTGCTCGTCGACGAGGGGGCACCGACGACTCCGGCAACGCCGCCCTCGGCGACATCGGTGAGCTGCTCGGCGCCCGGATCACCGCGCACCTGTCCGACGCCGGCCTCGAGCCCGTGCTGCGCTACCTCGACCCCAGCTACGCGATCCGGTCGGTCCCGGCCGACACCTTCGACAGCATCTACTGCACCCAGCTCGCGCACGCCGCCGTCCACGCCGCGATGGCCGGGCGCACCGAGGCCGTCGTCGCCCAGTACCGGGGACGGATGGTGCTGGTGCCGATGACGCTAGCGACCGGCACGCGCAACCAGGTCGACCCGGACGGCGTGCTGTGGACCTCGGTCCTCGAGGCCACGCGCCAGCCGACGCGGTTCGACGAGACCGGCGTCCTCATCGGGCCCGCCGACGAGGGCTGAGCGCGGCCGTTGCCCTCGGGCGCCGGCTGCGCTGCACTGGGCGCATGACGCCGGCCCTGCGATGGATCGCCCGGGTCGGCGACGCGCACGCCGCCTGGCTCGCCACCGAGAGCCGGACCGCCCGCCTCGCGTCGGAGTACCGCCCGATCGACCTCGGTGACGGGCGGGTCGGGTACTCCGCGCAGGCGCTCGACGCGGCGCGCGAGCTCTCCGAGGAGGAGGACGGCGCGATCACCGACGACGGCGAGGGACTGCGCGTCTGGGTCGGCGACGACGCGTTCGATCTGGACGATTCCGCAGAAAGGTGATCGTGGTGTAGACCGGTCGCCACATCCCGCCGCGGACACGCCGCCGGTCACGCCGAGGAGCCCCTCCATGCACGTCCCGTTCGAAGTCCGGCACTTCCTCGACCGTGCCGTCGCCGTCTACGGCGAGCGCGTCGGCATCGTCGACGAGCCCGACCAGCCCGCCGCGCCGCTCGAGGGTCTGACGTGGGCGCGGGTCGGCGAGCTCGCCCGCGCGCAGGCCGCGGCGCTCGACGCCATGGGGATCGGCGTCGGCGAGCGGGTCGCGATCGTCTCGCACAACAGCGCCCGCCTGCTCGTGTCGTTCTTCGGGGTGTCGGGCTGGGGACGGGTGCTGGTGCCGGTCAACTTCCGGCTCTCGGTCGACGAGGTCACCTACATCGTCGAGCACTCCGGCGCGAGCGTCCTGCTCGTCGACCCCGAGCTCGAGGAGACGCTGAAGGACGTCCCGTGCGCGCGCACGATCGCGCTCGGCACCGAGGGCGACGAGCAGATGTTCGCGTTCGGGGTCGAGCCCGAGCCGTGGGAGCCCGACGAGGAGGCCACGGCGACGATCAACTACACGAGCGGCACGACCGCCCGCCCCAAGGGCGTCGAGCTCACCCACCGCAACCTGTGGGTCAACGCCGCCACGTTCGCGATGCACCTCGGGGTCAACGACCGCGACGTCTACCTGCACACGCTGCCGATGTTCCACGCCAACGGGTGGGGGATGCCGTTCGCGATGACCGGGATGGGCGCGCAGCACGTCGTGCTCCGCCAGGTCGACGGCGCCGAGATCCTGCGCCGGGTCGACGAGCACGGCGTCACCGTGATGTGCGCTGCGCCGGCCGTCGTCAGCTCCGTCCTCGCCGCCGCCGCCGACTGGGACGGCGAGATCCCGGGCCGCGGGCGGGTCCGGATCGTCGTCGCCGGGGCGCCGCCGCCCACCCGCACGATCGCCCAGATCGAGACCGAGCTGGGCTGGGAGTTCATCCAGATCTACGGCCTGACCGAGACCTCGCCGCTGCTGACGATCAACCGCAGCCGCGCCGAGTGGGACGACCTCGACCCCGAGGAGCGCGCCGCCAAGCTGGGACGGGCGGGAGCGCCCGCGCTCGGCTGCAGCATGCGCATCTCGGGCGACGGCGAGCTGCTCGCGCGATCCAACGTCGTGCTCAAGCGCTACTGGGAGCGCCCCGACGAGACCGACGCGGTGCTGAAGGACGGCTGGTTCCACACCGGCGACGGCGGCGTGATCGGCGACGACGGCTACCTCGCGATCAGCGACCGCCGCAAGGACGTGATCATCACCGGCGGCGAGAACGTGTCGTCGATCGAGGTCGAGGACGCCCTGTTCAGCCACCCCGCGGTGGCCGAGGTCGCCGTCATCGGCGTCCCCGACGACAAGTGGGGCGAGACGATCAAGGCGCTGGTCGTGCTCGCCGCCGGGGAGCAGGCCGACGAGGCGGAGCTGATCGCGCACTGCAAGTCGAAGGTGGCCCGGTACAAGGCGCCCACCTCGGTCGAGTTCCGCGACGAGCTGGCCCGCACCGCGACCGGCAAGCTGCAGAAGTTCAAGCTGCGCGAGCCGTACTGGGAGGGCCGCGACCGCCAGGTCCAGTAGGCGGGTCTCAGCGGGTCAGGCCGCCGCCACCTCGGCGGCGGCCTCCCGGCCCTGCCGCCTGCCCTCCTGCGCCGCGGGGCATGCATCGCCGCGGGTCGAGCACGTCGGGCCCGAAGGCGGCGAGCGACGCCTCGTCGGCGATCACGGTGACGACGACGTCGTCGGCCGCGCTCCGCGGCGGCGCTCGACCTCGGCGGAGACCGGCTCCATCGGCCCTCCGGCCGGCGGGTCGAGGGGGGCGACGACGAGCACCGGCCCCGCGGGCGCCGGGTGGCCGGGCGTCGGGTCGTCGACGACGTCGAGGCCGATGATCGAGCGGACGCCGCCGTCGACGTAGCGCCGCGACCCGACGGTCATCGGCGGCCAGATGCCGGGCACCGCGCAGCTCGCCGCGACCGCGTCGACGAGGCCGACCCCGTCGGCGGCGGTGAACACCACCGCGTCGCCGGTCTCGGCGTCGACGGCGGTGATCCGCAGGTCGCGGGCGGGCCACTCCTGCACGGGCAGGCGTGCGCCGATCACCGCGCGGCGCTCGGCCTCGTCGACGGTGTCGACCGAGAGCGCCCAGCGGCCGATGCGGGCCCGGGCGTCGCGGGCGTCGGTCGCGCCCGACACGGCCTCGACGAACGCGCCCGCGAGGTCGGCGGGGTCGAGACGCGCCGGCGCGGCGAGCTCGCCCGACCCGGCGGCGCGGGGCTCGCGGTGCCCGCCGTGCACCGCCGCGAGGTCGACCCGGTGGCGAGCAGCGTGCCGACCACCGACCCGGCCGAGGTCCCCAGCACGCGCTCGGCGGCCGCGACGTCGACGCCCTCGTCGGCGAGCCCGACCAGGACCCCGACCTCCCACGCGATCCCCGCGAGCCCTCCCCCACCGAGGACGAGGGCGCGGGGCGACGGTTCGGACTGGGCGGACGCCGGGGAGCTCACCCCTCCAGCCTGGACGACGGGCGTGACCGACGCCCGTCGGCGCGCGTTGTCCAGGACGTGAGCACCGAGAGCACCGAGGACCAGCGACCCCAGCAGCCGGAGGCCACGCTCGCCCTGATCTCCCTGGTGTGCAGCCTCGTGGGGCTGGTCCTCGTGCTCGTCGTCCTCCCCAGGTCGGCATCATCCTCGGGGCCTTCGGGGTCACGACGGGGTGGCGCGGACGTCAGGGCACCGTGCGTCAGGGCATCGCCACCGCCGGCATGATTCTCGGCCTGGTCGCCGTGGTCGTCGGCATCACCGTCATCATCGTCAACCTCACGGCGATGGCGCCACCGGCCTGAGCTATCCGGCCCCGGTCACGAGCGTCGTGACCCGCACCAGCGACGGTGCCGTCGGCGTCGAGCCGAACCCGAAGCGCACGGGCGGCGAGACCGCCGCGAGCGGCCCCTGGTCGCCGCCCTGCCAGCGGACGACGGCGGCGTCGATGCGGTGCAGGTCGCGCGCGCCGTAGTACTCGGTGCGCCCGCCGCCCGCGCTGCCGACGGTGCGGACGCCCGGCAGGACCCGGCGCGCGACGGCGTCGATCGCGGCGATCCAGCGCGGGGCCGTCGCGAGCGCCGTGGGCACCGCGCGCAGCAGCATCCCCAGCGCCGGGCGCCGGCCGACGCGGAACGCGCACTGCAGGTCGGCCGTGACGACCTCGCGCCTGCCCGCGCCGCGGTGGTGGTCGACCGGACCGATCCGCACCTCGTCGAAGGTGTACGTGGCGGACACGAAGTCGGCGACCCGTTCGTCGGGGGCGAGCAGGACCCGGTGCCCGTCGGGCTGCTCGACCATCACGTCGGTGAACTCCCCCAGCGGCGAGTCCTCCCAGTGGCCCACGACCACCCGGAGGCCGGCCGCGGTGCCGACGCCCGCGATCCATCCGTCGAAGCGGTCCACCGACACGCCCCTTCCGCTCCGGGTCAGCCCACCGGCAGGTCGGCGGCCGCCGCCGACTCCCGCTGCGCCTCGACCTCGGCCAGCCGCCCGCGCAGGGCGTCGGTCACGAGGCGCCAGGCGTCCGAACCCAGCACCAGTCGGCGCGGCGGCGCCCCGCCCGCGACCGCCGCGATGATCGCACGCACGGTCTCGTCCTCGCCGTCGGTCATGTCCTCGACGGGGACCGGCCCGCGGTCGCCGGGGCCTCCCGGTAGGGCTCGCTCGGCGCGACCTTCGGCGCGGCGTCGAAGAAGCCGGTGCGCACGACGCCGGGTTCGACGAGGGTCGTCGTGACGCCGAACGGGGCGACCTCCTGCGCGAGCGACTCGTAGAAGCCCTCGATCCCCCACTTCGTCGCGTGGTAGAGCGAGAAGGCGGGGAAGGCCAGCAGCCCGCCCATGCTCGACATCTGCACCAGGTGCCCGCCGCCCTGCGCCCGCAGGTGCGGCAGGGCCGCGCGAGCGAGCCGGATCGACCCGGTGAGGTTGGTGGCGATCATGTCCTCGACGTCGGTGTCGGCCAGGTCCTCGGCGACGCCGAACACCCCGTAGCCGGCATTCGAGACGACGACGTCGACGCGCTCGTGCTCGGCGAACGCGGCGTCGACGACGGCCCGGATCCGCGCGGGGTCGGTGACGTCGAGGGCGTGGACCCGCAGTCGGTCGCCGTGCTCGGCGACCAGGGGGTCGAGGTCGGACGGGCGGCGTGCGGTCGCGACGACGTGGTGCCCGTCGGCGAGCAGCGCGGTGACGAGCGCGCGGCCCATGCCCCGCGACGCTCCGGTGACGAACCAGGTGGTGTCCATGCCGGCTGCAACCGCGCACGCGACCGAGTCGTATCCATGTCGTCGATGACGGCTGTGCATACTTGCCATACGCTCCACGCATGTCGAGCGAGTTGACGCTGGCCGGGCTCCGGGTGGTGCGCGAGGTCGCGCTCTCGGGTTCGTTCACGGCCGCCGCCCGCGCCCTCGGGTACTCCCAGCCCGCGATCTCGCGCCAGGTCGCCGCCGTCGAGGCGGCCGCGGGTGGGGCCCTGTTCGTCCGCGAGCCCCGCGGGGTGGCGTTGAGCCCGGCGGGGCGCCTGGTGGCCGAGCACGCCGCGCGCGTGCTCGGCGGCGTCGAGGCCCTCCAGCACGACCTCGCCGGCCTGCGCGACCACCTCGCGGGCCGGGTGACCATCGGCGCGTTCCCCACGGCCTGTGCGGTGCTGGTGCCGCGGACCCTGGGCGCGCTCGCCGTCCGACACCCCGGCCTGCAGCTCCACGTCGTCGAGGCGTCCGCCCCCGCGCTGGTGCATCGACTGCGTGCGGGCCGGGTCGACGTCGCCGTGCTCGGCGTCGGCGCGGGCCTTCCCGACTACGACCTCGCGGGCCTCGTCCCCGAGCTGCTGCCCACCCCCGATCTGCAGGTCGCGGTGGCCGACGGCCACCGCCTGGCCGGCACCCTTCGCGTCCCGGTGACGGAGCTGGCCGGGGAGGCGTGGATCGTGGGACGCGGTCCCCGCGCGGATCCCCAGTTCGGGGCGTGGCCCACTCTCGACGGACCCGTCGTCCGGCATGCCGCACGGTCGTGGCCGGCCCGCCTCGGCATGGTGGCCGCAGGCCTCGGCGTGACCGTCGTCCCCGGGCTCGCCGCCGCGTCGGTCCCCGCCGGGGTGACGGTGATCGACGTCGACGACCCGTCGTGGGAGGGCCGGAGCGCCGCCGCGGTGACCCGCCGCCGCGTCGGGGCGGTGGCTGCCGTGGTCGACGCCCTCCACGACGTCGCCGAGGATCTCCGATCGGGGTGACCGGCGTGCCCGAGCTACTCCGCCCTCGTCGCGAGCGTCACCTTCTAGGCTGAGCGCATGCCGCGCTACGAGTTCCGGTGCCGCCAGTGCGACACGACGTTCGAGGTCGACCGCCCGATGAGCGCGGCCGGCGCCCCGGCCGACTGCCCCGACGGCCACGCCGACACCGTCAAGCTCCTCTCGACCGTCGCGCTGAACGGCCGCACCGGCGCCGGGGCGAAGTCGTCGATGTCGTCGAGCGCCGTGCAGGCGGCCCGGGCCTCCGGCGCCACCATGTCGGCGGGCGGCGGTTGCTGCGGCGGCGGGTGCTGCGGCTGAGGCGGGCTCACGGCCGTTCGCTGTCGAGGTCGGCCATGGCGGTCTCCGGATAGCGCTCGCCCGCGACGGCCCCGCGCGGCACCAGCGCCGCCAGGTCGCTTCGCTCCTCGGCCGACAACGTCACCGGCTCGAGCATCGTGGCGACCTGGGCGGGCCGCCGCGCGCCGAGGACCGGCACGACGTCCTCCCCCGCCGCCGCCACCCACGCGAGGGCGAGCTGCGCGACCGTGGCGCCCTTCCGCTCGGCGGTCTGCGCCAGCCGTGCCACCAACCCCTCGTTGTGCTCGCGGTTGCCGTCGGCGAAGCGCGGGGTCACCCGGCGGGCGCCGTCGAGCGTGCCACTGCCGCCGATGAGGCCGCGGGAGAGCACGCCGTAGGCGGTGATCCCGATGCCGAGCTCGCGGCAGGTCGGCAGGATCGCGTCCTCGATGCCGCGCGACAACAGGGAGTACTCGATCTGCAGGTCGCTGATCGGCGTGACGGCAGCCGCGCGACGGATGGTCCCGGTGCCGACCTCGGAGAGCCCGACGTGGCGCACCCGACCCGCCTCGACCAGCTCGGCGATCGCGCCGACGGTGTCCTCGATCGGGACGTCGGGGTCGAGGCGGGCGGGCCGGTAGACGTCGACGTGGTCGACGCCCAGGCGCTGCAGCGAGTAGCCGAGGAAGTTCTTCAGCGCCGCGGGGCGGGCGTCGACGCCGATCGGCGCCCCGTCGGGGTCGCGCAGGGCGCCGAACTTGACCGAGAGCACGGCGTCGTCGCGGTCGCGGCCCCGCAGCGCGCGGCCGATGAGGGCCTCGTTGTGGCCGTGACCGTAGAAGTCGCCGGGGTCGATCAGGGTGCCGCCGGCGTCGAGGTAGGCGTCGAGCACCCGCACACCCTCGTCGTCGTCGACGGCGCCGTAGGCGCCGGACAGGCCCATCGCGCCGAGGCCGGGTGAGGTCACGAGCGGGCCGGTGCGGCCGAGGCGGCGCAGGTCGAGCGATGTCGTCATGACCTCAGCCTGCGACGCATCGGCGCGGACGGGCAGGGTCGGCCCATCCGGGGACTCCCCGACCCTGGCTGCGGACCGCCTCCGGCGGCGATGCTCGACGCGTGACCGATCGCGCCGGGCTCGCCGACGTCCTGCGCCGCCGCCGGGAGCTGCTGCGCCCGGCCGACGTCGGACTGCCGCCCGGGGCCCGGCGCCGCACCCCGGGGTTGCGGCGCGAGGAGGTCGCGGCGCTCGCCGGGGTGTCGACGGACTACTACACGCGCCTCGAGCAGGCGCGCGGGCCGCACCCGTCGGCCGCCGTGGTCGCGGCCGTGGCCCGCGCGCTGCGCTGCGAGACCGACGAGCGCGACCAGCGCCCCCACCTGGCGGGGCTCACCCCGCCCGCCCGTCGCGCGGGACGGCACGTCCCGCCCGGCCTCCTCCGCCTCGCCGACCAGCTCCCCCACCTGCCGGTCATGGTGATCACCGATCTCACCGAGGTGCTGTGGCAGAACCGGCTCGTCGACGCCCTCGGCGGTCCGCTCGCACCCGAACCGGGCCGGGCGAACAACGCGGCGTGGCGGTGGTTCACCGACCCGTCGCTGCGGGCGACCTGCCCGCCCGAGGACCGCGAGCGGCTCTCCGCCGGGCACGTGCGCGACCTGCGGGCCACGTGGTCGCGGCGTCACGGCGACCACGACGTCACCTCGCTGGTCGACGACCTCACCGAGGCCAGCCCGGAGTTCGCTGCGCTGTGGGAGCGCCACGAGGTCGCCGAGCGTCGGGCCGACCGGAAGCGGTTCCACCACCCTCAGGTCGGCCTCGTCTGTGTGACCTGCGAGAAGCTGCTCACGCCCGAGTCGGATCTCGGCCTCCTGGTGCTCTTCCCCACCGAGGGCACCGACGCCCGGGAGAGGCTCGACCTGCTGCGCGTCATCGGCACCCAGGAGATGGACCCGGCGCCGACGAGCTGAGCCGTCAGGCCGGGGCGCCGCGCACCCGGTCGCGCATGACGGCGATCGCGCGGTCCTCCTCGGGCGTGGTCAGGCGACGCGCGTTGACGTCGACGCCGCCCTCCACTGCTTCACGTCGAGGGGCAGGTCGGACTGCTCGTCGTCGGACACCCGGCCATCGACCACCGCGCGAACGCGCGTTCGACGCCGGGGCTGGTCTCGGCCAGCTCGACCTGCTCGTGGCGGGGATCCCGGCTGATCGTCTCGTAGAGGCCGCGGACGACGTCCTCGTCGCCCTCGAGGGTCTGGACCACCGCCTCGTCCCACACGACGAGCGCACCGGTGATCCCGAGCGCCGGATTCTTCGTCCTCGCCGTCTCGAGGATCCGCGCGACCTCGGCCTCGGTGTCGGCGCCCGGGATGGTCAGCCTGCTGCGGTAGATCAGCCGGAACACCGGCCCGGCGCCGGTGCTCGTGTCGTGGTCAGCCATGTCGTCGACTCCTCGTCGCCCCCCGAGCCACCCGCCGACCCGTGGGCGGGGCCGGCCGGGTGTGCTGCGATGACGACGGTAGTCGTCTGTGAGCTTGATCACAGATAACGAACTGGCTCGGTCGGGCCGGGAGGAGCACCCACGCAGGCCGGACGGGTCGGTGACCTGCGTGGCGCGCCCCTCGCCGCGGGGCGTGACCGTCAGCTGCAGCCGCTGGTCGACCCGCAGCCCTCGCAGACGTAGCAGGACCCGGCGGGGCGCATCTTCGTCCCGCAGGTGAGGCACAGCGGCGCGTCGGCCGCCTTGCCCTGCTGCAGCTCGAGCAGCTCGGTGGAGCTGCCGACCGAGATGTCGGCGGGGCGCCGGTCGGCGGGGGTGTTCCGCACGGTGGACGAACGCAGCGACTCGGCGTCGGTGCCCTCGATGGCGGGCTCCGCCGGCGCGGCCGGGGCCACCGACCCGTAGTCGGTCGCGACCTGGGCCGAGCGCTCGTCCGCGGAGAAGATGCCCAGCTGGGCCCGCTTCTCGTAGGGCAGGTGGTCGAGGGCGATCCGGCGGAACAGGTAGTCGACCACCGAGGTCGCCATCCGCACGTCCGGGTCGTCGGTCATGCCCGCCGGCTCGAAGCGCATGTTGACGAACTTCGAGACGTAGGTCTCCAGCGGGACGCCGTACTGCAGGGCGATGGAGATCGCCATCGAGAACGCGTCCATGACGCCGGCCAGCGTCGAGCCCTGCTTCGACATCTTGACGAAGATCTCGCCGAGGCCGTCGTCGGGGTACGAGCCCGCCGTCATGTAGCCCTCGGCGCCCGCGACGGCGAACGACACCGTCTCGCTGGGACGCTTCTTCGGCAGCCGCCGGCGCACCGGCCGGTGGTCGGTGGCCGCGACCTCCTTGCCGGTGGTCGACTCGGCCGTGGTCCCGCTCGACTTACCGGTGGAGAGCGGCTGGCCGACCTTGCAGTTGTCGCGGTAGATCGCGAGCGCCTTGAGCCCCATCTTCCAGGACTCGAAGTAGATCTGCTCGATGTCGGCGACGGTGGCCCGCTCGGGCATGTTCACCGTCTTCGAGATCGCGCCGGAGATGAACGGCTGCACCGCGGCCATCATCCGCACGTGTCCCATGGGGGCGATCGCGCGCTCGCCCATGGCGCAGTCGAACACCTCGTAGTGCTCGGGGCGCAGGCCGGGGGCGTCGACGACGTGGCCGTGCTCGGCGATGTACTCGACGATCGCCTCGTTCTGCTCGGGCTGGTAGCCCAGCATCTCGAGGGCCCGCGGGATGGTCTGGTTGACGATCTGCATCGAGCCGCCGCCGACCAGCTTCTTGAACTTGACCAGCGAGAAGTCGGGCTCCACCCCGGTGGTGTCGCAGTCCATCATGAAGCCGATGGTCCCGGTGGGGGCGAGCACGCTGGCCTGGGCGTTGCGCCAGCCGAACTCGCCGCCGACCTCGAGGCAGCGCTGCCACTCGCGCGTGGCCTCGTCGCGCAGCCGGGCGTCCTCGGTGTGCACGGTGCGCACGGCGTCGTTGGCCGCGGCGTGCTTGCGCATGACCCGGCGGTGCGCCTCGGCGTTGCGGGCGTAGCCCTCGTAGGGGCCGACGGCGCCGGCCAGCTCGGCCGAGCGCCGGTAGGCGGTGCCGGTCATCAGCGAGGTGATCGACGCGGCGAGCGCGCGGCCGCCCTCGGAGTCGTACGCGTGCCCGGTGGCCATGAGCAGCGCGCCGAGGTTGGCGTAGCCGATGCCGAGCTGGCGGAAGGCGCGGGTGGTCTCGCCGATCGCCTCGGTCGGGAAGTCGGCGAAGCAGATCGAGATGTCCATCGCCGTGATGACGAGCTCGACCGACTTCACGAACGCCGTGCTGTCGAACCGGCCGTCGTCGTCGAGGAACTTCAGCAGGTTCAGCGACGCGAGGTTGCAGCTCGAGTTGTCGAGGTGCAGGTACTCCGAGCACGGGTTGGACGCGGTGATGCGCCCCGACTCGGGCGAGGTGTGCCAGTCGTTGATCGTGTCGTCGTACTGCAGCCCCGGGTCGGCGCACTCCCACGCCGCCTCGGCCATGTTGCGGAACAGCGACTTCGCGTCGACGGTGTCGATGACCTCGTTCGTCATCCGCGCCCGCAGGCCGAACTCGGAGCCCGACTGGACCGCGCGCATGAACTCGTCGGTGACGCGCACCGAGTTGTTGGCGTTCTGGTACTGGACCGAGGTGATGTCGCGCCGCCGAGGTCCATGTCGAACCCGGCGTCGCGCAGGACGCGGATCTTGTCCTCCTCGCGCGCCTTGGTCTCGACGAACTCCTCGATGTCGGGGTGGTCCACGTCGAGCACGACCATCTTGGCCGCACGACGGGTCGCGCCGCCGGACTTGATGGTGCCGGCGCTGGCGTCGGCGCCGCGCATGAACGAGACCGGACCGGACGCGGTGCCGCCCGAGGAGCGGAGCAGCTCCTTGGAGGAGCGGATGCGCGAGAGGTTGAGGCCGGCGCCGGAGCCGCCCTTGAAGATCAGGCCCTCCTCGCGGTACCAGTTCAGGATCGAGTCCATCGAGTCGTCGACGGCGAGGATGAAGCACGCGGAGACCTGCTGCGGGCTGGACGTGCCGACGTTGAACCACACGGGGCTGTTGAAGCTGAACACCTGGTGCAGCAGCATCCAGGTCAGCTCGTGGGAGAAGACCTCGGCGTCGTCGGGGGTCGCGAAGTAGCCGTGCGTCCGACCGGCCTCGGTGTAGGTGCCCACCACGCGGTCGATCAGCTGGCGCAGGCTCGTCTCGCGGGCGTCGGTGCCGACGGCGCCGCGGAAGTACTTGCTGGTGACGATGTTGACCGCGTTCAGCGACCACTCGCGCGGGAACTCGACGCCGCGCTGCTCGAAGTTGATCGAACCGTCGCGCCAGTTCGTCATGACGACGTCGCGGCGCTCCCACTCCACCCCGTCGTACGGGTGGACTCCGGGCGTGGTGTGGACGCGCTCGATCGTCAGGCCCGAGCGCGAGTGCCCTCCGGCGCCGGAGGTCCCTGCCGTGGCGCCGATGGTCTCGGTCATGCGGTCATCCCCTGTTCGTCATGCTGATACGCGGTCGTCCTCGCAGCGGTGGCGACGACGCGGACCCCAGGGACGCTTCCCCACGTTCCGGTGCTCCGTGCTCGCTCGCCGGTCTGCTCGCTGCGCTTCGTCGTGCTCGTTCCTCTCGGTGCCGCCGCCCTGCGCGGGCGGGCTCAGCCGCCGGCCTCCCCCTGCTCGTCGGCGCCGTCGGTGCGTGCCTCGCGGAGCTCCGCGATCGCCTTCTCGAAGTCGGCGGCCGAGGAGAAGCTGAGGTAGACGCTGGCGAAGCGCAGGTAGGCGACCTCGTCGAGCTCGCGCAGCGGCCCGAGGATCGCCATCCCCACCTCGTGGGCGGGCACCTCCGCGGTACCGCCGGCCCGTACCGCCTCTTCGACACGCGAGGCCAGGAGCTGAAGGGCGTCGTCGTCGACCGGCCGTCCCTGGCAGGCCCGCGCCACCCCGCGCACGACCTTGTCGCGGCGGAACGGCTCGGTGACGCCGCTGCGCTTGACCACCGCGAGCACCGGCTCCTCGACCGTGGTGAAGCGCTTGCCGCACCCGCTGCAGGAACGACGCCGACGGATGGCCTGGCCCTCGTCGGCGTCACGGGAGTCGACCACGCGCGAGTCGGCGTGACGACAGAACGGACAGCGCATCCCTCCTCCTCCCGTTGCTCGCGTCCCCAGCTGTGGACGGCCACCCCGCGACACCCCCGGTCTGGGGATGCACCTGGGGACCGGGCACTCCGACCCGTGGATCGAGCACCCGGGACCGGTGGACAACCACCGGCTCCGCCGTGGACGACCCTGTGGACCGACTACCAGCCTACCCACAAGCTGTGGACGAACTACATCACTGTAACCACAAGATGTTGGGGTGGACCGTAGCGACGCGCCTCGGCGAGCCGCAAATCCCCCGATCACTCTTGTGGGGGGCCGTGCGCCGAACGGCACCGCGGACTGACGAGCGGCGCGGGCGGCGGGACGGGCGGGGAGGAGCACCGCTCAGGCCTATCAGCGCCCCCCGACAGCGACCGGCGGGCGATCGGGCGCACCGCCCTCGACCGTGATCAACCACCACTTCACGCGGCCTGGAGGCTCAGGATCGACGCGAACTGGTGGTTGATCACTCGCGGGCCGGCGCGGCCGGAGGTCGACGGCGCGGCCGGAGTCGGCGCGGCCGGAATCGGCGCGGCCGGAGGCGGCGCGGCCGGAGGTCGGCGGGCAGCCGGGGGCGGGCGACGCCACGCCCGCCGCCAGTCGAGTCGACGCGACGCGACCGAGCGCCAGGCGTGGACGCCGCGACCGAGCGCGCCGCCTCAGCCGGCCTCCGACCGGCGCACCGTCCGACCGTGATCAACCACCACTTCGCGTGATCTGAAGATCGACACCGACGCGAACCGGTGGTTGATCTCCCGCGAGTCGGCGGCGCGCCGAGGGTTCGCGCCGCGCTCGTGGCCCGCCGCACCCCGCGCCCGCCGCACCCTGACACCCGCAGCACCAGGGTTCCGCGCGCCCGGGATCACTGCGCGAGACGACCGAGGGGGGGCGAACCGGACGAGGCCCACGGCGAGAGTGCGTCAACCATGATCATTCGGTACTCCCGATCATGACTCACGCACTCTCGATGCGGGCGCGGCGCTCGCTCACCCAGGAGCTCCCTACTGCTGTCGCAAGTTCGCCGTCGCACACTCGTCCACGCCGAACAGCCCGAGCCGACACCCGCTCAGCCCACCGGCACCACGAGGGGGCGACCGGCGGAGACCGACGAGGTGGACAGGTCGTTCAGCTCGCGGATCCGGCTCGCGCGCTCGCGCTCGTCGGCCCCGGGTGCAGTGCGCCGGGCGACGTCCTGCAGCGACTCGCCGGACCGCACGACCGTGACCGCCGTGGCCCCGGCGTCGGCCGCCTCGGCGCTGGAGGAGAACGCCACACCGAGCAGCAGCCCGGCGGCGACGACGGCCGTGAGGGCGAGCAGCAGCGCGACGACGCGGCGGCGGCGCGCGACCGCGAGCGACGGCACCGGGGCCGCCCCGCCCGTGGTGCACGCGTGTCCCGCGCCGGCCGCGACCCGGGGCCGGGCGGCGGGCAGCGGCGAGGAGGTGCGCCGGCCGCCCGGACGCTGCGGCCCGCGGCGCTCGACCGGGCGCGCCGGGCGCGTCCCGGCGGCCGGCCCGCGGACCACCCCGGGCACGCCGCTCTCGCCCCGGACCTCGTTCCCGCTGGTCGTCCGCATCGTCATCGGGCCTCCTCCGCTCGCACACGCGTTCGATCGAACGCATGTGCGATGTCTAGCATCGACCCCCGACAACGTCGATGAATCGATCGGCGTGTCGTTCGAACATGTGTTTGATCGGGGCCGCGAGCGGCGCTAACTTCACCGTCGAGCACTCGAGCACTGCCGGGGACGTCGCGCGCCCGCCGCGCGGTGCGCCCCCGACGCCGGAAGGACCGCCATGCCACGCCACCCGCAGGAACCGCCGGACCCGCCCGTCGAGGGCGGGGTCGTCGACGTCACCGACGTCGTCCAGGCGCAGGTGCACGCCTTCCCCGAGCCCGCCGACGCCGACGCGGCCCCCACGCTGACCCCGCGCCAGCGCAAGGTCCTCGAGGTGATCCGCGACCACGTCGAACGGGTCGGCTACCCGCCCAGCGTCCGCGAGATCGGGGACGCGGTCGGGCTGACGTCGACCTCGTCGGTGGCCCACCAGATGCGCGTGCTGGAGAAGAAGGGCTTCCTGCGTCGCAACCCGAACCGGCCGCGCGCCCTCGACGTCCGCCTGCCCGAGGAGCTCGAGGGCCACGACGCCGCCGCCGACGCCGAGGCCGTCCGCGCCGACCGGCCCACCCCGGCGTTCGTGCCCGTCGTCGGCCGGATCGCCGCCGGCGGCCCGATCCTGGCCGAGCAGGCCGTGGAGGACGTCTTCCCGCTGCCGAAGGAGCTCGTCGGCGAGGGGTCGCTGTTCCTGCTCAAGGTCGTCGGCGACTCGATGCTCGAGGCCGCCATCACCGACGGGGACTGGGTCGTGGTCCGCCAGCAGCAGGTGGCCGACAACGGCGACATCGTCGCGGCGATGCTCGACAACGAGGCGACGGTCAAGACCTACAAGCGCAAGGACGGCCACGTCTGGCTGCTCCCGGCCAACGCGGCCTACGAGCCCATCCCGGGTGACGAGGCCACGGTGCTCGGCAAGGTCACCGCGGTCCTGCGTCGGCTCTACCGGACGTGCGCACGCTCGTGGCCGTCCTCGTCGCCGTCACGGCGATGCTGGCCGGCTGCACGCCGGCGGCAGCGTCGCGCACCGAGGTCGCGCGCCTGCCTGCGCCCGACGGCGCGCTCGACGCCGTCGTCCTGGTCAGCGACCACGGCGCACCCGGCTGGTTCGTGCACCTGCTCCCGCGCGGCGAGGTACCGACCGACGGCGAGCAGGCCCTGCGGGTCGTCGGGCCGTGCTGCGACGCCTCGGGACGGCACTACGGCTCGACGTGCGCGGCCCGCGCGAGGTGACGGTGCGCTACCGCGACGCCGCGTTCGCCGACCCGCCGACGCGTGACTTCTCCGCCGCCGCCGACGACACGGTCGTGGCGCTACGGGTACGGCCCTGTCCCCGCCGTGACGGGCCCTGCGGCCGTCAGCCCAGGCGACGACGCTCGCGCAGCGCCGCCGCGGTGAGGAGCCCGCCGCCGAGCACGAGCACGATCGCGGCCGCGATCCACTGCGCCGGCGACGTGCCGCCGTGCGCCGCGTGCGCCGAGGACGCGGCGGGCCCGGGAGCAGGAGCGGCTGGTGCCGCGCCGCCCTGGTCCCCTCCGCGCGGCTGGGTCGCCTCGGCCGCCGCGACCGCGCCGGGCACGGCCCGCAGCGCACCGTGACGGGGTGCGGGGGCACCGTTGACGCCGGCCGGGCTCTCCCCCGCCGAGAGCAGGGTGCCGTCGGGGGCGAACGCGATCGCCTCGCCCTGCGGCTCGTCCGGCAGCGGCACCTGGACCGGGGCTCCCCGCAGTGCCGCCACGACGGAGGTCGCGGTCCCGGGACGGCCGGGGACCGCGTAGAGCCACGCGTCGGTGTAGGTCCGGACCGCGGCCCTGCGCCCGTCGGCCGACAGCGCACCGCCGGTGACCAGCCCGCCGCCGAGTGCGGCCTGCGCGTCGGCACCGGCCGACCGGGTCTTCGAGGGCGGCACCAGGAGCTCGCCGACCCGGCGCAGCACCGCGGGCCGCGCGCCCGGGGCGCCGTGCGCGGGAGGGGCACGTCGGTGGTGTAGATGCCGCTGTGCCCGCCGAGGTCCTTCGTGACGATCACCGGGCGGCCGTCGGCGGGGAGGATCAGGGCCTCCGCGTCGTGGGGGCCGTCGGTGTAGACCAGCGGCTGCTCGGTCTCGGCCCCGTCGGGGGCGACGCGCAGCATCGCCACCTGCGGGCGGGTGCGGCGGTTGTCGCCGGTGTCGGCCAGCCACAGCGTGCCGTCGGCACCGCGCGCCAGGTCCTCGACGTCGGCGCCCGCACGCCGCACCGGGACCTCGCCGCTCACGCGGCACGACGGGTCCAACCGGTAGACGGTGCTGGGGTTGCCGCTGTCGTCGACGACCTCGGGGCCGCCCGGGGCGTCGACGAGGCCCGACGCCTCGGCCAGTCGCGGGTCGCGCAGCTCGCAGCGCGTCCGGGGCGGCGCCGGCGCGGCGAGCGCCGGGGCGACGCCGAGCAGCAGGGCGGCACCCGCGCACAGGAGGACGAGCCCGAGCCGGGCGAGACGCTGGAGCACGACGGCCTCCACGGTGGACGGGAGCAGGAGCGCGCCACCGTGACACGGCCCCACCGACCCCGATCGGGCAGCTCGACCCGCGGCAGCACGCTCCGCTCCCACTGATCGTCAGGCCCTGACCTGCGGCGACCGGCGCGCCGTCACGGCATGAGCGCCCCGGACGGGGCAGACGCCGGCGTCACGGGTCCGACGCCGACGTGACGCACCCCACTCACGTTCGGGTCGCCCGTCCGCGAGCAGGAAACGGGCGATCCGCCCGCACCGGGACGGACGGCGCGGGCGGGGCTCGTCGGCTTGCGTTCGAGCGCGCTCGAACTCCTACCGTCGATCCCATGCCCCTCACGCAGCAGCAAGCCCCGATCGGCTCCGGGTTCGGCGCCACCAGCACCGCCACCGACGTGCTCGCGGGCATCGACCTCACCGGGCGGGTCGCCGTCGTCACCGGCGGCTACTCCGGCCTCGGGCTCGAGGCCGTGAAGGCCCTGACGGCCGCGGGTGCGCGGGTCGTCGTGCCGGCCCGCCGCCCGGAGACGGCCGACGAGAACCTGGCCGGTCTCGACGGCGTGACCTCCGACGCCCTCGACCTCGCCGACCTCGACTCCGTCGCCGCGTTCGCCGGCCGCCGGGTCGACGACGGCACCCCGGTCGACATGCTGATCGACAACGCCGGGGTGATGGCCTGCCCGTTCGAGCGGGTGGGGCCGGGCTGGGAGCGCCAGTTCGCGACCAACCACCTCGGCCACTTCGCGCTCGCGAACCGCCTCGCACCGCTGTTCGCCGACGACGCCCGCGTCGTCTCGGTGTCCTCGCGCGGTCACCACTTCAGCGACGTCGACCTCGACGACGTCCACTACGAGCGCCGCGAGTACGACAAGTGGCAGGCCTACGGGCAGTCGAAGACCGCCAACGTGCTGTTCGCCGTCGGCCTCGCCGCGCGTGGGGTCCGGGCCTTCGCCCTGCACCCCGGCGGGATCCTGACGCCGCTGCAGCGGCACCTCCCGCGCGCGGAGATGGTGGCGCTCGGCTGGATCACGGACTCGGGTGAGCCCGGCCCGGCGGCGTCGAGCTTCAAGACCCCCGAGCAGGGCGCGGCGACCGAGACCTGGGCGGCGACGAGCCCGCAGCTGGCCGACCGCAGCGGCGTCTACCTGGAGGACTGCGAGGTGGCGATCCCGGTCGACACGTCGGCCGGGCCCGACTCCCGCGGCGGCTACGGCAGCGGCGTCATGCCCTACGCGATCGACCCGGGCGCGGCCGAGCGGCTCTGGGCGTACTCGGTCGAGGCCACCGGAGTGGACGGCCTGCGCTGATGGTGGACCGGTCCACCGCCCACGCCGACCTCTTCGACCTGAGCGGGAAGCACGCGCTCGTCACGGGCGGGACCAAGGGCATCGGGACGATGATCGCCCGCGGCCTGCTCCGGGCCGGCGCCCGCGTCGTCGTCAGCTCACGCACCGCGGAGGCGTGCGCGGAGGCGCAGCGCCGGCTGTCCGAGTTCGGCGACGTCCTGGCGATCCCCGCCGCCCTGTCGAGGCACGACGAGTGCCGGCGCCTCGCCGATCTCGTCGTGGCCGACTCGGAGCACCTGGACATCCTGGTCAACAACGCGGGAGCGATGAGGCGCGAGCCGCTGGAGACGTTCCCGGACGAGGCCTGGGACACCGTGGTCGACCTCAACCTCAAGTCGCCGTTCTGGCTGGTGCAGGCGCTGCTGCCCGCACTTCGCAGGGCGGGCACCGCCGACGATCCCGCGCGCGTGATCAACATCGGCAGTATCGCCGGCGGCATCCACGTCGCCGCGTCGCCGAACTACTCCTACGCCGCCAGCAAGGCGGGGCTCCACCAGCTCACCAGGGTGCTGGCCCGGGAGCTGGGCCCGCAGCACGTCACGGTGAACGCGGTGGCCCCGGGACCGTTCCCGTCGCCCATGATGGCGACCACGCTCGAGGCCGTCGGCGACCGGATCGCGGCGGCGGCCCCGCTGCGCCGGCTCGGTCGCGACGACGACATGGCCGGCGTCGCGGTGTTTCTCGCCAGCCGGGCCGGTGCGTACCTCACGGGCACCGTCATCCCGGTCGACGGCGGCATCGCCACGACCGCGACGGGGACGTAGGCGCCGATCAGCGACGGCCGCTCCAGACCGGCTCGACCTCGGCCCACCGCGCGGCGAGGTCGGCCCGGTCCGGGGCGCCGCCGTCGCGGGTGGCGCCGCGCAGCAGGACGACGGCGAGGCCCCCGAGCACGACGCCCGTGAGCACCGCCGCCACCACGGCGACGAGCAGAGCCGTCACGCCGCCGCCCGCGCGGCCGCCCGCGGCACCGCCGACGATCACCGCGACCGTGACGACCGTCGGCCCCAGACCCCGCAGCGCCGACCGTCGCGTTCCCTCGTCCTCCATGACGAGCAGCCTTGCGCCCGCCCGGGCCCCGCGCCACGAGCGATCGCGAAGCCGGCCTTCGGCCCCGACAGAGGCAGATGACCGTCGGTCAGGCGCTCTCCTCGCGTCCGGCCCGCCGCAGGTGCTCGGCGAGGTCCTCGACGCCGGGCGCCGTGCGGGACCCGCGACGCAGCACGAGCGTGCGGTGCGCCCAGGGCTCGGCGAGCTCGCGGACCGCCAGGCCGCGCGCGGGGTCGACGACGTGGCGGGGCACCACGGCCAGCCCGATGCCCGCCGCGACGAGGTCGACGACGGTGGCGAGGTCGGGCGCGCGGCCCCGGTAGCGGGCGAGCGGGGCGTGGTCGCCGAGGTTGACCTCGAGCGTGCGCTGCAGCGGGGCGTCCGGGTGCAGGCCGACCAGCGGGTGCTCGGCGGCCTCGGCGAAGCTCACCGCGTCGCGGTCGCGCAGGACCCCGTCGGGCGGGCCGACCACGACCAGGGAGTCGTCGACGATCCGGTCCTCGGCGGGGCAGTGGCTCGCCGCGCGGCACGATGACGACGCCCAGGTCGGCGTCGCCGTCGGCCAGCAGCCGCAGCCCCTCGGCGCTGCGCCGCTCGAGCGCCACGACGTCGACGTCCGGGTGCGCGACCAGGAAGCTGCGCATCGCCCGCGGTACGAGGCGCTGCATCGGGGAGCTGCCGGCCACCAGACGCAGGGTGCGCCCGGGCCGGGTGTAGCCGCCCACGGCGCCCTCGAGGCGGGCCATGCCGTCGACGAGCTCGCGGGCGTGGCGCGCGAGGGCCGCGCCGGCGGGGGTGGGGCGCACGCCACGTCGTCCCCGCACCAGCAGGTCGACGCCCGCGGTCTGCTCGAGGCCACGGATCCGCGCACTCGCCGACGGCAGGCTCAGCGGCAGCCGCCCGGCACCCGCGTGATCGACCCTCGTCGACGACGAGCAGGAAGAGCCGCAGGTCGAGCAGGTCGTACCGCACCCCGGCGAGCCTACGGCGCCGCGGAAGCCTGCGGCATGTGAGCGCTAGCCCGTGTCATAGGACGGGTCAGCGCTCACATGGGGCGTCAGCCCCACCGGCGCACGGCGTAGAGCACGCCGCCGCCCCCGACGACGACGGCGATCGCCACCCCGACCCAGCCGGCGACGCCGATCCCGTCGTCACCCTGGTCAGCCGTCGGCGCCGGAGCCGTCGTCGCGGGCGCCGGGGCCGTCGGCGTCGGCGTCCCCGGGGCCGTGGCCAGCGCGGCGGCACCCGTGACGGCCCGGAGCGCGCCGCGCCGGGTGACCGACGCGGCGCCGACCTCGTCCGGGCTCTCGCTCGCCGAGAGCAGCGTCCCGTCGGGCTCGAACGCGATCGCCTCGCCCGGGGGCTCGCCGGGCAGCGGCACCTGGACCGGGGCACCGCGCAGCGCGGCGACGACGCCGTCGGCGGTGCCGGCCGGCCCGGTCACCGGGTAGAGCCAGGCGTCGGTGTAGGTCCGCAGCGCCGCGACCCGGCCGTCGGCCGTGAGCGCGCCGCCGGTGATCAGCCCGCCGCCGAAGGCCGCCTGCGGGTCGCTGCTGCCGTTCGGGGTCGTCGTCGGCGGGATCGCCACGTCACCGACGCGGCGCAGCGACACCGGCCGCTCGGGCGCGGCGGCCGGCAGCGGCGCGTCGGTGGTGTAGACGCCGCTGCGCCCGCCGAGGTCCTTGGTGACGATCACCGGCCGGCCGTCGGCGGGCAGGATCAGCGTCTCGGCGTCGTGGGGGCCGTCGGGGAAGGTCAGCGGCACGTCGAGCTGACGCCCGCCCGGCGCGACGCGCAGGATCGCCACGGTCGAGCGCGAGCGGCGATTGTCGCCGGTGTCGGCGAGCCACAGGGCTCCGTCGGACGCCCGCGCCAGGTCCTCGACGTCGCGGCCGTCGCGGACGACCGGCAGCTCGGCCGCCACGCCGCACCGGGGGTCGAGCCGGTACACCGTGCTCGGGTTGCCGCTGTCGTTCACCACGGCCGGGCCGTCGGGGCCCACGACCAGGCCGGACGCCTCGGCCAGGCGCTCGTCGGCGAGCTCGCAGCGCACCTGCGGGCCGGGCGGCACGGCCTCGGCGAGCGCGGCTGCGGGGGCACCGAGCAGGAGCACACCGGCCAGCGCGAGACCGAGCCGGTACCTGCAGGCGGGCACGACACCTCCTGGCGGGATCGAGCACGACTCCCCCAGTGTGACGGACGGCTTCGCCCGGTCAGGCGAGGCGGTGGGCCATCAGCTCGAGGGGGCCCCGATCACGGCGGCGCAGCCACAGCCAGGCGAACAGCACGTTCACCGTGGCGACGAGCACCCACAGCAGCACCGGCCACCACGGGCCGAGGCCGCCGAGCCGGCCGTTCAGACCGAGACCCCAGTCGTAGGCGAGGCCGCAGGCCACCAGGTTCTGCATCACGTAGCAGGTCAGCGCTGTGCGCCCGACGTCGGCCAGGCGGCGCGCGACGACACCCGGCCCCGAGCCGGCGAGGACGACGTGGGTGACGAGCGCCAGTCCGCCGACCGCGACGAGCGGGGCGGCGACGTAGCGCTCGACGAGGAACCAGTCGCTGCCCGCCCACGTGGTGGCGGCGTTCAGCGCGATCCCGACACCGAGGCCCCAGCCCGCCAGCCGCACGCGCAGGCGTCGCGCGCCGATGCCGGAGCCGAACACGTCCGCGCGGACGAGGCGGACGGCGACCAGGAACAGGACGACGGCCTGCGGGACGACGGCGAGGAGCTCCACCCGGTACACCGGGAACGCGACGATCCGGTCGCCGATCTGATCGGCCAGGCTCGCGGTCGACGCCGTCCGGGTGACCGCGGTCGAGGGCAGGACGAGCAGCGCCGCGGTCGCGCCGACGATCGCGAGGGCGAACGCTCCTCCGAGCCCGAGGATCCACCGGCGCTGGACACGATCACTGCGCCCGACCAGGTACGCGACGATCACGGAGGCGATCGCGTAGCCCATCAGGACGTCGTACTCGTACACCAGGACGTAGTGGATCAGTCCCTCGAGCCCCAGGACGCCGGCGCGGCGCAGGTACCGGCCGGGCCAGCGCACCCCCCGACGCACCGCCGAGCGGTACTGCAGCTCCAGCCCGACGCCGAACAGCAGCGTCAGCAGCGCCAGGAACTTCCCGTTCGCGAGGCCGAACAGGACCGCCTCCACCGCGCCCACGCCGTCGAGCGACGCCGGCGTCCACGAGGCCGCACCCCCGAGGTCGGTGATCAGCCACACGTTGGTGCCGAACGAACCCAGGATCGCGACGCCACGAGCGATGTCGAGCGCCCCGATCCGCGACGGCACGGGAGAGCCCGCACGGGCAGTGATCGAGTGAGCCTTGCCACCATGTCGAGGAGGCTGCCGGGCGCCGCGACGGACGACATCGATCGTTCGTCGTCGATCACCGCCGCACGACCGCGACCTTCGACGGGCGGGACGGACCGGGCGCACCGCCTCACGGCGGTCGACCCGGGCGCAGCGAGCCGTGGCGAGGTCCCGTCCGCGACGACGCAGCAGCGCGGCCAGGTCGGGCGACACCCGGGCGTGCAGCGCGGTGCCCTCGCCGGTGTGGCGCTCGGCGAGCACCTCGCCCTCGGCGTGCACCCGGGCCACCAGCGCGCCCTCGGTGTAGGGCAGCAGCACCTCGAGCTCGACCTCCGGGTGGGGCAGCGCCTCGGCGATGCGGCGGCGGAGCAGGTCGATGCCCTCGCCGGTGCGAGCGGAGACGAAGACCGCGCCGGACAGCGTCGCCCGCAGCTGCGCGAGCGCCATCGGGTCGGCGTCGTCGACCTTGTTGACCACCAGCAGCTCGGGCACCGCCCCGCGCCGTCGGTCTCCTCGAGGACACCGCGGACCGCCGCGATCTGGTCCTCGGCGGCCGGGTCGGCACCGTCGACGACGTGCAGCAGCAGGTCGGCCTCGGCGACCTCCTCGAGCGTGGAGCGGAAGGCGTCGACGAGCTGGTGGGGCAGGTGGCGCACGAACCCGACGGTGTCGGTGAGGGTGACCTCGCGGCCGTCGGCGGTCTCGGCCCGCCGGGTGGTCGGGTCGAGGGTGGCGAACAGGGCGTCCTCGACCAGCACCCCCGCGTCGGTGATCGCGTTGAGCAGGCTCGACTTGCCGGCGTTGGTGTAGCCGCCGATGGCCACCGACGGCACGGCGCGCTGGCGCCGGCGACCGCGCCCGCGCTTGGTGTCGCGGACGGTGCGCATGCCCTCGATCTCGCGACGCAGCTTGGCGATGCGCTGGTGGATGCGCCGCCGGTCGGTCTCGAGCTTCGTCTCACCCGGACCGCGGGTGCCGACGCCGCCGCCGCCCGAGCCGCCGCCCGCGCCACCGCCCTGCCGGGACAGCGACTCGCCCCACCCGCGCAGACGCGGCAGGAAGTAGCGCAGCTGGGCGAGCTCGACCTGGGCCTTGCCTTCCCGGGACCGGGCGTGCTGGGCGAAGATGTCGAGGATCAGCGCGGTCCGGTCGACCACCTTGACCTTGAGCTTCTCCTCGAGCTGGCGCAGCTGGCCGGGCGAGAGCTCGCCGTCGGCGATGACCGTGTCGGCGCCGGTCGCGGCCACGGTCTCGCGCAGGTCGGCGACCTTGCCCGAGCCGATGAACGTGGCCGGGTCGGGGTTCTGGCGGCGCTGGACGAGACCGTCGAGGACCTGCGAGCCGGCCGTCTCGGCGAGCCGGGCGAGCTCGGCCAGGGACGCCTCGGCCTGCGCCGACGTGCCCTCGGTCCAGACCCCGACCAGGACGACCCGCTCCAGGCGCAGCCGCCGGTACTCGACCTCGGTGACGTCGGTGAGCTCGGTGGACGCGCCGACGAGCCCGGGCACGCGGCGCAGCGAGCTGCGCTCCTCGAGGTCGAGGGAGCCGGTGGTGGTGTCCCGATCGCCCGGCTCGACGCCCTCGTCGGCCGCGGGGCCGTCGAGGCGGATCGGGGGCCGTCACGCGGCCGGGACGGCCGACGGGGGACGGGGACGTGGGGACCGAGGACGCTGCAGGTTCTGTCATCTTGCCGTCCATGGTCCCACGAGCGGCAACGCGTTTACCAGGTCGAGACCGGGAGGGGTACGGGCGGGCCGGTCAGCCGACGCCGGTCGGCACGCGGCGGGCCTCGACCCAGCGCGCCGCGTCCTGCGGACCCGCGCCGAACGTGCCCCGCGCGACCAGCTCGGCCGGGCCCCGCAGCGTCGAGGTGCTCTCGCCGACGGTGACGGCGAGCGCCCCGCCCGGGGTGTGCACCGTGACCTCGCCGGTGTCGAGCCCGGCGTGGTGCAGGGCGGCGACGGCGCCGGCGACGGTCCCCGTGCCGCAGGACAGCGTCTCCCCCGACCCGCGCTCGTGGACGCGCAGCCGGACCGCGCCGTCGCGGATCGGGGTCAGGACCTCGACGTTGACCCCCGCCGGGAACAGCGCGGTGTCGTAGCCGGGGGCCGCGGCCAGGTCGAGGGCGTCGAGCGGCGCGACGGTCTCGGTGGTGACGCACGCCAGGTGCGGGTTGCCGACGTCGACCGCGAGCCCGACCAGCTCGTGGGCGCCGACGCGGGCGGTCGAGGCCGGACCGACGCGGGCCGGTCCCATGTCGACGGTGACGTCGTCGTCGGGGGCGCCGACGGTGACCGTGCGGACCCCCGCGCGGGTCGCGATCGGGTGGGTGCCCGGCAGCACGAGACCGGCCTCGACGAGGTAGCGCCCGAAGACGCGGATGCCGTTGCCGCACATCTCGGCGATCGACCCGTCGGCGTTGCGGTAGTCCATGAACCACTCGGCCTCGTCGGGCACGTCGGGCACCCAGCCGCTGGCGGCGTCGGTCCGCAGCACCCGCAGGACCCGTCGGCGCCCAGCCCGCGGCGCCGGTGGCAGAGCGCCCGCACCAGCGCCCCGGCGTCGCCGTCGAGGTCGAGGCGACCGTCGGGGTCGGTCAGCACGACGAAGTCGTTCTCCGTGCCGTGGCCCTTGACGAACGGGATCGGCTCCACCCGGCCAGCCTACTGATCGAGCAGTTCGAGCACCGTCGCCACCAGCCCGGGCTCCCCCGTCGAGCCAGCAGACCCGCTCGTCGCGGCGGAACCACGAGCGCTGCCGGCGCACGAGACGCCGGGTGGCGACCACGATGCGCCGGCGGGCCTCGGCCAGGTCGCGCACCCCCTCGGCGCCGTCGAGCAGGTCGATCACCTCGCGGTAGCCGACGGCGCGGGAGGCGGTGGTCCCCTCGCGCAGCCCCCCGGCGAGCAGGCCGCGGACCTCCTCGACCAGGCCCGCGGCGACCATGGCGTCGACCCGGGCCTCGACCCGCGCGTCGAGTGCGGCGGTGTCGCGGTCGAGCCCGACGAGCAGCGCGTCGTGCCGCGGCCGTCCGGGGCGGGGCAGGCTCGCCGCGAACGGTCGCCCGGTGAGCTCGACGACCTCGAGGGCCCGCACGATGCGCCGCCCGTTGGAGGCGAGGATGCCCGCCGCCGCGTCACCGTCGACCGCGCGCAGCCGCTCGTGCAGCGCCGGGGCGCCGTGCTCGGCGAGGTCGGCCTCGAGCCGGGCGCGCAGCGCGGGGTCGGTGCCGGGGAAGGCGAGGTCGTCGAGGACCGCCTGGACGTAGAGGCCCGAGCCGCCCACCACGACCGGGACCCGGCCGCGTCCGCGGACCGCGTCGACGGCGGCGCGCGCGTCGCGCTGGTACGCGGCGACGGTGGCGGTGTCGGTGACGTCGAGGACGTCGAGCAGGTGGTGGGGCACGCCGCGGCGCTCGGCCGCGGTCGGCTTCGCGGTCCCGATGTCCATGCCGCGGTAGAGCTGCATCGCGTCGGCGTTGACGACCTCGCCGTCGAGGGCCTCCGCGAGCGCGACCGCGAGGTCGGTCTTGCCCGTCGCGGTGGGGCCGACGACGGCGACGGGACGGGGCGGCCGACGGGGCGCGACCCTCACCGGTGCCACACCGCCACGTGGTAGGCGACGCCGAACGGCGCCGAGGAGTGCAGCAGGCGGGCGCTGCGCGGTGCGGGCATCGCGCCGGCCAGGACCTGCCACGGCACCCGCCCGCCCGCGAGCAGCGCGTCGGACAGCGCCGGGTCGAGCGCGGCGAGCGCCTCGGCGTCACCCGTCGCGAGGGCGTCGGCGACGCCGCGGTCGTAGGCGGCGGCCCGCGCGTCGTACGCCCCGGGCGCGCGGTCGGTGTGGGTGGCGCGCCGTCGCCGAGGACGAGCAGCCCCACCGTCTCCCCCTGCGCGGCCGCCAGGTCGGCGCCGTACCGGCGGGCGGTCGCGGGGTCGGTCGTGGCGGGCGGCACGTGGGCCGTCACCCGCACGGCGTCGTCGCCCACCGCGTCGCGCAGCCATCCCGCGACCAGGACCGGCAGCGGCAGCGCGGGGTCGGGCTCCCGGCCCGCGGCGTCGGGACCGAGCGCGACGCGCACGTCGACCCCGAAGCCGGCGAACGTGCCGCGCGTCGCGGGCCCGTGGGTGGCCGTGCCGTCGCTGCCGGTCGCCGTGCCGACGGCGAGCCACCGCGTGCCGTCGGCCGCGAGCGCGCGCCCCGCCGCGACGCACGCCTCGCGGAGCTCGGCCGTCTCGCCCGCCGCGGCGCCCGCGAGCTCCGGGACGAGCAGGGGCGGGTGCGGCACCACCACGGCCGTCCCGATCACGTCCGGCACGCTACCGAGCAGGGAGGGCGACCGGTCCTCCGCGCGGGGTCGTGGGAGCGCTCGGCGCCGGTCGTCGCAGGTCGGGCGTGCGTCGCGTGTGCCGGAGCTGTTTGAATGCCCCCGACCGGCCGAAGGGGAGGAGTACGCGGTGACGAGCGATGAGCAGGCCCCGCAGCACGTGGACGGGCCGCCCGACGCCGCCGTCGACCCGGACGTCAGCCCGGACGTCGACCCGGACGTCGACCCGTTCGACGTCGACCAGGGCGTCGGTCCCGACGCCGGGCCAGAGGCCGACACCACGGTCGACCCGGCTCTCGTGGACGGGACGACGCCGTCGACCCCGGCCGAGCTGCTCGCCGAGGTCCGCGCCGACACCGCGGCCGAGGCCGGGCCTAGCCGAGGACGCTCCCGTCGACGCCGCCGCGCCCGCTCCCGTCGACACCGGCCCCGTCGACGCCGGTCCCGCCCCCACCGACGCCGCGCCGCCCGCCCCGGCGCCCCCGCCGTCCCCCTCCCCAGCGCCTTCGGCTCGGTCCCGGCCGCCGAGGCCGACCCGGGTCGCTGGGGCCGCGTCGACGACGACGGCACCGTCTACGTGCGCGACGGCGACGCCGAGCGCGCGATCGGCTCGTGGCAGGCGGGCGACGCCGAGGAGGGCCTGCGCCACTTCGCCCGCCGGTTCGACGACCTGCGCACCGAGGCCGAGCTCCTCGTCACCCGGCTCGCCACGGGCCGCGGCGACGCGAGGACGATCCTGCGGGGCGCGGTCGCACTGCGCGAGCGGGTCGACGGGGCCGCGGTGGTCGGCGACCTGGGCGCGCTGCGGGCCCGCCTCGACGCCGTCCTGGTCGGCGCCGAGGAGGCCGGGGAGCAGGAGCGCGTCGCCCGCGCCGGGGCCCGCGAGGAGGCGGTCGCGCGCAAGGAGGCGCTGATCGCCGAGGCCGAGACCCTCGCCGAGGAGACCACGCGCTGGAAGCACGCCGGCGACCGGTTCGCCGCGATGCTCGACGAGTGGAAGGAGGTCAAGGGGCTCGACCGCAAGACCGACGACGCGCTGTGGAAGCGCTTCGCGCGTGCCCGCGAGACCTTCACGCGGCGCCGTGGCGCGCACTTCGCCGAGCTCGACCGCGCGCGGACCGCCGCCCGGACCCGCAAGGAGGAGCTGGTCGCCGAGGCCGAGGGCCTCACCGACTCGACCGACTGGGGCACGACGGCCGGGCGCTACAAGGACCTCATGGTCGAGTGGAAGGCGGCCGGGCGCGCCAGCAAGGAGGCCGACGACGCGCTGTGGACGCGGTTCCGCGGCGCCCAGGACACGTTCTTCGCCGCCCGCTCCGCTGCGTTCGACGAGCGCGACGCCGAGTTCGCCGACAACGCCCGCGCCAAGGAGGCCCTGCTCGTCGAGGCCGCCCGCATCGACCTCGCCGACGTCGACGCCGCCCGCGCGGCGCTGCGCGACGTCCAGGAGCGGTGGGACTCGCTCGGCAAGGTCCCGCGCGAGCGGGTCAAGGAGTTCTCGACGCGGCTCAAGGAGGTCGAGGACCGCGTGCGCGGTGCCGTCGACCGGCACTGGCAGCGCACCAACCCCGAGACCGAGGCCCGGCTCGAGCAGTTCCGGGCCCGCGTCGAGCAGTACGAGGCGCAGGCCGCCAAGGCGCAGGCCGCGGGCGACCGGCGCCGCGCGCAGGAGGCCGAGCGCCAGGCCGCTCAGTGGCGCGAGTGGCTGACCACCGCGGAGCAGTCGGGCGGATAGCCGGCCGCGTCACCCCGCCTGTCGGCGGCGAGGGGCGCGCCGGCCTCCCGGCGGAGCTCCATCACCTCGGCCAGGTGCGCCTCCAGCACGGCGGCCCGCACCTCGCGCTCCTCGTCGTTCACGTCGGCGACGGAGCGCACGGCCTCCGCGGCGTCCGCGAGCAGCTGGTCGTTGACGGCCGTGAAGTGGTCGCGCAGCGCCGCTGGATGCCGCGCAGCTGAGCGCGCTGGTGGTCGCCGAGCCGGAAGTTGGCGGCGTCGAGGAGCTTCGACACCGCCGCCCGGCCCTCGGTCCGGCGTCTCTCGCGGGTGGTCCGGCGGTCCTCGAGGAACGTGTAGAGGCCGAGCAGGAGCCCCGCCCCCACCGAGTAGACGCTGATCAACTTCTCGCCCGCGAGGCTGGTCAGGACACCGACCATGAGGATGCCGCCGTAGGAGCCGCGCACGCTGTTGACCACCCGCGACACCATGCCGCCCCCGCCGCTCGGCGCCTCGCTCGACGGGATGCGACCCAGCGCCGCGGTCGGCTCGTCCACCAGGGCCGACGGCGTCGGGACCGGGACGGCGGAGCGCGCGTCGCCCCCGGCGAGCTCGCCCGCGACGCGACGTCCGAGGGCGTCGGCGCGGACCTTCAGCACCTCGTAGTTCTCCGTCGCGGCGCTCTCGATCCTCGCGCGCAGCACGGCGTCGAAGGCGTCCCAGTCGGCGAGCGGGTCGGCGTCGGCGAGCTCGCCCTCGCCGAAGGTCAGCACCTCGCGCAGGCGTTCCCGGAGGTCGAAGTCGACCGCGGCGAACAGGTCGGTCACGCCGTCGCCGAGCGTGAGCTGCCAGGCCGCGGACCGGCGCTTGCGGTGCGCCAGCTCCTCGGTCGCGCGTCGTCTCCGCTCCCGCGGCGTCCCCCGGTCGGCCTGCAGCCGCCGCAGTTCCTCGGCCCAGTCGGGCGCGACCTGGTCGAGGGTGACGCGCACCTCGTGGAGGACCGCCTCCCTCAGCCTGGCCTCGACGCCGGTGTCGACCCGGTCGCGCACGTGCTCGAGCAGCTGGGGGATCCCCGAGGCGATCATCAGTGGCTCGTCACCGCTCCGCCAGCCCCGCTCGCACATGGCCGTCGAGATCGGCAGCAGCGGGACCGGCGGCGTGTCGAGGTCGGCCTCCCGCAGGCGTTGCCGGCACGCCCGTTGCAGCGCGGTGAGGTCGGCGCAGGCCTCGTGGTTCGTGAGGATCCCCAGCACGGGGATCTCCAGTTCCCGGAGGCGGGCCAGCGTGTCGAGCTCGAGCCGGCCGTACTCCCGGGCCTCGGCGACGAAGAACACGACGTCGGCGGACCCCGGCGCGGGGATCGCTCCCCCGCCCGGGCTGCCGGGCACGCCGGCGACCGACGCCCCCGGCAGCCACTCCGTCGCCACCCGGCGCAGCAGGTGGGCGAGCATGTCGGCCCCGTGACCCGCGCTGAACCCGATCCGCAGCAGGCGCCCGCCCAGCCGTGACCGGGCGCCCCGGAGCCGCTCGACCAGGTCCTCCCGTCCGGCCTCGAGCGCGAGGCTCTCCGTGCGCTCGACCAGACGACGCAGATCTGCGCTGCCCGGGACGACGGGCCGCAGCATCACCGACACGATGACCCCTGTTCTCGTTCGCCGGCCCGATCAGTGTCCGGCGAGGTGGTCGTGGTCCAGCGTGTGGTGGTCGGTCAGCCCCGCGGCCGCGTCGGCCGTCGGGTCGTCGGGCGTCAACCCGCCGCCGAGACCGTGCAGGTCCTGAGCGGACTGATCACCCGCCGTCGTGTCGACCGCCGCCGCGTGCGGATCGGTGCTCGCTGTCGTCGGCGTCGTGTCGTCCACGGGGTGCGACCCCGTTGCCGCGGCCGAGGCGGCGTCCTGCTCGGCGTCGACGGCGGCGCGCGGTTCGGGCACGTGGACCGCGTTCGGTTCGGGCGCCGTGTCGGTCGGTGACGTGGGCGCGACGGGACCGGCGTCGCCCGGCCCGGTCGTCGGCGCGGGGCCGCCTTCGCCGGTGCTCGGCGACGGGGCGGGGTCCGGAGTGGACGGGACGTGGTCGGGAGCGGCCGGCGCGACGCGCGCGGCGCCCCCGCCGCTCGGGGCGTGCTCGTCCCCGGACCCGTGGTCCACTGGCGGCGGACCGGTCTGAGCCGGCGCCCCGTCGGGGACGTGTCCGCCCGCCCCGTCGCCGTGCGGCACGTCGCCGGTGGGCCCCTGCCCGCCCGACCCGACGGAGCCCGGTGGCGTCGTCGGCATCCCGTCGCCCTGCCCGTCGGAAGCGTGACCCGCTCCCGGCGACGCGGGGTCGCCGGGTGCCGGGCTCGCGCCGTGCCCCGGGCCCGTCGAGGGCTCCGCCGGTCTCGCCGGTCGGTGTGTCCACGCCGGTGGCCTGCCCGACGGTCTGGCCGAGCGGCTGCGACGCCAGAGGCGTCTCGGAGTCGAGCACGACCGGGGTCGCCACCGCGGCGGGCAGGACCCCGCCGGCCGCCCCCGGCTGGGTCGTCGGGCTCGTGGTCGTCGTGGGTGAGCCGGTGCTCGGCCCCGGCTGAGCCTGTCCGGAATCGAGGCCGTGGGCGACGTCGGCCAGCCCGGGCTGGAGGGGCGTGGACGCGTCGACGGCTCCAGGGGTCGGGCTCGGGGCCGTGACGTCCGGTCCCTGCTCGCCCGAGGTCGGCTGCTCGGTCGGCGGCGGCGGGTCCTCCGCGAGCTGCGGCAGTTCCGTGGTCGGCGGGTCCATCGGCTGCTCGCCCACCGGCGGATCCCCACGGGCTGCTCACCCACCGGCGGATCCACCGGCTGCTCATCCGCCACCGGCTCCACGTCCACCGGCGGATCCACTGGCGGCTGTTCGACCGGAACGTCCGGGTCTGCACCGTGGGGTCCACCGGCACGATGTCCGGACCACCGGGGGGCGGGGCCTGGCCGCCCGGTCCGGGATGAGGTCCGATCCGGGCTGGTGCGGGTGGCCACCGTGTGGGTGGCCACCGTGGTGGGCCACCGCCCCACCACGGCCGGTGCTCGGGCTCGCGCTCCCACCCACCGTCGCGTCCCGGGTGCTCGGGGGCCTGGTGGTGGCGTCCGTGCCCCTGGTGCTCGGCGGGTTCGGCGTGGCGACCGTGATCGTGACGGCCGAGATCGTGACGGCCCGGAGCGGGCTCCACCGGTGCCCGGGGTCGTCGTGTCGACCGTGCTCCTGGACGTGGCTCTGCTGGTGGTGCCGCCCGACGGGCTCGTGCGCACGGCCGTGGTCCTCGCGGACCGGGTGCTCGCGATGCTGATGGCCGTGGTGATGACCGTGGTGGTGCTCGTGGCGGTGCCAGCCACGCCAGTCGTGATCGGGCCGGTAGTGGTCGCGCACCCACTGGGCGAAGCTCTCGTGGTACCAGTGGGTCGGCTCGTGCCAGCCCTCGGGCGGGTTCCAGCCCGCCGGCGGGTACCAGCCCCAGGGGACCACCCAACCCATCCCGTCCACCCACACCGGACCCCAGTAACCGGGGGTCGGGAGCGTCGCGTCCGGGCCGGGATCGGCCGGAGCCGGTCCCGGCGCGCCGGCGCCAGGGACGGCGGCCCCGGGACGGCGGGGGCGTCCGGGTCCGGACCGGCTCCCGGAGCGCCGGTCGCCGTGGCGGCCGGCGCCGGTTCGCTCGTCGCCGCCGGCGGGACGGCCACCGCGCCCGACTCGGGCTCGACCTGCTGGCTCGGCGCAGGGTCTTGTGACACCGGAACGTCCCCCCGATCGACGTCCGGCACGTCGGTGCCGGACCGCTGCACAGTCGGCAGCGGCGACTCCACCCGTCGCGCTGCCCCTCTGGACCGCGGCCGTCGTCCGGTGTGAAGGCGAGCGACTGCCGCGGGACCGATCGTCACGCCGCGGGCGGCCCGGTGTCAGCGCGTGCCCACCGGCTTCCACTCCATCGGGTGGAACTCGCCCGAGGCCGGTGCCCGGAGGAGTGGAACAGGTGACGCTGGAGCGCATGACGCCCGTCGGATCAGCGTCGCCGGGGTCTGATGATCACTGGTGGGTGACCGACGACGATCGCCTCAGCAGCACGACCAGGGGCAGGCTCACGACGACGAGCAGCGCACACGCCAGGAACGCGCCGGGGATGCCGACGCCCGCGGCGAGGAGCCCGACGGCCAGCGCGCCGAGCGCCGTGCCGGTGTCGAACGAGGCGTTCCACGCCGCGCTCGCCGCACCCTGGCGGGGCGTGCGCGCGAAGGCCTCGACCAGGGTCAGGTTCTGGACCGCCCCGTAGCCGACCCCGAACAGCAGCGCCGCGGCGCACAGCACGACGGCCGCACCGCCGGCCAGCCCGACCGCGACGCCCGCGCACCCGACCGCCGCGACCACCTGCGCGACCGGGAGGAGCCAGCGCGAGCCGACCCGGTCGACGAGCACGCCCGAGCCGAAGCGGCACACCGCCGCCGCGACGCCGAACAGCGCGAGCGCCACGACGGCGAGCGACCCGTCGGACGCGGCGAGCGGCAGGAACGTGAACAGCCCGCCACCGGCCAGCGTCACCACCAGCAGCAGCACCGACGGCACCGCGACCCCGATCACCTCGCGACGGGTCACCCCGCCGTGGTGCACCCTGCCGCCCGGTTCGTCGGGCCCGGCCCCGCGCGCGACGGCGACGACGAGCGGCAGCGCGAGCAGCGGCGCCAGCCCGGCGAGGGCCACGATCGCGAAGTGCCCGGACAGCGTGAGCGCGACGCCCAGCGGGACGGCGACCAGGTTCGGCACGGCGATGACCAACCCGTACAGGCCCACCGCCTCCCGGCGCTCGGGCGGGGCGATGCGCGCGGTCAGCGCGGCGCCGAGCACGGTCACGACGGCGAAGCCGACGCCGCGCACGATCGACACGGCACCCAGCCAGACGAGGTCGTGGCCGAGCAGCAGCAGCGGGGTCGGCGCCCCGAGCGCGACCAGCCCGACCGCCAGCACCGGCGCGGTGCCGAGGCGCGAGGCCGCCAGGGGCACCAGACCCTGGGCGAGCACGGTCGCCGTCAGCATCGCCGCCGTCACCGCCCCGGCGGTCTCGACCGGCGCCCCGCCCTGCACCGCCCACGACGGCAGGGCGGAGAGGGTGAGGAAGAAGCTGGTGAACGCGACGAGGGTCTGGGCCAGCAACGCCCGCAACGCGGGCAGGCGCAGCAGCGAGGGCCGGCGGGCCGTGCCGGCGGGCACTACTCGCGCGACAGGGCGTACCCCGCCCACCGGAAGGCGAGGACGGCCGTCGCGACCAGCGCGAGGACGAGGCCCGCGCCGGGACCCTGGCCACCGGCGGTGTTCTGCGACCACACCGCCCAGAGGCCGGTCACCGTCGTCACCGTCGAGCCGGCCGCGGTCACGAACACGACCACCCACCGGCGGGTCAGCACGCTCAGCGCCGTCCCCAGCGCACCGAACGCGAGCGCGAGGATCCCGAACAGGCGCGGCAGCACGCTGATCCCCGGAGCGCCGCGCACGACGTCCCACCCCGACGCGCTCAGCGTCGGCGTCACGACCCACGGCAGCACGGTCGCGAGGAGCAGCACGACGACCGCGACGGCGGCGACGAGCACGCCCGGGCCGAACGCGACCTCCCGGCCGACCGACGAGCGGGCGCGCACGCTGGTCCCGGTGTCGTACCGGCCCGTGCCGTACGGGTCACGTTCTCCCGGCCCGGGCGGGTCGACCCGGCCGGCTCCCTGGTCGCTCATCGGACGGGGCTCCCCACCGGCGCCGAGGTCACACCGCACGCCGACAACGGGTTCGCGTCCACCGGCGGCTCGGGCGGTCGGCCGATCGACGGCAGTCCGAGCGGCGTGGAGCGGGGCGTGGTCGGGCGGCGCCCGGCGTCGTGGGCGTCGCCCGCGCGGGTCCGGCGGTGCGACCGCACGTCGCCGTCGGCCACGACGTGGTGCGGCGCGCCGTAGGTGGCACGCACCGAGACGACGTCGCCGGGCCGGACCTCGCCGTCGAGCGCCGTCCCGACCGGCGTGAAGTGCACGAGGCGGCCGTCGAGCGCCCGGCCGCTCATCCGCCGGGTGGCGGCGTCCTTGCGGCCCTCACCGGAGGAGACGACGAGCTCGAGGTCGCGCCCCACCTGGGCCCGGTTGCCCTCGAGCGAGATCTCCTCCTGCAGCGCCACGAGCCGGTCGTAGCGCTCCTGCACCACGGCCTTGGGGACCTGGTCGGGCAGCGTCGCCGCCGGGGTCCCGGGCCGCGGGGAGTACTGGAAGGTGAAGGCCTGGCTGAACCGCGAGGCGGCGACGACGTCGAGCGTGGCGGCGAAGTCGTCCTCGGTCTCGCCGGGGAAGCCGACGATGATGTCGGTGGTCAGCGCCGCGTCGGGGAGGGCCGCGCGGACCTCGGCGACGATGTCGAGGTAGCGCCGCTGCCGGTACGAGCGACGCATCGCCTTGAGCACGCGGTCGGAGCCTGACTGCAGGGGCATGTGCAGCTGCGGGCAGACGTTCGGGGTCTCGGCCATCGCGGTGATCACGTCGGTGCTGAAGTCGCGCGGGTGCGGGCTGGTGAAGCGCACGCGCTCGAGGCCCTCGACGTCGCCGCACGCGCGCAGCAGGTCGGCGAACGCGGTACGCCCGGCCGGGCGGTCGTCGGCGTACGCGCCGAAGCCGGAGCCGTAGGCGTTGACGTTCTGACCGAGCAGCGTCACCTCGAGCACGCCCTCGGCCACGAGCGCCTCGACCTCGGCGAGGATCTCGCCGGGCCTGCGGTCGACCTCCTTGCCGCGCAGCGAGGGCACGATGCAGAAGGTGCAGGTGTTGTTGCAGCCCACCGAGATCGACACCCACCCCGACCACGACGAGTCGCGGCGCGCGGGCAGGTGCGACGGGAACGTCTCGAGCGCCTCGAGGATCTCGACCTGCGCCTCGCCGTTGTGGCGGGCGCGGTCGAGCAGCGTCGGCAACGAGCCCGTGTTGTGGGTGCCGAACACGACGTCGACCCACGGGGCCTTGCGCACGACCGTGTCGCGGTCCTTCTGCGCGAGGCAGCCGCCGACCGCGATCTGCAGGTCGGGACGGCGCGCCTTCTCGGGGGCGAGGCGCCCGAGCTGCCCGTAGAGCTTGTTGTCGGCGTTCTCGCGCACCGCGCAGGTGTTGAACACGACGAGATCGGCGTCGTCGGCGTCCGGTGCGACGACGTAGCCCGACTCCTCGAGCACGCCGGCGAGGCGCTCGGAGTCGTGCACGTTCATCTGGCACCCGTGGGTGCGGATGTGATAGCTGCGCGGTCGGTCCATCGTGGTCCAGCGTATGCCCTCGGTCCCCTACGCTCTCCCGCATGGGGCGACAGACGATCGAGCGCTCGGCGCGGACCGCCGCCGCGCCCCCGGTCGTGTACGCGCTGCTGCGTGACGGCTCGACCTGGCCGGCCTGGGCCCCGGTGGCCCGCTTCGAGCTCGAGCGCCCCGGCCCCGACGACCGCCCGGGCGAGCCGGAGGGCGTGGGCGCCGTGCGCGTGTTCGTCCAGGGACGCGTCCGCGGGCGCGACGAGGTCACCGGCTTCGAGCCCGACCGCTCGTTCTCCTACCGCAACCTCTCGGGCCTGCCGCTCCGCGACCACGAGGGGCGCGTCGACCTGGTCCCCGACGGCGACGGCACCCGGATCACGTGGCGGGTCTCCTTCGACGGCCGCTGGCCCGGGACCGGACCGCTCCTGCGCCTCGCCCTGCTGCGGTTCTACCGCGACACCGTCGACGGCCTGGCCCGGCACGCCCCGCTGGTGTGACGGTGCCGTCCCGCCGCGTGGTCCTCGGTGCGCTCGGGGTGCTCGGGGCCGCGTCGGTCCTCGGCTGCTCCCGCGACGCCGACGCCGCGCCGGTGGGGCTCGCGACCGGCGGCCCGCAGGGCGTCTACGCCCGTCTCGGCGAGGCGCTCGTCGAGCGCTGGCACGACGACCTCGGCCTCGCGACCCGCACCGTCGCGAGCGAGGGCTCGGTCGACAACGTGGGCATGCTCGTCTCGGGCCAGGCCCAGGTTGCCTTCTGCGCCGCCGACGTGGCAGTCGATGGCGCGGTCGACGGCGCCCGTCCCCGCGTCCCGCTGCAGGCGCTGGCCCGGGTGCACGACGACGCGATCCACGTCGTCGTCCCCGCCGAGTCGCCGGTGCGCCGCCTCGCCGACCTCGCCGGACGCCGGGTCTCGGTCGGCGCCCGCAACTCCGGGGTCCTCGTCATCGCCCCGCGCCTGCTCGCCACGGTCGGGCTCACCGCCGAGCGCGACCTCGCCGCGTCGTTCCTCGGGCTCGGCGACTCGGTCACCGCCCTCGAGCGCGGCGAGATCGACGCGTTCTTCTGGTCGGGCGGCGTCCCGACCGCCGGGGTCGAGGCCCTCGCCGCGGCCCGGCCCGTCCGCCTGCTCGACCTCACGGAGGAGACCGCGGCGCTGCGGGCCCGCTACCCGGTGTACGACGTGACGCCCGTGCCGGCCCGGACCTACGGCCTCGCCGAGCCGGTCACGACCACCTCGATCCGCAACGTCCTGCTCGTCACCGCCGACATGCCCGACGACCGCGCCGAGGCCCTGACCCGCGTGCTCCTCGACCGGCGCGCCGAGCTCGCCGCCACCGACCCCGCCGGGCGCGCGATCGACCCCCGTGCCGCGATCGGCACCCAGCCGGTCCCCCTGCACCCCGGCGCGGTCCGGGCCTACCGGGCGCTGAAGGGCATCTGATCGAGAACGACGCGGCGCCTTTCGCGCGTTGCACGACATGACGAGCACTCGGCTAGCGCGGTCCAGGCGTTCGAAACGGACTCGCGCCATCGCCTCGCGCCGCCGACGCCGCCGACGTCGCCCACGCTCGATCGAGCAACTCTGTCGGACCCCCTGGCTATGGTTCGAACATGCGATCGAACACCGGGGTGGAGACGAGGGACGAGGTCAGCGCCGAGCTGACCTCGATGCTCGCGCGCCTCGGTGAGCTCGCCGACGACGCCGCGGAGGCTTCCGGCGTACCCGACGCGGTGCGCATCGATCGCCTCGCGCTGATGGAGAAGCTGCGCGGTGCACTGGCGGCCGCACAGCACGGCGAGATGGTCGGGTTCGCCCGCGGCCAGGTCGAGGCGCAGCAGGAGGAGATCGTCTCCGGTCGGCTCGATCCCACCAAGCTCGGCCGCGGCATCGCCGACCAGATCGCCCTCGCCTGCCACGTCTCCCCCTGGACGGGCTCCCGTCGGCTCGGCACCGCCCGGGCCCTGCACGCCGAGCTGCCGTCGACCCGCGCGAGGCTCCGCGACGGCGCCATCAGCGAGGAGAGCGCGGAGAAGGTCGTCTCCGAGACCCGGCACCTCAATCACGAGGTCCGCCTGCTCGTCGACAAACAGCTCGCCCAGGCCGGGATCGACCAGCTCAGCCCGCGGAAGGCAGCCGCCCTCGCGCAACGCCACGCCTACGAGGCCGATCGGGCCGGCTACACCGAGCGCGGACGGACGGCGCGGAAGGACCGCCGGGTCACCCTCCGGCCCGCGCCCGACACGATGGGCGTGCTCTCGGGATTGCTGCCCGTCGAGCAGGGCGTCGCGTGCATCGCGGCCCTGCGCCGCCACGCCGACGTCGTCATCGCGTCCGGCGACACCCGCAGCCGCGACCAGATCCAGGCCGACACCCTGGTCGAGCGCGTCACCGGCCAGACGAAGGCGGGCGACCTGAACGTCGAGGTCGGCATCACGATGCCGGTCGAGGCCCTCGTCGACCCCGACTGCGATGCGCCCGCCGAGCTGATCGGGCACGGCCCCCTGCCCAGCGGCATCGTCCGCGATCTCCTGCGCGACACCGAGGGCAGGCGATGGTGGCGGCGCCTGTTCACCCGGCCGGGCGCCGTCAACGCGCAGAACCCGCTGATCGGCGGCGATCCGCGCCGACGCCGTTTCGACGGCGTCCTGGCCCACCTGTCGGCCTGCGTGACGGCGGACGCTGCCGCGACCCCTTCTGCGACGCCCCGATCCGCCACACCGACCACATCAAGCAGGCGCGGGCCGGCGGCCCGACCAGCTACACCAACGGGCGGGGCGTCTGCGTCCGCGGCAACATGGTTCGCGAGATGCCGGGCTGGGACATCGAGCTGATCCACGACGGTCTCGATCGCGAGCCGCACACCGTCCGGACGACCACGCCGACCGGACACACGTACCTCAGTCGGGCCGGTCCATGACGCGGAGTGCGACGCGCTCGCCGGTCGCGGCCTGGCCCATCCAGTCGCCGACGTGGCGCCCGCGCAGGACCCGGTTGGACGCGACGACGCCGTCCGACTCGAAGCAGTGGACGGTCTCGATGGTGCGGTCGGCGAACGCGTCGCGCAGCGCTGCCATGACGACGTACACACCCGAGCGATCGGCCGGACGATCCGGCCCTGCGGTCCGGTTCCGGAAGTCGGGGTGGACGAACTCGTCGATGAGATCGAGTCGTCCCTCGGCCTGGACCCGCCGCACGAACTCCGCGCTCGCGCGACGTTGCGGTTGCCCGTCCAGGACGCTGCTCCCCATTCGCGACGACCCGGTCAGGACGGATGATGCCGCGCCGACGGCCGACGGCAGCCGCAGGACCACCGCAGCCCGCCGTCGTCGGGCAGCTGCAGGCGCAGGTCGCCGCCGCCGCGCTCGGCGGAGCGGGCGGCGATGGCCAGGCCGAGACCGGAGCCCCGTGCCGTCGACGCCCCGCTGGGCCGGGGAGCGCCAGAACCGGTCGGTCGCGCGTTCGAGCTCGCCGGGCTCGAGGCCGCGGCCGTGGTCGCGGACGGCGATCTCGACGGCGTCGTCGGCGCGGGCCGTCGCGAGCTCGACCTCGGTGCCGGGCGGGGCGTACTTGACGGCGTTGTCGAGCACGGCGTCGAGGACGGCGACCACGGAGTCGACGTCGGAGCGCGCGACGAGGCCGGCCGGGCCGCGCCGGCACAGGCGCAGGCCCTCGTGCTCGGCGAGCACGTGCCAGGCGTCGGCGCGCTCGGCGAGCAGCGGGTCGAGGGCATCGCGGCGCGCTGGGGCGGGCGGCCCTCGGCCTGGGCGAGCGCGAGCAGGGCGTCGAGCAGCGCGGCGAGCCGGTCGGTCTCCTCGAGGGCGGCGCCGTGCTCGTCGCGCAGCGTCGTCGTCGACGACCGCGTCGGGCTCGGCGAGCGCGGCACCGACGTTCTGCAGTCGCAGCCGCAGCGCCGTGAGCGGGTTGCGCAGCTGGTGGCCGGTGTCGGCGACGAAGGCGCGCTGCGACTCGAGCGCGTGGGTCACCCCGGCCGCCATCTGGTCGAAGTGGCGCGAGAGCCGCCGCAGCTCGGGCGGGCCGCGCCCGTCGCCGACCGGTTCGGGGGCCCGCCCGGCGCGGACCGCCGCCGCGACCCGGGCGGTCCCGGCGTCGAGCTCCTCGACCGGGGAGAGGATCCAGCGCACCAGCGGCAGCGCCACCGCCGCGGCGAGCCCGAGGGCCACCACGCCGGCCGCGGCGAGGACCGCCCAGCCGACCAGCGTCCGCTCGCGGACGGGCCACGACGGCGACACCGTCACCGCCGCGCCCCGGACCTCGCCGCCGACCAGGACCGGCTCGGCGAGCAGCAGCGGCTCGGTGTCCACGGCCAGACGTCTCGGGCGGCGCCGAGCGCTGCCCGCCAGCGCCAGCCCGCACGTCGCTGGTCGGCCGGGTCGACGTCGAGCGCGCCCGGCCGCGACTCGGCCAGGACGCGGCCGTCACGGTCGACGAGCGCCGCGGCGATGCCGTGCACCTCGTCGTAGCGGGCGAGCTCCGCCCCGAGCGGTCCCGGGTCGGCGTCGGTGACCGCGCGCTGGGCGAGGGCGGCGAAGCGGGTGGTGTCGCCGAGCCGGTCGGCGAACACGTCCGACGTCGTCGCGCCGTCGGTGGCGGCGGCCAGCGGCAGGCCCAGCCCGAGCACGAGCAGCCCGACGAGCACCGCGAACACGAGCAGCAGCCGGGTGCGCACCGCGCTCAGCCCCGGCCGCCGACGCCCGCACGAGGCGGTACCCGACCCCGCGCACCGTCGCGACGGTGCCCGGTCGTCCCAGCGTCGTCCGCAGCGTCGCGACGTGGACGTCGAGCGTGCGGTCGGCACCCGCCCAGCGCCGGCCCCAGACCTCGGCGACGAGGTGGTCGCGGGTGCACACCGCGCCCCGGGCGTCGGCGATCAGCGCCAGGACGGCGAACTCCTTGCGCGAGAGCGCCACCTCGCCGCCGTCGACGGTCAGCGTGTGCCGCGAGCGGTCGAGGACGACGCCCGGTCGACCGGCCGGCCCGGCGCGGGGCGGCGGCGGACCGCCGGGCTGCCCGCGCGGCGGCGCACGCACCGCGTGGATGCGCGCGACGAGCTCGCCGACGTCGTAGGGCTTGACCAGGTAGTCGTCGGCGCCGTGGTGCAGCCCGAGGATGCGCTCGTCGACCTCCCCGCGGGCGCTGACGACGATCACCGGGACGTCGCCCGCCTCGCGGATGCGCCGGCACACCTCGAGGCCGTCGACGTCGGGCAGGCCCAGGTCGAGCAGCACGACGTCGACCGCGTCGGGCTCGGCCAGGCGGGGCAGCACCGCGAGCCCGTGCGCGACGCGCTCGATCTCGAAGCCGTGGCGGACGAGGGCGCCACGCAGCGCGGCGGCGACGCGGTCGTCGTCCTCCACCACCAGCACCCGCACGGGCTCCCCCTCGCGTCACGCGTCGGATCCGTAACCCTAAGTCTTCCTCAAGACCGTGGACGTCCCGAACGGGTGACCGGCAGGGTCCCGGCGATGACCGAGCAGCAGGTCCCGGAGCCCCACGGCGGTACGCCGATGGTGCGCCTCGCCGGGGTCGACAAGCACTTCGGGGACCTGCACGTCCTGCGGGACATCGACCTCGAGGTCGCGCGGGGGCAGGTGGTCGTGGTCCTCGGACCGTCCGGGTCCGGCAAGTCGACGCTGTGCCGCACGATCAACCGGCTGGAGCCCGTCGACGGCGGCAGCATCGAGATCGACGGGACGACGCTGCCCGCCGAGGGCAAGGACCTCGCGGCGCTGCGCTCGGACGTGGGGATGGTCTTCCAGCAGTTCAACCTGTTCTCCCACATGACGATCCTCGACAACGTCACGCTCGCGCCGATGCGGGTGCGAGGCACCGCGCGGGCCGAGGCCCAGGAGCGCGCGCGGGCGCTGCTCGACCGCGTCGGCATCGGCAACCAGTCCGAGAAGTACCCCGCGCAGCTCTCCGGCGGCCAGCAGCAGCGGGTGGCGATCGCGCGGGCGCTCGCGATGGCCCCGAAGGTCATGCTCTTCGACGAGCCCACCTCCGCGCTCGACCCCGAGATGGTCGGCGAGGTCGTCGAGGTCATGGTCGACCTGGCGTCCGACGGCATGACCATGGTCGTGGTCACCCACGAGATGGGCTTCGCCCGCCGCACCGCGCACCGCGTCGTGTTCATGGCCGACGGCGAGATCGTCGAGGACTCGACGCCCGACCGCTTCTTCGCCAAGCCCGAGACCGACCGGGCGCGCGACTTCCTCGGCAAGATCCTCACCCACTAGCGTCGTACGGACGGAGCCCGCTCATGCGCCACGCCCTCCCGCGGGGCAGGACCCTCGGGGTGCTGCTCGCGATCCTCGCCCTGGCCTTCGGGGCCGCCTGCGGTCGTGAGGGCAGCCCCGGCGGCCAGCCGGTCGCGGGCTCGCAGGTGGCCCAGAACGTCCAGGTGCCGGGGTCGCCGACGTTCGCGGCGATGCAGCAGCGCGGCCGGCTCGTGCTGGGCATCAAGAACGACCAGCCCGGTCTCGGCCTGCAGGACCCGACCACCGGCCAGTACACCGGCTTCGACGTCGAGATCGGCCGCATGATCGGCGCCGGGCTGGGCTTCGGCCCCGACCGGATCGACTACCGCGTCGTCCCGTCGGCCGCCCGCGAGGACGCGATCGCCCGCGGCGACGTCGACCTCTACGTCGGCACCTACTCGATCACCGACGCCCGCAAGCAGCGCGTCGGCTTCGCCGGGCCGTACTACCTCGCGGCGCAGGACCTGCTGGTCCGCGGGGACGACCAGAGCATCACCGGCCCGACGACCCTGCAGGGCAAGCGCGTCTGCTCGTCGACGGGCTCGACCCCGATCCAGCGGGTCCGCCAGCAGAACCTGACCGACCAGGTGCTCGAGTTCCAGAACTACTCGCAGTGCGTCGACGCGCTGCGCGGCGGCCAGGTCGACGCGGTGACCACCGACAACGCGATCCTCGCGGGCTACGCCGCACAGACCCCGGGCCAGCTGCGCGTGGTCGGCCAGCCGTTCGTCGACGCCGAGGAGCCCTACGGCGTCGGACTCAACCGCGACGACGTCGCGCTCCGCAACAAGGTCAACGACCTGATCCAGGCCTCCGAGCAGGACGGCACCTGGCAGCGGCTCTACTCCGAGACGCTCGGCAAGTCGGGCACCCCGGCCCCGCAGCCGCCGGCGATCGAGCGGTACTGACGACGAGGGAGGCCCGATCGTGAGCGTCCTGCTCGACAACCTCGGTGACTTCCTCGCCCGCTTCGGCGGGACGCTGGGGCTGTTCGTGTGCTCCGGGATCGCGTCGCTGGTGCTGGGCGTGATCCTCGCGGCGATGCGGGTCAGCCCGGTGCCGGCGATGCGGGCCGTCTCGACCGGCTACGTGGTGCTGCTGCGCAACACGCCGCTGACCCTGGTGCTGTTCTTCTTCGCGTTCGGGTTCACGCGCGTGTTCGTCGTCCTGCCCTACTTCCTGCTCGCCGTCGTCGGGCTGTCGCTCTACACCGCGGCGTTCGTGTGCGAGACCGTGCGCGGCGGCATCTCCACCGTGCCCGCCGGCCAGGCCGAGGCCGCCCGCGCCCTCGGCCTGGGCTTCACCCAGACGCTGTCGCTGGTGGTGCTCCCGCAGGCCGTGCGCACGGTGGTCCCGCCGCTGACCAGCGTGCAGATCGCGCTGCTGAAGAACACGACGGTCGCCGCGGGCTTCTCGGTGTTCGAGGCGGGCGGGTTCTTCCGGGCGGTCAACGAGCAGGGCGGTTCGACGCTGGTCGCCCTGCTCTGGGTCGCGCTGGGCTTCGTCGTCCTCGTCGTCCCGCTGACGCTGCTGCAGCGCCGGCTCGAGAAGCGCTGGAGTGTGGCCCGGTGAGCGCGCCGACGGCGGTCCTGTTCGACGTCCCCGGTCCGCGGGCGCGGGCGCGCAACACCTCCGCGGGGGTCGTGACGCTGCTGGTGCTCGCCGCGCTGATCGCGGTGATCGTGTGGCGCCTCGGCGGCGACCGGGCCAGCTCGACGGCCGCGGTCTGGGACTGGATCCTCTACGAGAACGTGCAGCTCCCTGCTCGACGGGCTGGTCAACACCGTGCTCGCCTTCGCCTCGGCCGGCGTGCTGTCGTTGGTGTTCGGCGCGGTGTTCGCCCCCGGACGGCTCTCCGACCGCGCCTGGCTGCGCGGGGTGTCGACCTTCGTCGTCGAGGCGTTCCGCGCCGTCCCCGTGGTCGTGCTGATGTTCCTCTTCTACTACGGGCTGCCCGCGGTCGGCCTGACGGTGTCGACCTACGTGGCCGTCGTCGTCGCGCTGACGCTCTACAACGGCTCGGTGCTCGCCGAGGTCCTCCGGTCGGGCGTGCTCGCGGTGCCGCGTGGCCAGTCGGAGGCCGCGTACGCGCTGGGGCTGCGCAAGTCCGCGGTGATGCGCTCGGTGCTGCTGCCGCAGGCCGTCCGCGCGATGCTCCCGGCGATCGTCAGCCAGCTCGTGGTGCTGCTCAAGGACTCGGCGCTGGGCTTCCTCATCACCTACCCGGAGCTGCTGTTCCAGGCCCAGTTCCTCGGCTCGAACGCCGCGCTGGGCTCGCCGCTCATCCCCGTCGCCATCGTCGCCGCGGTCCTCTACATCGCCCTGTGCCTGCTGCTCTCGGCGCTGGCGTCCTGGCTGGAGCGGCGGACTCGCCGGAGCACCGCGGTGGCCACGCCCGTCGCCCCGGCCGCGGAGACCCTCTGACCGTTCCCCCGATCGGGAACGATCGTCGTTCTCGTTAGGGTGCCTCGATCAGCGATCGGGGAGGCATCACGACGTGAAGGTGGCGTTCGTCGGCAAGGGCGGCAGCGGCAAGACGACGTGCGCGTCGTTGTTCGCGCTGCGGGCGGCGCGAACCGGGGCGCCGGTCCTCGCGTTCGACGCCGACATCAACCAGAACCTCGCCGTCGCGCTCGGCGCCGACCCTGACGTCGCCGACGCGCTGCCCGTGCTGCCCGAGCACGTCGGGCTGGTCAAGGAGTGGGTGCGCGGCGACAACCCGCGTCTGCCCGACGCGGCGGCGATGACGAAGACGACGCCGCCCGGGCGCGGGTCGCGCCTGCTGCGCCTCGACGAGGACAACCCGGTGTGGGTCGCCGCGGTCCGCGAGGTCGTCCCCGGGGTGCGGCTCGGGCTCGCCGGGGGCTTCGACGACGTCGACCTCGGGGTCGCGTGCTTCCACGCGAAGACCGGCGCCGTGGAGCTCGTCCTCTCGCACCTGGTCGACGAGCCCGGCGAGTACGTCGTGGTGGACATGACCGCCGGCGCCGACGCGTTCGCCTCGGGGCTCTTCACCCGCTTCGACCTCACCGTGCTGGTCTGCGAGCCGACGCTGCGCTCCGTCGGGGTGTACCGCCAGTACGCCGACTACGCCCGCGACTTCGGCGTTCGGCTGGCGGTGCTGGGCAACAAGGCCGCCGACGACGCCGACGTCGTTCCTGCGCGACGAGGTGGGAGACGACCTCGTCGGCGTGCTGCGCCACTCCGCCCACGTCCGCGCCGGTGACCGTGGCGCCGACCGCGACGTCGCCGGGCTCGAGCCGGCCAACGCCGCGGTGCTCGACGGGCTGCGGGCGCACCTCGACGGCGTCGAGAAGGACTGGGGCCGCTACCAGGACGACGCCGTGCACCTGCACCGTCGCAACGCCGAGGCGCGCGGCGGGGCCGACCGGGCCGCCCTGCTCGACCAGATCGACCCCGACTTCGTCCCGGGTCCGGCGCTCGCCACGCGCTGAGCGCGGCCGTCGCTCCGACGGCGCATTGCCACGAAGGTGAAGTGGTGATCGTTTCCATTTCCCGGTGAACGGAGTCGCGCCATGTCCCTCGACGTCTCGCCCGGCTGCTCGCCGCCGCCGAGCGCGGGGAGGTGGGTGACGACGAGTTCGTCGCCTGCGTCCGCACGTCGCTGCCCTACGCCTGGGAGATCATCTCCTCGGTCGCCGCCGATCTCGAGGTCTCCGGGGGCGAGATGGCCGACCGGTGCCGCCGCCCGGCGAGGCCGAGCGCGGTCAGCTGCTGCGCGCCCTCGCCTCCGACGCCATCCGCGGCGGGCTCGAGCGGCACTTCGGGATGACGCTCGCCTTCCAGAACTGCCACCGCGTGGCGGCGTTCCGTCCCGACGCCGTCGGCGTCCCACCGCGCGTTCACCTCGCCCGCGGCCAGGTGCTGAACCAGTCACCGGAGCTCCGCGACTGCTGAGCCGAGCGATCCGCGGCAGGACCTCGGCCAGCGCCCCGAGCGTGGCCGTGGTCCGCCGTGGGTCGCCGGTGGTCTGGGCCATCAGCGCCACCCGCTCGATCCCCGTGGCGGCCGCCGACGCCGCGAGCCGCTCGAGGGCGTCGTCGCGGTCCCCACGGGGTGCACCCGGCACAGCAGGTCGGCGTAGGCGTCGACGTCGCGCGGCGGGCGCGGCGCGCCGTCGTGTCGGACGTAGCCGGCGAGGCCGGGCCCGAGCCAGCGGGGCAGCTCCGCCCGCACGGTGGCCCCGGCGCGGGCCGGGTCGTCGTCGAGGTGCACGACGCCCACCCGACGTGGTCGCCCCGGACGCCGGTGACCTGCGACCAGGCGTCGACCATGGCGTGGCGCTCGGCGTCGTCGGCGTGCATCCCGAGCAGCAACGGCGCCCGCGCGGCGGCGAGGCTCGACCGGTCGTGGCGCGGCTGGTCGCCGCGACGTGCACCTCCGGGCGCCCGGCCCGCGGCACGACCGGGATGCCGCCGGGCGTCTCCCCCGCGCGCAGGGCCCGCAGGAGCACGTCGAGGTCGTCGCCGAAGCCGTGCTCGTAGCGCCGACGTCGCCGAGGACGGCGAGCTCGCGCCACGGCCCGCCGCGCCCGACCCCGAGGCGGAACCGGCCGGGGTCGACGGCGTCGAGCATCGCGGTCTGCTCGGCCAGCGCCACCGGGTGCGTCGTCGGCAGCACCGACACGGCGGTCCCGACGGCGATGCGCCCGGTCGCCCCGAGCAGGCGCCCCGCGAGGCCGACCGCCGACGGGCACACCCCGTAGGACATGAAGTGGTGCTCGGCCAGGCGGACCTCGTCGAACCCGAGGCGGTCGGCGAGCCGCGCGAGGCGCACCGTCTCGGCGAGCGCCTCCGCCGGCGTCCGGCCGGGCCACTGCGGGCTGACGAGGAACAGGCCGACGCGCACGGGCACCGATCAACGTCCGGGACGCTCCCGGGGATCCGATCGGGGTCGACCCCGAGGCCCGCGCCCCGGCGGGGTGTGACGATCGGGCGACGGCCCCGTCCGCGAGGAGTCCGATGCCGAGCCCGCCCCGCCAGCACCCCTCCCGAGCGCGGACGGGCGCGCTGCTCGCGGCGCTGGTCGGCATCGTGGCGCTGGTGTCCGGACCCTCCGCGGACGCCGGCACGACGGCCCGCGACACCGCCGCCGGCGTCCGCGGCGCCGTCGACGACTACGCACGCGAGTTCGCCGTGCCCGGCATGGTGGCGGTCGTCCTCGGCCGTGACGGCTCGGTGACGACCGAGCCGCACGCGACCTCCGACGACGTTCCCGTCACCGCCGGCACCCGCTTCCGGATCGCCTCGATGAGCAAGGCCATGACCGCCGTCGCCGTGCAGCGGCTCGCCGAGGCCGGTCGGCTGCGCCTCGACCAGCCGGTCGCCGAGCTCCTCCCGGGCTTCGCCGTCGACGACCCGCGCGGCACGACGATCACGGTGCGGCAGCTGCTGTCGCACACCTCGGGGCTCGCGGGCACCGATGTCGACGAGTTCGCGCTGCCCCCGCCGGCCTCCGCGGCCGAGGTCGTCCAGCGGCTGCGGACGGTCGCGCTCGCGGCGGCCCCGGGCACGCACCTCGAGTACCTCAACGTCCACTACGACCTCGCCGCCCGCATCGTGGAGGTCGTCACCGGGCGGCCGTTCGGCGAGCACCTGCGCGACGCGGTGCTCCTGCCCCTCGGGATGACGTCCACGGTGGCGACCGACCGGTGCGACGACGCCGTCCCGGGCCTGGCGTCCGGGCACGCCGGGGCGCTGGGGGTCCAGGTCGCGGTCCCGAGATCCCGTCGTTCTGCGCGGGTGACGGCGGGGTCGTCACGACCGCGGCCGACCTGACGCGCTGGCTGCGGTTCCAGACCGGCTCCGGTGCCCCGTTGCTGACGGCCGCGTCGCTGCGGGAGTCGCACCGCCCGGCCCCGGGCACCGACGGCGGCTACGGGCTCGGCTGGTCGGTCGGACCGCGCCCGACGGCCGGACGCGGGTCCTGCACGGCGGGCAGATCGCCACGTTCACGAGCGCGATCGAGATGTCGTCGACGGGGTCGGGCGCGTTCGTGCTCACCGACGCCGACGGCGAGCCGGGGCTGCTGGCCGAGCAGCTGGTGGCGCGGGCGGACGGCGTCGACCCGGGCCCGCCGCCCGTCGACCCCCTGCGCACGACGCACCTCGTCCTGCTCGGCCTCGCCGCCCTCGCCGCGGTCCTGCTGGTGGTCGCGGTCGCCCGGCGCGCCGGCGGGCCGAGGTGCCGCGATCGGCGGGCCGTGGTCTCGCTGCCGGTGCTCGCCCTGCTCGCCGGGGTGCTGCTGCTGCCCGGCGCGTGGTGGCTCGCCAACGGGACGCCGACCTGGACGGGCTGGCTGATGGTGGTCTGGCTGCGCCCGACCGCGGCGGTCCTCGCCCTCGTGCTGCTGACCGGCGGCATCGCGGCCCTCGTCGCGCGGGCGCGGGCGGCGTGCCGGGTCACCGCGGCGAGAGCGGCCCGGAGCTGAGGCGGACGGCCGCCGCGCACCCGCGCTCGCGGAGGAAGGCCGCCGAGAGGGCGAACGGCGTGCCGTACCCGACGCGGTCGGCGATCGCGTCGAGGGTCAGGTCGCTCCCGCGCAGCATCTCCGCCGCCAGCGTCAGGCGGAGGTCGGTCAGCCAGGCCATCGCGGGTGTGCCCGACCTGGTCGGCGAAGCGGCGGGCGAAGGCGGCGCGCGACAGCCCGGCGACGCGACCGGAGACCGTCCACCCGCGCGCGGGGTCGTCCTCCATGGCGTGCAGGGCCGGACCGAGCGCCGGGTCGCGCCGCGCGCGGGCGGCCGACGGCGACGCCGGGCCCGCGAACCAGCCCTGCAGCACGCTGGCGAGCAGCAGGTCGAGGGCGCGGTCGAGGACGACGTCCTGCCCGGGGGCGTCGCGGTCGAGCGCGCCCTCGAGCAGCGCGGTCAGGCCGGTGAGCACGGCGGTGTCGCCCAGGTCGCCGGGCCGCAGTCGCGTCAGCGTCGGCAGCGAGCGCACCAGCCGCGCACCCACCTCGCCGGGCACGGGGTAGGTGCCGACGAGCATGGCGCCGTCGGCGTCGAGCCGGTGGCCCCAGGTGCGCAGCCCCAGCATCCGCGGCGGGCGCTCGGTGCCCGGCGGGATCGTGCAGAGCTGGTCGGTCCCGATGACGGCCTGCACGCCGACGTCGGGCGACGAGCACACCGTGTACGGCTCCGGCCCGCGCAGGACGACGACGTCGCCGACCGTCGCCGCGACCTCGTGCGCCGCGTCGAAGCGGACGACGGCGGAGCGGGGTGACCAGCACGAGCGTCAGCGGCGCCTCGTCCTCGATCCGCACGGCGTAGGGCGACTCGAGGACGCACCCAGCAGGAACGCCCCGTGAGCGCGTGGCCCGTCGAGCAGCCCGGCGATCTCGTCCACCCCCGGCCCGGTAGACGACCGCGTATGCGTGCGGCCCTCTCGACCATGGGCCCGACAGCTCGGGAACGGTGTAGTTGGCGCCATGAGCAGCAACGACACCCACGCCATCCTCGTCACCGGCGCCCGCGGCAAGAGCCGGGCGCGCATCCTCGACCGTCTCGTGGCCGCCGACGTCCCCGCCGCGCCGTCGGCGCGAGTCGCGGCGACTGGGACGACCCCGCCACGTGGACCGGCGTCCTCGCGCCCACGGCTGCCGGCCCGCTCGCCGCGGCGTACCTCTGCTACGCCCCCGACGCCGCGGCGCCGACGCCACGCTCGGCGCGTTCGCCCGAGCCGCCGCCGACGCGGGGTCGGGCGACTGGTCCTGCTCACCGGGCGCGGCGAGGCCGGGCCCTGCGGTCGGAGGCCGTCACCGCCGCCGGCGTCCCGACGGTCATCGTCCGCAGCGCGTTCTTCGCCCAGGGCTTCACCGAGGACGCTGGCGACCCGGTCGCCGCCGGGGTGCTGCGCCTGCCCGGGGCGAGGTCGCCGAGCCGTTCGTCGACCTCGACGACGTCGCCGACGTGGCGGTCGCCGCCCTGCGCGGCGCGTCCCCCTCGGGGTGCACGGCGCTCACCGGCCCGACGCTCGATGTCGAGGTGGCGGCGAACCGCACGACCGGACCTGGTCACCTACCAGCCCGTCGGCACCGCCGAGTTCCACGCGGACCTGATCGCCGCGGACGCCGCCGACGGCCTCGCCGCTGTTCACCGAGCTCTTCGACGGCCGCAACGCACGGCCCACCGACGGCGTGCGGGCGGCACTGGGACGCGAGCCGCACCCCTTCGCCGACGCCGTGGGACGCCCGTCCGGCGCCGACCAGGTCGGTGCCCGGTGAGCGGCGCCACGGTCGGCCGCGGGTGCCGGCGCCGCGCTCGGAGGGCTCTACCTCGCCTTCGACCTCGCCGTCCTGCCCGCGCTGGCGCGGCCCGCGGTCCGGGTGGGAGGCGGTGACGAGCCGGCGGAGCGGGCCGCCGGGACGATGCGGGCGATCAACGTCGCCATCGTCCGGCCGCCGGTCCTCGCCCTGTTCCTCGGGGCCCCCGCGCTCGCCGTCGCGGCGAGGCGGGCGATCACGGTCGCGGCCGCGCTGCTGCACGGGCCTGGCCACGATCGCGGTCAACGTCCCGCTCAACGACCGGCTGGCCCGCGACCACGACGCGGCGGCGTGGGCGCGCTTCGTCGGCCCGTGGCGTCGCGCGCACCGCGTCCGCACGGCGGCGGGCCTGGCCGCGGCGGTGCTCGGCGAACGCGGGACGGCACCTCGCCGGGGCGTCGTGAGCGCCCCGCGCGTCCGGACGCGGCGGTCGACCGGGGTCGGAGCCGCACCGCTCGTGCTGCTCGCCGCCCTCGTCGCCATGGCGCTGATGGCCGGTCTCTTCTGGACCTGGGACGTCTCGGTCATGCCCGGGCTCGCCCGCCTCGACGACCGCACCTTCTTCACGACGATGCAGGCCCTGGACGCGGCGATCTACAACGCCGGCTTCTACCTGGTCCTCCCTCGTCTCACCGCCGTCGCGGCGGTGATCGAGCACCGGCGGGGACGCGCCGGGCCGGCCGGTGGATCGCTCGCGGCCCTCGTCCTCTACCTCGCCGCCCTGACGGTGACCGGCGCGGTGCACCTCCCGCTCAACGCCGCGATCTCCGCGGTCGACGCGGGCGCCCCCGCGCCGGTGCTCGCGCGGGCCCGCGAGGCGTTCGAGGGACCGTGGCGCGCCGTCAACCCGCTGCGCACGGCGCTCTGCGTCGCCGCCGTGGCGTGCCTCGGTCGGGCTCTCGCCCTGCCGCGCCGCTGACGAACGACCGAAGGGCACCCTCGTCCGGTCTATCCGAACGATGGTGCCCTTCGGTCGAAACGGCGGTACGGCGGTCAGGCCTGCGCGCCCCCGCGCTGCTCGACGGGACCGATGCGGTCGGCGTCGAGGCTGGAACCGTTGTCGGGGCCCGCGTTGTCGAGCGACGTCGCGCCGGTGGCCGTGCGGGCCTCCTGCGCCTCGAGCTCCTGACGCTTGAAGATCTTCTTGCCGAGCCACACCAGCGGGTCGTACTTACGGTCGACCACGCGCTCCTTCATGGGGATCAGCGCGTTGTCAGTGATCTTGATGTGCTCGGGGCAGACCTCGGTGCAGCACTTGGTGATGTTGCAGTACCCGAGGCCGAGGTCCTCCTGCGCGTCCTCCTTGCGGTTGCGCACGTCGAGCGGGTGCATGTCGAGCTCGGCGACGCGCATGAGGTAGCGCGGGCCCGCGAAGTCGGGCTTGTTCTCCTCGTGGTCACGCACCACGTGGCAGGTGTTCTGGCACAGGTAGCACTCGATGCACTTGCGGAACTCCTGCGAGCGCTCGACGTCGACCTGGCTCATCCGGTACTCGCCGGGCTCGAGCCCCTCGGGCGGCGCGAACGACGGGACCTCGCGGGCCTTGACGTAGTTGAACTCCACGTCGGTGACGAGGTCGCGGATCACCGGGAACGTCCGGATCGGCGCGACGACGAGCGTCTCGTCCTCGTCGAAGGTCGACATGCGCGTCATGCACATCAGCCGCGGACGGCCGTTGATCTCCGCCGAGCAGCTGCCGCACTTGCCGGCCTTGCAGTTCCACCGCACCGCCATGTCGCCGGCCTGCGTGGCCTGGATGCGGTGGATGATGTCGAGGACGACCTCGCCCTCCTCGACGTCGACGCGGTAGTCGACGAAGTCGCCGCCGGTGTCGTCTCCGCGCCAGACCCGGAAGTGTGCCTGGTAGCCCATGGTCTACGCCCCTCCGCCGGAGTGCTCGTCGTCGAACGACGGGCCGAGTGGGTCGACGGGGTCGGCACGGTGCCCGCCGAGCTCGTCGCCGGTGTAGTACTTCTTCAGCTCGTCCATCTCGAACAGGTCGAACAGGTCCGACCGCATCGACGGCTGACCCTGGCGCTGGAGCTGCACCTCGCCGTCGACCAGCGAGAGGACCAGCAGCGTCTTGCGCCAGTCCTCGTCCATCGTCGGGTAGTCGTCGCGGGTGTGCCCGCCCCGGCTCTCCTGCCGCTCGAGGGCGGCCATCGCGATGCACTGGCTGACCATCAGCATGTTGCGCAGGTCGAGCGCCAGGTGCCAGCCGGGGTTGTAGGCCCGGCGGCCGTCGACGGCGACGCGCGGCACCCGGTCGGCGAGCTCGGCGAGGCGCTTGAGCGCCATCTCCATCTCGTCCTCCTTGCGGATGATGCCGACCAGGTCGTTCATCGTCTGCTGGAGCTCGTGATGGACGGTGTAGGCGTTCTCGCCGCCCTCGGCGGCCAGCGGGCGCTCGACGTCCTCGCGGGCGCTCGCGATCTGCGCGTCGGTCAGGCTCGGCGCGGTGGGCAGCGCGTCGAGGTACGCGGCGGCCCCGGCACCCGCGCGGCAGCCGAACACCAGCAGGTCGGACAGCGAGTTGCCGCCGAGGCGGTTGGACCCGTGCATGCCGCCCGCGACCTCACCGGCCGCGAACAGGCCCGGCACCGCCGACTGCGCGGTGTCGGGGTCGACCTCGACCCCGCCCATGACGTAGTGGCAGGTCGGCCCGACCTCCATCGGCTGCGCGGTGATGTCGACGTCGGCCAGCTCCTTGAACTGGTGGTGCATCGACGGCAGCCGCCGCAGGATCTCCGCCGCCGGCATGCGGCTGGAGACGTCGAGGTAGACCCCGCCCGCGGGCGAGCCCCGGCCCTCCTTGACCTCGTTGTTGATGGCGCGGGCGACCTCGTCGCGGGGCAGGAGCTCGGGGGGACGCCGGTTGTTGTCGGCGTCGGTGTACCAGCGGTCGCCCTCGTCCTCGGAGGTCGCGTACTGCTCGCGGAACACCTCGGGGATGTAGTTGAACATGAAGCGCTCGCCCTCGGAGTTCTTGAGGACGCCGCCGTCACCACGGACCGACTCGGTCACGAGGATGCCCTTGACGCTGGGCGGCCAGACCATCCCCGTGGGGTGGAACTGGACGAACTCCATGTTCAGCAGCTTCGCCCCGGCCCGCAGCGCGAGCGCGTGGCCGTCGCCGGTGTACTCCCAGGAGTTGCTGGTGACCTTGAACGACTTGCCGACGCCGCCGGTCGCGAGGATGACCGCCGCCGAGTGGAAGCACATCAGCTCGCCGGTGGGCCGGTCGTAGCCGAAGCAGCCGGCGACCCGGTCGCCGTCCTTGATCAGCTCGGTGATCGTGTGCTCGTGGAAGACCTTGAGGTCGGACTCGTAGTCGCCGGTGCGCCGGTGGTCCTCCTGCTGCAGCGAGACGATCTTCTGCTGCAGCGTGCGGATCAGCTCGAGGCCGGTGCGGTCGCCGACGTGGGCCAGGCGCGGGAAGTTGTGCCCGCCGAAGTTGCGCTGGCTGATCTTGCCCTCGGGCGTGCGGTCGAACAGCGCGCCGTAGGTCTCGAGCTCCCACACCCGCTGCGGCGCCTCCTTGGCGTGCAGCTCGGCCATGCGCCAGTTGTTGAGGAACTTGCCCCCGCGCATGGTGTCGCGGAAGTGGACCTCCCAGTTGTCGCGCGGGTTCGCGTTGCCCATCGAGGCCGCGATCCCGCCCTCGGCCATGACCGTGTGGGCCTTGCCGAACAGCGACTTCGAGATGATCGCGACGCGCTTGCCGCGCATCCGCGCCTCGATGGCGGCCCGCAGGCCGGCACCGCCCGCGCCGATGACGACGACGTCGTAGGTGTGGTGGGTGACCGGGGTGCTGCTCTCGCCGGTGGTGTCGTCGGCCATCAGTTCACGATCCTCAGGTCGGAGATCGTCCCGCTCGCCACGAGCATGATGTAGAAGTCGGTCAGGATCAGCGTCGCGATCGTGATCCAGGCGAACATCATGTGGCGCGTGTTGAGCGCCGAGACGCCGGTCCAGAGCTTGTAGCGCAGCGGGTGCTTGGAGAAGTTGTTGATCCGCCCGCCGGTGATGTGCGGCAGGAGTGGCACGAGAGCGTGTAGAGCCAGAGGCCCACGACGTTGATCAGCAGGATGAGGTTGCCGAGGCCGAGGCCGAAGGAGCTCTCGCCGCTGGCCGGATCGACGCTGTGGAACGCGTAGAGCATGTCGTAGGTGTTCAGCACCGAGATGAGGAACGCCGCGTAGAAGAAGTAGCGGTGCGCGTTCTGCAGGATCAGCGGGAACCGCGTCTCGCCGGTGTACTTCGTGTGCGGCTCGGCGACCGCGCACGCGGGCGGCGACGCCCAGAACGCCCGGTAGTACGACTTGCGGTAGTAGTAGCAGGTCACGCGGAAGAGCAGCAGGAACGGCAGCGAGATCAGCGCGTAGGGGAAGAACCACGGCAGCTCGGGCAGCCACTGGCCGAGGTGGCTCGCCCCCGGCGCGCAGGACGCGGTGATGCACGGCGAGTAGAACGGCGAGAGGTAGTGGTACTGCTCGACGTAGTACGCCGAGCCCCAGAGCGCGCGGATCGTCGCGTAGACGACGAACGTGGCGAGCCCGAGAGCGTTGATCAGCGGCGGGAGCCACCAGCGGTCGGTGCGCAGCGTGCGTTCTCGGATGTCGGCACGTCCCGCCGCGGGCGGGTCGAACGTCCCGGAGTCGTGCGATGTGGTGGTCACGGCACCGGTCCTCTGGTCGGCTCGTGTGCTGCGGGCGGTTCGACCGGTCGTGCGCGTCGGTTGCGGCGCCTGGCCGAGTGACCGCACGCGCACACCGGACACCGCCCTGTGATGGGCAGCACCCTACGACCCGGTGTCGCGGCCTGTCCCGGGGCTACCGGTGCCACTTCCGCCGCGACGGCGTGATCCCGGACACGTCGCGGCCACCTCGGCGTCATCCGCCGCCCGTCAGGGCGTCGTCGTGCTCGTCGGCGTCGTCGTCGCGCTCGGCGACGGCCGCGCGCACGACGTCGTAGGCGAGCCCGGCGTCGTAGCCCTTACGGGCGAGCATGCCGACCAGCCGGCGGGACGCCGTGCTCGCGTCGACCCGGGAGAGCGACGGGAGCCGGCGCTCCACCAGCTCGGCGGCGCGGGCCCGCTCGTCGTCGCGCCCGAGCTCGTCGACCGCCGCCGACGCTGTCTCACGGTCGACGCCCTTGCGCCGCAGCTCGTCGGCGAGCGCCCGGCGTCCGAGACCGCGGTGACGGTGCCGCGAGTGCACCCACTGCTCGGCGAACGCCGCGTCGTCGAGCAGGCCGACCTCGACCAGGCGGTCGAGCACCGTGGCGGCGACCTCGTCGGGCACGTCGCGGCGGGCGAGCTCGTCGGCGAGCTCGGCCCGCGAGCGCGCCGGGTGGCCAGCAGGTCGAGGCAGACCCTGCGCGCCGCCGACTCGGGGTCGGCCGGCGGGTCGTCGGCGGTCGGACGGTCGGACGGTTCGGAGGCCGGGGCGGCGGCGCCCGCCCACCGGGCGCCGCGCGCCGAGTGCGGCCACGTCAGAAGTCGACCGGCGCGGGCGCCGGGCGCCTCGTCGTCGAGCTTGGCCCGACCCCGAGCTTCTCCTTGATGCGCTTCTCGATCTCGCCCGCGATGTCGGGGTTGTCGCGCAGGAACTTGCGGGCGTTCTCCTTGCCCTGGCCCAGCTGGTCGCCGTCGTAGGTGTACCAGGCACCGGCCTTGCGGACGATCGCCTGCTCGACGCCCACGTCGATCAGGGAGCCCTCGCGGCTGATGCCCTGGCCGTACATGATGTCGAACTCGGCCTGCTTGAACGGCGGGGCCATCTTGTTCTTCACGACCTTGACGCGGGTGCGGTTGCCGACCGCGTCGGAGCCGTCCTTGAGCGTCTCGATGCGGCGGATGTCGAGGCGCACCGAGGAGTAGAACTTCAGCGCCTTGCCGCCCGTGGTGGTCTCGGGCGAGCCGAACATCACGCCGATCTTCTCGCGCAGCTGGTTGATGAAGATCGCCGTGGTGCCGGAGCTGTTGAGCGCGCCGGTGATCTTGCGCAGCGCCTGGCTCATGAGGCGGGCCTGCAGGCCGACGTGGCTGTCGCCCATCTCGCCCTCGATCTCGGCGCGGGGCACGAGCGCGGCCACCGAGTCGATGACGATGACGTCGAGCGCGCCGGAGCGGATCAGCATGTCGGCGATCTCGAGCGCCTGCTCGCCGGTGTCGGGCTGGGAGACCAGCAGCGCGTCGGTGTCGACGCCCAGCGCCTTGGCGTACTCGGGGTCGAGCGCGTGCTCGGCGTCGATGAACGCCACGATGCCGCCCTGGGCCTGGGCGCTGGCCACCGCGTGCAGGGCGACGGTCGTCTTGCCCGAGGACTCGGGGCCGTAGATCTCGACCACGCGTCCGCGGGGCAGCCCGCCCACGCCGAGCGCGACGTCGAGCGCGATCGATCCGGTCGGGATGACGTTGACCGGCGCGCGGCCCTCGTCGCCCAGCCGCATCACCGAGCCCTTGCCGAACTGCTTGTCGATCTGCGCGAGGGCCAGCTCGAGCGCCTTGTCGCGATCCGGTGCCTGCGGCATGTTCCACCTCGGGGTCGATCGGTCTGTCGTGCGTGGCTGGGGGCGACGGTAGGCCGGGGGTCCGACAACGTGGGCGTGGTCCCCGGCCCCTGTGGATGGATCCCGGGGTTGGGGACGGACGGCGTCGCTCCCGACGATAGCGAACACCTGTTCGATGTCGCGCCCGGGTGGCCCGGCGTGTCGGCCCCGATCGGGACCCCGTCAGCGCCGCTCGGCGGGGACCTCGAACTCGGTGCACACCGCGCGCCACACGTCGCGCGGCTCCTCTCCCGCCTCCAGCGCCTGCTCGATCGTGCGGCCGGCGAGGCCCGAGAACACGTGGTCGCGGGCGATCGAGCCGGCCCGCACGACACCGAACTCGTCGTCCATGAGCCGTCGGAAGTGGGTCAGGCGCACCGCGGCGGGAGGCGAGGATCGCAGGCGTCGGCGCGGCGGGCGCCTGCGTGACGCGGGCCGTTTCACCGGCGCTGGATCGACCCGCGGCGGTCCGTACCGTGGCGACCGTGGACCTCGCCGGCTCGCCCCTCGACCCCACCGGAGTCGGGCTCACGGGCCAGCTGCCCCGACACGGCGCCCTCGCCGGGCTGCTCGCGGCGCTGGACGTCCTGCTGCGCTGGTGGTTCCAGCGCTCGCGGCCGTCGCGGCGCTGGTGCTCCTGCGCTCAGGCGGGCGAGGAGGCGAGCGTGGTCGACCACAGCGACGCCGTCCTGGTCGCGCAGGTCGACGCGCAGGCGCCCGTTCGCCACCGTCACCTCGCCGAAGTGCTGGTAGCCCTCGCCCGGGCCCGCCGACCCGCTCGGCGGCGCGTGGGTGAACACCACCTCCGGGGCGAACGTCGGGTCCATCGGGCTGACCGGGCCGGCGCCGGCGTGGGCCGGTCCCGACACGAACTCCCAGAACGGGTCGGCGGCGATCCCCGCGCGCTCGGGGCACCGCCCGGTCGGTCACGCGGCGGTGAGCGTCGTCGACCACAGCGACGTCGGCGCAGGTCGAGCCAGGCGGTGATCGTCACCTCGCGCACCCCTCGCGCTCGACGCATCGACCGGTCAGCACCCGGCGCGATGTCGGGTCTCGGGCTCCGGGCGGCGCCGCGGGCCCGCTGACGTTCGGCGACCGCCTCGATGCCGGCGGCACGCGGCCTGTTCTTGTCGCTCACCACGAGCCCGATCGGCATGTCGGCCGCGATGACCTTCCACGTGGCGCGCGACGCGGCGAGCGAGTCGAGCAGCCAGGCGATCTGCGCGTCGCCGAGGATCGGTGAGGACGCGGCGGTGAGCGCGTCGGGGTTGCTGCCGCGGTAGCTGCGCATGTCGAGCACGAACACGTCGAGCTGCGGGCCGTAGGCGACGCGGCGGTGCATCCGGCCGTCGACCGTCGTGCGCAGGTCGAGCGGCATCCACTCGCGGTAGGCCTGCACGGCCCGCTCGGTGAGGACGTCGACGCGGCGCTCGCCGGTGTACTTCACGTCGTCGAGGACCTCGCCCGGGTACCAGTTGTTGGTCACCTCGTGGTCGTCCCACTGGGCGATCATCGGGACCGCGCCGACGAAGCCGCGGTAGGCGTCGTCGAGCAGGTTGTAGGCCCACTGCCCGCGGAACTCCGCGAGGTCTCGGCCACCTTGCTCTTCTCGGGGTCACGACGTTGCGCCACACCGGTGCCGTCGGGGAGGTTCTCGGTGTCCGAGAGCGGGCCGTCGGCGTAGACGGTGTCGCCGGAGTGCAGGACGAAGTCGGGTCGCGGCGGCGCATCGCCTCGAAGAGCCGCATCCCGCCCCGCGAGCGGTCGATGCCCCAGCCCTGGCCGACGACGTCGCCGGTCCAGACGAAGCGCACGTCCTCGTTGCCCGCCGGCGGGCGGCGGAAGGTGCCGACGACGGCTCGGGCGGCCCGGCCGTCGTCGGCGACCACCCGGTAGTACGTCGTGCGCCCGGGCGCGGCCGGGACCCGGACCGCGCCGGTGAGGTCGCTCGCGGGGGTCACCTCGGGGCCCGGGCACCGTCCGGGCGTCGCGGAACGAGGGGTCGGAGGCGACCTCGACGAGCATCCGGGAGGGCCGGTCGGCGCGGCTCCACACCAGGCCCGAAACAGCCGCGACGACGCCCGACTGCACGCCGTGGGTCAGGACCGGGCGGTCGCCGCGGACGAACCCGGGCGAGCCCGGACGCGGCGGGCCGGCGCGCACGCGCCGAGCAGCGTCGCGCCGCCGAGCACCGCACCGCCGCAGGACGTGCGCCGACCAGGACGTCGGCCCGGCTCCAGGTGCGTGGTGGTCATGACGCGTGCCTACGGGTCGCGGACGTCCCCGGCGTGAACGCCGGGCGTCCGTCGGCCCGTCGACACCGGCGTCGGGTCAGCGTCACGGTGAGCGAGCGGCCGCGACGCCCAGATCACCGACCACGGCGCGGGGCCCGGTCAGCAGCCAGACCTGCGTGCGGTGTCCTCGGCCGCGACGCCCGGCGCCCCCGCTGGTCGATCGACCCCACGGGCCGCGGACGTCGGCGAAGAACGGGCGCAGCGGGCCGGGGTCGCCGACGTGCAGGGCGGCGTCGCACCGCTCGGGGGGCGGGTCGAACCAGCCGTAGCTGCGGTTCGGGCTCGGGCCGGGCGGCAGCCCGAGCGACGCGGCGCCGCGTCGAGGTAGGCCGCGTAGACGTAGGACCGCCGACAGCGCCGGTGCGCTCCGCTGCCGGGGGGCAGCGCCCGTACCCGCGCGGTCGTCGCGCCACCGCGTCGGCGACCACCGGGCTCGCCCAGGGGACCGAGACGGCGAGGACCGCGGCCGCGACCGCGACGCTGAGGGCACCCGCGGGCCAGACCATCCACCGGCACCGCGTGCGGCCCGCTTCGCGACGCCGCTGCAGCCCGACCGCGCCGGCCGCGGCGAGCACCCCGTACAGCCCGGCGAGGTAGTAGGGCCGCCCGGCGAGGACGACGAACAGCACGGACAGGACCACGACGACCACCGCGAGGCAGCGCAGGTCGCGGTGCTCCGGGGCGCGCGACAGGCGCCACAGCCCATACCCGCCCAGCCCGGTCCCGAGGACCCCGGCCAGCAGGACCAGGCCGATCGCGACCCCGGTGCGGCCCCCGTAGAGGAACTCCGCCTCGGCCGCGACGATCCGGCCCATGGCGAGCTGCGGCCAGCCGTGGGCGGCCTGCCAGACGAGCGTCGGGGCGGCGATGAGCGCGGCGAGGACGGCCCCGACCCACAGCCGCGGACGCGCCAGCAGCTCGCGCGGCCCCAGGACGACGATCGCGACGATCAGCACCGCGCACCACAGCAGGACCTGGAACTTCGTCTGCGCCGCCACGCCGACCACGACGCCGAGGACGGGCAGCAGGCGGTCGTCGCGGGTGCGGGTCCAGCGCACCAGCAGCCAGCCCACGGCGAGCCACTGCACCGGCTCGAGCGCGTAGGGCGTGAGCCAGTGGCCGACCAGCGCCGTCGCGAGACCCGTCGCCTGCGCGAGCGCGGTCAGGGTCTGCGCGCGGGCGTCGCCGCCGAGCTCCCGCGCGACGAGCCCGGCCAGCACCACGGCGCCGGCGGTGGCGAGCACGGCGGGGAGCGCGAGCGCGAGCCAGGACCCCGGCGCCACCCGGTCGGCGAGCGCGGCCAGCAGCGGTGCCACGGGTGGCTGGTCGACCGAGCCCCAGTCGAGGTGGTGACGGCCGATCGCGACCATGAGCGCCTCGTCGAACCAGCGGCCCCGCACCGACGCCGCGGCGCGGTGGGCCGACGCCGCCACGCCCGGCGACCGACGGCGGCACCGCCCGGCGCGAACGGCGGCACGCGGCGTCGGGAGGCGCGCGGTCGAGGGCGCGGTGACGGCGAGCGGTCATGGTGGGAGATCGTCGGGCTCGTCGCCGCCGCCCCCGCCTCGGTCGCGGGCCGCGCCGGTCGACCTTCGGCCCCGTCGTCGACTTCCGGACCGAGGCGTCGTCGGCCGCTCGCTACGGTGACCGGCATGCGGCACTCGACCCTCCAGCGGCGGTGGTTCGACGCGGGCGCGGTCGGCCTCGCCCTGCTCGGCACCTACTGGTCGCTGTTCCAGCGGCCCGTGCTCCCGGTCGAGGCCCCCGCGTGGTGGTGGGTCGACCTCGGCGTCGGCGTGGTGTGCGCGGCGTTGCTGCCGGCCCGGCGGCGGGCGCCGGTCGCGGTGTTCGTGGCCGTCTGGCTGCTCGGCACCGTCGCGGTGACGCCGTGGATCGCGAGCGGGGTGACGGTGTTCGGGCTCGCGGCGCGCCGGCCGTGGCCGCCGGCGATCGGATTGACGGCCGTCTCGTTCGTGACCCTCCCGGTCACCGGTCTGTTCCGCGCCCAGACCCCGGAGTCGCAGCTGAGCTGGTCGAACCTGGGGTGGATCCTGCTGATCACGGCACTGCTGCTCGCCTCGGGGCTCGCCGTGCGCGCCCGCCACGAGCTGATGGACTCCCTGGTCGAGAGAGCCGAGCGGGCCGAGAGCGAGGCCGCACTGCGGGCCGAGGCGGCGCGGGGCGCCGAGCGCACGCGGATCGCCCGGGAGATGCACGACGTGCTCGCCCACCGGCTGTCGCTGGTCTCGATGCACGCGGGCGCCCTCGCCCACCGCCACCATCCCTCGCCCGAGGAGGTCGCCGATGCGCTCGAGGTGATCCGCAGCGGGGCGAGCGACGCCCTGGGCGACCTGCGCACGATCCTCGGCGTGCTGCGCGACCCGACGACCGGCGCGACGGCGCGCCGACACCGCGCTGCGCGCGCCGCAACCCACGACTCGCCGACCTCGACCGCCTGCTGGACGAGATGCAGGCCGCCGGGACCACCGTCCGGCTCCGCGACGAGCTCGCCGACGCCGACGCCCTCCCCGACGACTGCGCCCGCGCGCTGTTCCGCATCACCCAGGAGGCCCTGACCAACGCGGCCCGCCACGCGCCGGGCGAGCCGGTCGAGGTGACGCTGCGCGGCGCCCCCGGCGGGACGGCGGAGCTCGACGTCAGCAACCCCCTGCCCGCGCGGGCCACGGCGAACGGCGACGGTGCGGGCAGCGGGCTGCTCGGGATCGGCGAGCGCGTCGACCTCGCCGGCGGGCGCGTGCTCGCCAGCGGCCCCGACGGTGACCGGTTCCGCCGGGCCGGGGCCCTGCCGTGGGTCGGGACCGCGGCGGGGCCCTCGTGAGCGGGACGGGCCGGTGCGCCTGCTGCTCGTCGACGACGACGCCCTGGTGCGGTCGGGCCTGCGGCTGATGCTGGGCGAGACCGACGGGATCGAGGTCGTCGGCGAGGCCGCCGACGGCGACGAGGTGCCGGCGGCGGTCGCCGCGCACCGCCCGGACGTGGTGCTGATGGACCTGCGGATGCGCCGGGTCGACGGCATCCGCGCCACGGCCGAGCTGTGCCGTCGGCCCGACGCACCGGTCGTCCTGGTGCTGACGACGTTCGAGAGCGACGAGGACATCCTGGACGCGCTGCGCGCCGGGGCGACCGGCTACCTGGTCAAGGACACCCCGCCCGCCGAGATCGAGACGGCGATCCGGCGGGCCGCGGCGGGCGAGCCGACCCTGTCGCCGACGGTGACCCGACGGCTGGTCACGGCGGCGACGGTCCGGCGCCGGGGAACGGCGGGCGCGGTCGAGCGCGCCGCCGCGCGGCTGGCCGTGCTGTCCGACCAGGAGTCCGCCGTCGCGGCGGCCGTGGGCCGCGGCTGGAACAACGCCCGGATCGCCGCCGAGCTCCACCTCAGCCTCTCGACGGTGAAGACCTACCTGTCCGCCGCCCTGGCCAAGCTCGACCTCGACAACCGGACCCAGCTGGCCCTGCTCGCCCACGAGGCGGGCCTGCCCCGGCGCGGCGGGGGCTCCTCCGACGGCCGAGCCGACGGGTGAGTGTCGGTGCTCGGGGTCAAGATGGGTCCGTGAGCACCGCCCCGGCCTCGAGTGCCGTCCTCGAGCGCTTCTCCCCCGCGACACGCGACTGGTTCGCGGGCGCGTTCTCCGGGCCCACCGCCGCGCAGGTCGGCGCGTGGGAGGCGGTGGCCGACGGGCGGCACGCGCTGGTCGTCGCGCCCACCGGGTCGGGCAAGACGCTCGCGGCGTTCCTCTGGGCGCTCGACCGGCTGGCCGCGACCCCGACGCCCGACGAGCCGACGCGACGCTGCCGGGTGCTCTACGTCTCGCCGCTCAAGGCGCTCGCGGTCGACGTCGAGCGCAACCTGCGCTCCCCGCTGGCCGGCATCCGGCAGGCCGCGCACCGCCTCGGGTGGGCCGAGCCCGACATCACCGTCGGCGCCCGCACCGGCGACACCCCGGCCGACGAGCGCCGCACGTTCGCGCGCACCCCGCCCGACGTGCTCGTGACCACCCCCGAGTCGCTGTTCCTGCTGCTGACCTCCGCCGCCCGCGAGTCGCTGCGCGGGGTCGACACGGTGATCGTCGACGAGGTCCACGCCGTGGCCGCGTCGAAGCGTGGGGCGCACCTCGCGCTGTCGCTCGAGCGCCTCGACGCCCTGCTCGACACCCCCGCCCAGCGCATCGGGCTGTCGGCCACGGTGCGCCCGGTCGACGAGGTCGCCGCGTTCCTGTCCGGGGGGCGCCCCGTGCGGATCGTCCAGCCCGAGAGCACGAAGACCGTGCGGGTGCGCGTCGAGGTCCCCGTCGAGGACATGGCGGCGCTCGACGCCGGCGACAATCAGTCCGGCCCCGGCGTGGAGGAGGAGGTCGAGGGCTCGGCGGCGGGGGCCGCGCAGCGGGCCTCGATCTGGCCGAAGGTGCAGGAGCGGGTCCTCCAGCTGGTGGAGGAGCACCGCTCGACGATCGTGTTCTCGAACTCCCGGCGCCTGGCCGAGCGGCTGACCGCACGGATCAACGAGCTCGCCACCGAGCAGGCCGCGGCCCGCGGGCCCCGAGACGGCGGACGACGGTGACGACGACGACGACGACCGGACCGGCGACGGGGACGACGAGGACGCGAGGACGCCCCGGGCGCCCGTTCCCCCGCCGAGACGATCGGCCAGTCGGGCGTCGCCGAGCCGGCCGAGGTGATCGTCGCGCGGGCCCATCACGGGTCGATGAGCCGCACGCAGCGCACCGGCGTCGAGGAGGCGCTGAAGTCGGGCCACCTGCCGTGCGTGATCGCCACGTCGAGCCTCGAGCTCGGCATCGACATGGGCGCGGTCGACCTCGTCGTGCAGGTCGAGGCGCCGCCGTCGGTGGCCAGCGGGCTGCAGCGCGTCGGGCGCGCCGGGCACCAGGTCGGCGCGGTGTCCGAGGGCGTCGTGTTCCCCAAGTACCGCGGCGACCTCGTCTCCTGCGCCGTCGTGGCCGAGCGCATGGCGGGCGGGCTGATCGAGGCGATGCGCTACCCGCGCAACCCGCTCGACGTCCTCGCCCAGCACGTCGTGGCCATGACCGCGATGGACGACTGGACGGTCGCCGAGCTCGCCGAGCTCGTGCGGGGTGCCGCGCCGTTCACCGCGCTGCCCGACTCGGCGCTGACCTCGGTGCTCGACATGCTCGCGGGGCGCTACCCCAGCGAGGACTTCGGCGAGCTGCGCCCACGCATCACCTGGGACCGCACGACCGACCGTCTCGCCGGGCGCCCCGGCGCGCAGCGTCTCGCGGTGACCAGCGGCGGCACGATCCCCGACCGCGGGCTCTACACGGTGACCCCCCCCGGCCAGGGCGAGAACGGCACCGGCGGTTCGCGGGTCGGCGAGCTCGACGAGGAGATGGTCTACGAGTCGCGGGTCGGCGACACCTTCCTGCTGGGCTCGACGACCTGGCGGGTCCTCGACATCACCCGCGACCGCGTCATCGCCGAGCCCGCGCCCGGCGTGCCGGGGCGGATGCCCTTCTGGAAGGGCGATGCCCTCGGTCGCCCGCTCGAGCTGGGGCGGGCGCTCGGGGCGTTCGTGCGCGAGCTCGCGGGCGCCGACGACGAGAAGGCGCGCGCCCGCGCGGCGGCCGCGGGCCTCGACACGTGGGCGGCCGACAACCTGCTCGCCTACCTCACCGAGCAGCGCGAGGCCACCCGCCTCGTCCCCAGCGACCGGACGATCGTCGTCGAGCGCTTCCGCGACGAGCTCGGCGACTGGCGCATGGTCGTCCACTCCCCCTTCGGCGCGCAGGTCAACGCCCCGTGGGCGCTCGCGATCGCCGCGCGCTTCCGCGAGAGCCGGGGGCTGGAGGTCTCCGCCGCCAGTGCCGACGACGGCATCGTGCTGCGGCTGCCCGACGCGCTCGACGACGCCGGCGAGGAGATCCTGCCGACCGCGCAGGACGTGCTCCTCGAGCCCGACGAGGTCGAGCAGATCGTCACCGCCGAGGTCAGCGGGTCGGCGCTGTTCGCCGCCCGCTTCCGCGAGTGCGCGGCGCGCTCGCTGCTGCTGCCGCGCCGCGACCCCGGCAAGCGGTCGCCGCTGTGGCAGCAGCGCCAGAAGGCCGCGCAGCTGCTCTCCGTCGCGTCGAAGTACGAGCAGTTCCCGGTCGTCCTCGAGACGATGCGCGAGTGCCTGCAGGACGTGTACGACGTGCCGGGCCTCGTCGAGCTGATGGGCGACGTGCGCTCGCGCGCGGTGCAGGTCGTCGACGTCGCCACCACGACGGCCTCGCCGTTCGCGCGGACGCTGATGTTCGGCTACGTCGGGATGTTCCTCTACGAGCTCGACGCGCCGCTGGCCGAGCGCCGCGCCGCCGCGCTCTCGCTCGACTCGGCGCTGCTCGCCGAGCTCCTCGGCTCCGAGGCCATCCGCGAGCTGCTCGACGGCGAGGTCCTCGCCGAGCTCGAGGGGCAGCTGCAGCGCACCGACCCCGAGCGCCACGTCCGCGACATGGAGGGCACCGCCGACCTGCTGCGCTTCGTCGGCGACCTGTCCACCGCCGAGGCCGCCGAGCGCGGGGTGCGCGAGGAGTGGCTGGTCGAGCTCGAGGCCGCGCGCCGGGCGCTGCGCGTGCGGGTGGCGGGCGAGGAGCGCTGGATCGCGATCGAGGACGCCGGGCCGGTTCCGCGACGCCCTCGGCGCGGGCTGCCGGTGGGGGTGCCCGAGGCGTTCACCGAGCCGGTGGCCGACCCGCTGGGCGACATGCTCGCCCGCTTCGCCCGCACCCGCGGGCCGTTCCCCGCCGCGCTCGCCGCGCGGCGCTTCGGGCTCGGCGTCGCCGTCGTCGCCGGTGCGCTCGAGCGCATGGTGTCGTCCGGACGCCTGGTGCGCGGCGAGCTGCGGCCCGAGGCCGCGCCGCCGGTGCCGGGCTGGCCGGCGACCGGGTCGCGGCCGGGTCCACCGACTTCTGCGACGCCGAGGTGCTGCGCCGGCTGCGGCGTGGGTCGCTCGCGCGCCTGCGCGCCGAGGTCGAGCCGGTCGAGCCCGCCGCGCTCGGGCGCTTCCTGCCCGCGTGGCACGGCATCGGGACCAGACGGATGCGCCGCGCCCCCGGGCCGGACGACGTGCTCGGCGTGGTCGAGCAGCTGGCGGGCGCGCCGATCCCCGCGAGCGCCCTCGAGTCGCTGGTCCTCCCCGCGCGGCTGCCCGGGTACGTGCCGGCGCTGCTCGACGAGCTGACCAGCGCGGGCGAGGTCACGTGGACCGGCTGCGGCACGCTCGCCGGCGGCGACGGCTGGCTCGCGCTGGCCCCCACCGACGTCGCCGACCTGCTGCTGCCCGACCCCGAGCCCGACACCGTCGACTCGCCGGTGCACCGGGCGCTGCTCTCGGTGCTCGACGCGGGCGGGGCGCTGTTCTTCCGCCAGCTCGTCGAGCGTGCCCACGCGGCGCTGCGCGACGAGGGCGGGAGCGAGACCGCGATGCCCGACGACCAGGCGCTCGTGGCCGCGCTGTGGGACCTCGTGTGGGCGGGCCTCGCCACCAACGACACCCTCGCCCCGCCCGCCCTGGTCGCGGGGCCGGCAGGGGCGGGCGGGCCAACCGGGGCGGCCCACCGCGGCGGGCGCAGGCACCGGTCGTCGCCGCGCGGCGCTACGCCCGCACCGGACGCCCGACGATGCCCTCCCGGACCGGCCCGCCGACGGCGGCGGGCCGCTGGTCGGGGGTCCCCGCACGCGAGCAGGACACGACCCGCCGGGCGCAGGCCCGCACCGACGCCTTCCTCGAGCGCCACGGCGTCCTCACGCGCGGCGCACTCGAGACCGAGCGGGTCACCGGCGGGTTCGCCGGCATCTACCCGGTGCTGCGGGCCATGGAGGAGTCGGGGCGCTGCCGGCGCGGCTACGTCGTCGAGGGTCTCGGGGCCGCCCAGTTCGCGGTGCCCGGCGCGATCGACCGGCTGCGCGCCACCAGCCGCGACGACGACGGCGGCGAGCGCGGGCCCGTCGGCGCTCGTGCTGGCCGCCACCGACCCCGCGCAGCCCTGGGGCGCCGCGCTCGAGTGGCCCGCCACCACGGGCGACGGCGGGCACCGCCCGGGTCGCAAGGCCGGGTCGCTGGTCGTGCTCGCCGACGGGCTGCCCGCGATCTACGTCGAGCGCGGCGGCAAGTCGGTGCTGAGCTTCACCGACGAGCACGAGGCGCTCTCGCCGCCGCGTCGGCCTGGCGGGTGCGGTGCGCGAGGGGTGGCTCGGCACGCTCGCCGTCGAGCGCGCCGACGGCTCCGAGTCGCTCGCCGGCCCGCTCGCCGACGTCCTCACCGAGGCGGGCTTCCGACGCCCACGAGCCGTCCCACGGCGACCCCGGTCGCGTCGGGTCGCACCCGGCGACGCGCAGCCGCGCCGCGACACCGCCGACGCCGCGCTCGAGCCGGGTCGCGATGTCGCGCACGAGCTCGTTCTTGTCGGCGTCGGGCGCCGCCGCGAACCACATCTCGCGCAGGGTCCGGTGCTCGTGGGGCTCCCAGAGCGCCCCGGACCGCGCCGGCGTCGGGGTCGGTCGGTACGGGAACGGCACGACGGTCGAGTCGCGGTAGCCGCCGGGATCGCCGTCGCCGAGGTCGTCGTCCCAGGGCCGGTCGACGTGCCCGTAGCGGGCGTAGCCGTCCTCGAACGCGTCGTCCCAACGGTCGTATTCGGCGTCGTACCCGTAGTCGTGGCGGCCGTCCGGGGAGCGGGAGTACGAGGAGCGGCTCCGCCAGGGCTCGAAGCGACCGCGGTCGTGCCCGTCCGCCCAGGCGACCCGTACCGCGGCGACGAGAGCCCGGGCGGGCACCCGGAGGCGGAGGGTCGCTGGTATCGGCTCGGCGGGCGTGATCGGCTCGGCGGGCTCGGTCGGCTCCTCGGGTCCGGGATCGCGGGCCCGGCCGGCGGGGCGGAGATCGAGCAGTGCGTCGTCGCCGTCGACGGTCACGGCGAGCTCGTCGCCGTCCAGCGGGATGATCAGGGTGCGGGGGGAAGCGGACACGCCCAGCAGGATCGGGTGCGGACCTCCTCGCCGTCCCCAGCTTCTCGCTAGCTGTGGACAGCTGCCGCAATACTCGTGCATCCGGCTCTGCCTCGGGCGTCCGAACGGAGTCTTCTCGACCTCGATCCGCGCACCGTTCATCCACAACCCCGCGCGACCCCGACCCCGTGGGCGGCCGCGGAACCCGTCGGCTGACCTTTCGGAAAAACCCGAAACGAGCTCCCCGAGCTCCAGCTCGTCCCGCGACGGCGTCGTCGAATCCGACGCGACCCCGGGCCCGCACCGAGTGGTCACTCGCCCGTCCGCGGAGCGGAGCTCGCACGAGTACCGGTCCACTCGGTGCGAGTCCCCCGGAACGACCTCGCCGACCACCGTCCAGCCGCTAGCCTCCGGCCATGGCCGCACCACTCCCCGCCCCGACCGGTGGCGCCGGCGAGTTCCGGCTCGACGTCGAGGCGGCCGAGGAGGCCATCCGGATACTGGAAGGAGTGCAGCGACAGATCAGGGCGTCGCGGGCCGAGGCAGTGAAGCTCGCCAAGACAACGCCGACCGCACGCGACGCGGTGAGCCTCGAGGCGTTCGCGCTGCTGGCCGAGAAGGCGGACGGTGGACCGGGCTCGTTCACGGCCGCGATGGATGCCGGCCTGATCGAGGTCGAGAACGCGATCGACCATATGCGCGCCGACATCACTCGGCAGCGCGAGCTCGACGATGCCGCCGCAAGCAATATCGCGAATCGTGCGTAGGGCCTTCGCGGCTGTCGCGCTGGCCTTGCTGGTGGCCGGATGCTCGAGCCCGCAGCAGCCGGCCCCGATCCGGGCCCTTCGCAGATGACGACGACCGCGCGGGCGCACCGCCGATCACCTCGCCTCGCGAGCTGTCGTCACGCGCCCGGCGCCCTGTCGGTCCTCCTCCCTCGGCCGAGGTCCGCCGACTCGGCTACGACGTGCCGGGCGAATCGAGCATCGATGTGTTGGGTGCACCGACATGTACGTGGCGCGAAGAGGACGAGGGCGAAGGCGCGAGCGTGTCGGTCGTGCTCACCCGCGACCTGTTCGTCGACACCTACCGCAACCGGTTCCTGCCGATCTTCGAGCCGCTGCGGATCGCAGGACTACCGGCGGTGGACATCATGTCGGGGCCCGAGGTGCTGACGTGCACGACGACGGTCGGTGGGCTGACGGCCAGTCACTCGAACTCAACACGAGCGTCGGACTGACCGGAGGTCGACGCGACGGCGACCCGTGCGCCGAGGGCCACCGGGTGGCGGAGGCGATCATCTCCACGCTGCCACCGCGCTGAGCCAGCGCCGGCCCCTCGTCTCGACCCGTACTGATGTCGGTGCCCGGTCGTACCGTCCCTCCGAAAGGGGATGGTGGTGCCCGTGCCGTTGAAGGTGCGAGAGATGATCGACCTGCTCGAGAGCTATGGGTGGCGTCTGGTGGCCACCCGCGGAGCCACCGGCAGTACAAGCACCCGGTCCAGACTGGACGGGTGACCGTGGCGGGGAAGCCGAGCGACACATTGCCGCCCGGCACGGAGCGAAGCATCCTGAGGCAGGCACGGATCGAGCGGAGGCGGACGTGATCGGCTACGCGGTCATCATCGAGCAGGCCGACGACGGCGGGTTCGGCGCGTGGAGCCCGGACCTTCCAGGATGCGTCGCCACCGGAAAGAGCTACGAGCAGTGCGTCGTCGACATGAGACAGGCAATGGCGTTCCACGTCGCCGGTCTGCGCGAGGACGGGCTCGACGTCCCCGAGCCACACTCGGTCGGGGCACTGACGATCGACGTGGCCTGACGCCGCGGGCTCCCCCGGGCTCAGACGGGCCTCGTCGAGGTCGGTGGGACCGCACTCCGCACCGAGTGGTCCCTCACGCGTCCGCGGAACCACATCCGCACGAGTACCGGTCCACTCGGTGGGAGTCGCCCGGAACGACCTCGCCGACCACCGTCCAGTCGCTAGCCTCCGGCCATGGCCGCACCACTCCCCGCCCCGACCGGTGGCGCAGTCGAGTTCCGGCTCGACGTCGAGGCGGCCGAGGAGGCCAAGAAGGTGCTCGAGGGAGTGCGGCAAGGAATCGAGGCTGCACGCGCCCAAGCAGTGAGGCTTGCGAAGGCACCACCGACCGCTCGCGACGTCGTGAGCCTCGAGGCGTTCGCGCTACTCGCGGAGAAGGCGGATGGCGGTCCAGGTTCGTTCACCGCCGCGATGGACGCCGGACTCGATCGCATGTCGACAAGCTCCTCAGCCAGATGGAGGAGGACATCGCTCGGCAGCGCCGACTCGACGACATCGCCGCGACGGGCATGGCGAACCGTGCGTAGAACTCTCGTGCTGATGGCGCTGGCTCTACTTCTCGCGGGGTGCTCGTCGGTCCCGCAAGGCAGCACGCCTCCACCTCCACTCGTCGAGGCGGATCGAGCGGGGGCACCGCGGGTCGTGACCCCCCGTGAGCTGTCATCTCGGGCCAGCGATCCGTGCCGGACGCTGCTGTCCGCGTCGCAGGTCCGCGACCTGGACTACGCCTTGCCTGGGAAATCGAGTATCGACGTGCTCGGCGCTCCGACATGCACGTGGCGTGAGGAGGACCGCGGTCGAACCGCGATCGTGTCCGTCGTGGTCACCCGCGATCTCTTCGTCGATACCTACCGCAATCGCTTCCTTCCGGTGTTCGAGCCGCTGCAGATCGCGGGGCTCCCGGCCGTGGACATCAAGTCGGGCCCACAGGTCTTGGCGTGCACGACGACGGTGGCCGTCGCGGACGGCCAGTCGCTCGAGCTCAATACGACCGTTGGCGGGGGCATCGATGGCCTCCCCGACGGCGACCCGTGCGCCGAGGGCCACCGGGTGGCGGAGGCGATCATCTCCACGCTGCCGCCGCGCTGAGCTCCGTCGCGGCCCGGCAAGCGTCGAGTGTGCCGCCACCATGGTCATCAGGGCGAGTCGACCATGGTACGAGCACACTCGCGGGCCAGGGTGCCTCAGCTCCGCCGGGCGGGCGGTGCCGTGACGGCCTCGAGGGCGTCGACGCGGCCGTGGCCGACGTACGAGGTCCCGTCGGGCGTACTGGTGCACACCGGGGGGCGGCCGAGGCCGGGCGGTGGGCACGGGATCGGGTCGGCCTGGGCCTCGAGCAGACCGGCGACGGCACCCGGTGGCACCCGTCCGGCCAGCAGGGCGGCGACGCCGGTGACGTGCGGGCGGCTATCGAGGTGCCGCACTTCGCGCCGTAGGTGCCGTCCTCGGTGGCCGACACGGGGCAGGGCGGCCCCTGCCCCGGGAGGGGGTCGACGTCCGTGTCGCCGCCCGGGGCGGTGACGTCGACGTAGCCGGCACCCCACGAGCTGTAGCTCGCCAGCGCGCCGGTCGGCCCGGTCGCCGACACCGAGACCACGCCGGGCAGGCCGGCGGGCGTGATGGCGCACCCGGGGCCGACGGGGTGCCCGGCGCGGACGGGGTCGGTCGTCTGGCGGGTGGCGTCGAACCCGTCGTTGCCCGCGGAGGCGACGACGGCGGTGCCGGCGCCCTGCGCGAACGCGACGGCGCGGCGCACGGCCTCGAGCGCGGCGGCGTCGCCGGGGCGGTCGGCGCACCAGTAGAGCCCGGGGTCGACGAAGTAGCTGTTGTTCACGACCGGGAAGCGCTGGTGCGCGGCCCACATGAACCCGCAGACGGCGGCCTCCGGGTAGATCAGCCCCTCGGTGCCCGTGACCTTCACCGACGCGACCGAGACCCCGGGGGCGACCCCCGTGAAGCCGGCCGCGTCGTCGCGCCCGGCGATCGTCGCGGCGACGTGGGTGCCGTGGTCGGAGTCGGTGCGGGTCCACTCGGCCTCGCCCGTGCGCGGGGCACCGCTCGCGCAGCCGACCGAGCGGTCGCGGGCGAGGGAGGCGCGCAGCGCCGGGTGGGAGGCCTCGATGCCGGTGTCGAGCACGCCGACGACGACCGAGCGCCGGCCGGGGTCGATCGCGCGGGCCTCGGGGGCACGGATGGCGCGCATGTCCCACTGCTGCGCCGCCAGGCCCCGCGGCGGGACGGGCGCGGCCGGGGCCGCGACGGCGTCGAGGTCGAACCGGGGCGGGTCGAGCGCCGCCGGGGTCGCGGCGGCGATGTCGGCGGCCTCCTTGGTCGCCGAGTAGGTCCGCATCTCCCCGAGCCGCCGGGCGAAGTCGGGGGCCGTCGAGCGGGCGACAGCCACCCCGATCTCGGGGTAATACTCGACGCGGGACCCGCAGTTCGCGGCGAGCTCGTCGTCGACGTCGCCGGTCGGGGTGCCCTCGGGGTGGATCACGACGTAGGTGTGCTCGCGGGGGCCCGGCACGCACGGCGTCCGGTCGGCGCCGAGCTTGGAGCCGGCGGCACCCACGACCCCGGCGAGCGCCACGACGGCCACGATCAGCACCGCGATGCGCCGCACGCCTCGCACCACGCCCACCCCCGTCGGTCGTCCTCGCCCGGATCGCGAACCTCTCCCGTGCGTGATCGACTGCTCACGCCCCGGGGTCGTTCGGCCGCCGCGATCGACCCCGATCCGGGCGCCGAGGAACCCGCACGGCATCCTGGGTCACCACCCGGGATCGAGGAGGAACCGCGCGATGGCGCTGGCGTGCCCGACCTGCGAGCAGGCGGCGGCGGAGTACGTCGGGATGGCCGACGACGGGCGCAACGAGATGCGCTGCGGCGCCTGCGGGCACGTGTGGCTGCTGGGGTCGCGGCCGGTGTCGCCGCGAGCGGCGAGCCAGATCAAGACCCGGCGCACGTCGACCACCCCGAAGGCGCCCGCGGGACCGCGGCGCACCCCGGGACCCCGCGCCTCGTCCACGGCCCGGCGCGCCCGCGCCGGGTCGAGCGCATCGTCGAGGACGTCGAGACCGCACGGCACCGCTTCCCCCGGCCGCCGACGTCGAGCCGAGACGCGCGAGCGGGTCGAGCGCTGGCGGGCCGAGTTCCTCGCCGAGGTCCCGCGCCCCGACCCCGAGGCCGCGCGCTACCGCGACGTCTACCGGCAGGCGTTCAGCGCCGAGGGGCTGCCCGCACCACCCCGAGCGCCCTGCGCGACTTCGCGAACAGCAAGGTCGTCGCCCGCCCCGGCAACATGAGCATCTTCAACGACGAGTGGACGCGGCTGGGCAGCCGGGAGGCGGCGGAGACGTTCCGCGGCGTGGTGGAGCACCTGCTGCGCGGCGACGACCCGGCCGCGATGGAGGACCGGCTCACCGAGCTCATCGAGTCGAAGGAGTACCCGGCGATGACCGGGTTCCGCGAGAGCATGCTGACGCGGGTCCTGTGCGTCGACCAGCCCGAGCGCTTCCTGCCGATCCTGGTCTACACCAGCTCGTCGGGCGGCAAGCGCGAGATCGCGCGGCGGGTGTTCGGCCTCGACCTGCCGGCGCCCGAGTCGACGTCGCAGACCATCGGCCGGCTCGCCTACTGGAGCAACGACCTGCTCGTCGACCTCGTCGGGCACCGCTTCGCCGACCTCGACCACGCGCGGGCGTTCCTGTGGTGGGCCAAGGACCACCCCGAGGTCGTCCACGCCTGACGGCGCGACGCCTCAGTGCGGGGGGTCGACGTGCCCGAGGTGCGCGGAGAGCTGGGCGGCGGCCTCGCGCAGCTGCGGGACGACGGCCCGCGTGCGGCGGCGCGGGAAGCGGTAGGCGGGGCCCGCAGCCGAGAGGGCGGCGACGACGTCGGTCCCGTAGCCCCAGACCGGGACGGCGACGGCGTGCAGGCCGGCCTCGAGCTCCTCGAACGACCGGGCGTGCCCCTCGTCGATCACGCGGGCGAGCTCCGTGCGCAGCGCGGCCGGCTCGGTGATCGTCTCGTCGGTGTAGCGCTCGAGGCGCCGGCGCAGGACGGCACGCTGGTGCGTGGGGTCCATGTGGGCGAGGAGCACCGTGCCCGCCGACGTCGCGTGCAGCGGGGTGCGCCTGCCGACCCAGTTGCGGGTCGTGACGGAGCCGGCGCCGAACTCCTGGGCCACGTTGATCGCGGCCTCTCCGTCGTGGATCGCGAGGTTGACCGTCTCGCCGATCGCCTCGGCCAGGGCCTGGCAGACCGGCTGCCCGAGGCGGGCGAGGTCCATCCGCGCCGTCGCCGACGCCGCGAGGCGCACGATGCCGAACCCGAGCGCCACCTTCCCGCGCTCGCCGTGCTGCTCGAGCAGGCCACGGCGGGTCAGGGCCGTGACCAGGCGGGACGCCGTGGACTTGTGGACCCCGAGCTCCTCGGCGATCTCGGTGACACCCATCTCGCCGCGCGCCGCGAGGATCTCCAGCACCGTCACCGCTCGGTCGACCGACTGGACGAGGGCAGGCTCACGCCGGTCACCGTCAGTCGAAGCCATCCGGGCGACGATAACCGACGCCTCCCGAGCACCCCGAGGACGGGATCCGTTCGGCGCTGTCCGTGCACCCGTTCGGAGCTGTCCGGTCAGCTCAAGGTGGCCTGCCAGGCCGTGATGCGCTCGACCTCGGCGCGGGCGGCACCCTGACGGACCCGGATGCCGTCGACGACGTCGGCGGGGGCGCGCTCGGTGAACTTCGGGTTCCCGAGCTTCGCCGTGGTCTGCTCGAGCTCCTTGCGCGCGGCGGCGAGGTCGCGCTCGAGCCGCGCCCGCTCGGCGGCGACGTCGATCGCCCCCGAGGTGTCGATCTCGACGTGGACGGTGCCGCCCGCCGTGACCACCTCGAGCGTCGCGTTCGCGGCGAACTCCGCCTCCGGGGCGTCGAGCGGGTGAGCGTGCGCACCAGGTGCTCCAGCGGCTCGAGCCCGACATCGTCGAGCCGGCGCAGCACGCCCTGCACCCCGCGGCGGTCGGGCAGGCCCTGCTCGGCCGGAAGCGCCGGATCTCGGTGACCAGCTTCTGCAGTCGGCGATCCGGTGGCGGCCGTCGGGTCGACCGGCGCGCCCGCGTCGACGGGCCAGGCCGCGACGACCACCGACTCGCCGCCGGTGAGCGCGCGCCAGAGCGTCTCGGTGACGAACGGGATGACCGGGTGCAGCAGGCGCAGCACCGCGTCGAGCACGTGGCCGAGCACCGCGCGGGTGCCCTCGGCCGGCCGACGACGAACTGGGGCTTCGCGAGCTCGATGTACCAGTCGCAGACCTCGTCCCACGTGAAGTGGAAGAGCAGGTCGACGGCCTTGGCGAACTGGTTGTCGTCGAGCAGCGCGTCGACCTGGGCGTTGACCTCGCCAGGCGGCCGAGGATCCAGCGGTCGACGTCGGAGCGCTCGCCCGCATCGGGCAGCGGCGCGCTCGCGTCGGCACCGTTGGCGAGGGCGAAGCGGGTGGCGTTCCAGACCTTGGACGCGAAGTTGCGCGCGTTCTCGACCGACTTGACCCCGACCGGCACGTCGACCCCGGGGTTGGCGCCTCGGGCGAGGGTGAAGCGCACGGCGTCGGTGCCGTACTGGTCCATCCACTCGATCGGGTCGACGCTGTTGCCCGCCGACTTGCTCATCTTGCGGCCGTGCTCGTCGCGGACCATGCCGTGCAGGGCGATGGTGTGGAAGGGCACCGCGTCGTCGGGCTTGCGGTCGCCCATCGCGTACAGGCCGAACATCATCATCCGGGCGACCCAGAAGAAGAGGATGTCGTAGCCCGTGACCAGGACCGAGGTCGGGTAGAACCTCGCGAGGTCGCGGGTCTCCTCGGGCCAGCCCAGCGTCGAGAACGGCCACAGGCCGGAGGAGAACCAGGTGTCGAGGACGTCCTCGTCCTGCGTCCACCCCTCGCCGGGCGCCGGGTCGTCGGGCCCGAGGCAGACGACCTCGCCCGCGGGGCCGTACCAGACCGGGATGCGGTGGCCCCACCACAGCTGGCGCGAGATGCACCAGTCGTGCATGTGGTCGACCCAGCCGAACCAGCGCGACTCCATCTCGGGCGGGTGCACCGCCACCCGCCCGTCGCGCACCGCGTCGCCCGCCGCACGGGCCAGCGGGCCGACGTCGACGAACCACTGCAGCGACAGGCGCGGCTCGACGGGCTCGAACGGCGCGCGCGACGAGTGCCCGACGCTGTGCAGGTAGGGGCGCTTCTCGGCGACGATGCGGCCCTGCTCGCGCAGCGCCTCGCGCACCGCGACCCTGGCCTCGAACCGGTCCATGCCGTCGAAGGCCGTGCCGGTACCCGTGATGCACCCCGACTCGTCCATGATCGTCGGCATCGGCAGGTCGTGGCGACGTCCGACCTCGAAATCGTTGAAGTCGTGGGCCGGCGTGATCTTGACCGCGCCGGTGCCGAACTCGGGGTCGACGTGGTCGGCGGCGACGACGGGGATGCGCCGCCCGCCCAGGGGCAGCTCGATCTCGCGGCCGACGAGGTGGGCGTAGCGCTCGTCGTCGGGGTGCACGGCGACGCGGTGTCGCCCAGCATCGTCTCGACGCGGTCGTGGCCACGACCAGCGAGTCGTCGCCGTCGCCGTAGCGCATGGAGACGAGCTCGCCCTCGACCTCCTGGTAGCTCACCTCGATGTCGGAGAGCACCGAGCGCATGGCGGGCGACCAGTTGACCATCCGCTCGGCGCGGTAGATCAGGCCGTCGTCGTAGAGGCGCTTGAACATCGTGGTCACGGCGCGGTTGAGGCCCGCGTCCATGGTGAAGCGCTCGCGCGACCAGTCGACGCTGTCGCCCAGGCGCGCCATCTGGTCGAGGATCGTGCCGCCGTGCTCGGCCTTCCACCGCCACGTGCGCTCCACGAACACGTCCCGACCGAGCTCGCGCCGGCTCGTGCCCTCGGCGGCGAGGGCCTTCTCGACCAGTGCGTGCACCGCGATCGAGGCGTGGTCCATCCCGGGCAGCCACAGCGCGTCGAACCCCTGCATCCGCTTGCGGCGCACGACGAGGTCGATCAGCGTGTGCTCGAAGGCGTGCCCGATGTGCAGGCTGCCGGTGACGTTCGGCGGCGGGATGACCACCGTGAACGGCGGCCGGCCGCTCGTGGCGTCGGCGGTGAAGTAGCCCGCGTCGACCCAGCGCCGGTAGTGGCCCGCCTCGACCTCGCGGGTCGGGTCGAACTCCCGGTCGGAAGCGCTGACGGTCCTGACTCACGGTGACCAGTGTAGGACGAGGCCTACTTCGGCTGGCGCTGCGCCCGGGGCGGCACCCCGTCCGGTCCGCCGAGGTCGATCGCGTAGCCGCCGACGACGGTGCCGATGGCCTTGATGTTGCGCTCGAACGCCACCCGGTCGAGGTTGCCCAGGTTGTCGCCGGCCTGGTGGTAGTTCGGGTCGTAGGCGACGCCGGCCTGCCCGCCCCACTTCGCGGCCTGCTCCGGGGTCTTGCGCTCCTCGGCGCCGGTGAAGATGCCGCCCGCGGGGATGCCGGCCTCGATGAACGGCCCGTAGTCGGAGCGGCCGTCGAAGTCGGTGCCCTCGGCCTGGACGCCCTGCTGCGCGAGCGCCGCGAGGAGCTTGCGCTCGATGCCCGCTGACCCGTTCGGGCCCGCGGGCGCGCCCTCGCGGTCGGAGTCGTCGCCGTCGTAGGCGAGGTAGCCGGCGTTGGGCGAGGCGATCATGTCGAAGTTCAGCAGCACCGCGATGTCGCGCTTGCGCTCGAGGTCGAGGCCCTTGACGTAGGCCTCCGACCCGAGCAGGCCCAGCTCCTCGCCGCCCCACCACGCGAAGCGCACGGCGTTCGCCACCGGCGGCGCCGACCCCAGCTCGAGGGCCGTCTCGAGCAGGGCCGCCGAGCCGGAGCCGTTGTCGTTGATCCCGGGGCCCTCGGCGACGCTGTCGAGGTGCGCCCCGGCCATGACGACCTCGTCGGTGCGCCCGGTCGTGGTCTGCGCGATGACGTTGCGCGTCTGGCGGCTCTCGGTGCGGGTCTCGAGCACGAGGGTGGCCGGGGTCCCGCTCCGGGCGAACAGCGCGTCGCCGACCGCCTTCTCGAGACCCGCCGTCGGGATCCGCGACTCGGCCACCGAGCTCCGCGTCCCGTTGAGCGGGCCGCCCTCGCTGTGGACCACGATCATGCCGAGGGCGCCCGCGTCGGCGGCGAGGCGCTGCTTCTGGGTGAACGGGCACACGCCGCGGCGGGCGACGACGATCGCGCCGCGGACGGCCGGGCCGAAGTCGCTCGCCTCGCAGGCCGGGGTCGGGTCGGCCGGGGCCTCGGGCAGCGGGACCAGCGGCGCCGTGAGCCCGCCGCGCGGCGTCGGCTTCGAGTAGGTCAGTGCCGCCGCGCCGGCGACGGGCGCCCCGCCCACGGTGAGCGACTCGGCGCCGGGCTGGAAGAAGTCGAACGAGAAGCTCGGGGTCTCGACCTGGTAGCCGGCCTCACGCAGCTTCCCCGCGACGTAGTCGACGCTCTGCTCGTGGCCGGCGGTGCCCGACTCGCGGTTGCCGCCGTTGCGGTCGGCGATGCCCTGCAGGGCCTGCAGGTGCGCGAACGCCCCGTTGCCGTCGACCTTGCGGGTGAGCCAGGCGGCGAGGTTCGGGTCGGCGGGGCGGCGGCGGCGACGGCCGGCCGGCCCGCCTGGCCCCACCACCGCCGCCGCACGCGGCGACGGTCAGCGCGGCGACCAGCAGGGGCACGGCGACGACGCGGGTGCGCAGCATCGCGACAGACTGTCGGCAACCACTCGGCGCGCGCAAACCGGGTCCCGACGACGCCGACGCATGGGACCGGTCATATCGCGTAGGACGGACGAGGACCGGCACGTACGGTTGTTGTGTACATCAAACGGACAGCCAGAGGGAGTGCCGTGACGGTCCGGCGAGGAACCGACGACCGGACCGAGCCCGGCCCTGTGGTCGCCGTGCTGTCGTCGGTCGGCCTCGTCGCGTCGCTGTGCATGACCCTCGTCGTGCCGATCGTCCCGAGCCTGCCCGCCCTGCTCGACACCAGCGCCACCAACGCGTCCTGGGTGATCACGGCGACGCTGCTCGCGGGCGCCGTGGCGACGCCGATCGCGGGGCGCCTCGGCGACATGCTCGGCAAGCGCCGCGTGCTGCTCGTGACCCTGGGCCTGCTGGTCGCCGGCGCCGTCCTCTGCGCGACGACGTCGAGCCTGGTGCCGGTGCTGGTCGGCCGCTCGCTGCAGGGCGTCGCGGTCAGCGCCGTGCCGCTCGGCATCAGCCTCATGCGCGACGCGCTCCCGCCCGAGCGCCTGGGCTCGGGGATCGCGCTGATGAGCGCGACCCTCGGCATCGGCGGTGGACTCGGGCTCCCCCTCTCCGCGCTGATCGTGCAGGTCGCCGACTGGCACGCCCTGTTCTGGACCGCGGGCGTGCTGGGACTCGCCGGGGTGGTGCTGGTCGCCGCGGTGATCCCCGAGAGCGCGACGCGCGACGGCGGGCACTTCGACCTCGTGGGCGCCGTCGGGCTCTCGGTCGGGCTGGTCTGCGCGCTGCTCGCGATCTCCAAGGGCGGTGAGTGGGGCTGGACGAGCGACCACGCTCGCTCGCCGTGGGCGCCGGTCGTGCTGCTGGCCTGGGGCGCCTGGAGCTGCGGCTGTCCGCGCCGCTGGTCGACCTGCGGATCACCGCCCGCCGGGCCGTCCTCGTGCCCAACCTCGTGTCCGTGCCGGTCGGGGTCGCGATGTTCACCGGCATGGTCGTCTACCCGCAGCTGCTCTCCGCGCCCGCCGTCACGGGGTTCGGCCTCGGGCTCGGCCTGCTCGCCGCGGGCCTGGTCCTCGCACCCAACGGCGTGGTGATGATGCTGATGTCGCCGCTCACCGCCCGGATCTCCGCCGCCTTCGGGCCGCGGACGTCACTGCAGATCGGCCTCGTCGTCATCGTCGTCGCCTACGGCGCGGGCACGATGCTGCTCGGCGCCTGGTGGCACGTCTCGCTGGTCATCGCGCTGGTCGGCGCGGGGGTCGCGCTGGCCTACGGCTCGCTGCCGGCCCTGATCATGCGGGCGGTGCCCGCGCACCACACCGCCGCCGCCAACGGGCTCAACACGCTCATGCGCTCGCTGGGCACCTCGACGGCGTCGGCGTGGCGCGGGTGGTGCTGTCGTCGTCGACCGTGCGGGTCGGCGCCACGGCGGTGCCCTCGCTCGGCGGCATCCGCACCACGCTCGTGATCGCGGCGGCGTGCGCGCTCGTCGCCCTGGTCGCGACGCTGGCGATCCCGGCGCTCCCGCGCCCGTCCGCGAGGAGCAGGAGATCGGGGTGACCGACGTCGGGCACACCGGCGCCTGGGTCCACGGCCGGGTCGTGCTCGCCGGCGGCGACCCCGCGAGCGGAGGGCGCGTGACGGTCGTCGGGCTCGACGGTCGCCAGCTCGGGGTCGTGCCCGTGGCCGACGACGGCCGCTTCACCCTCGAGGCGCTCGACGCCCCGACTCGGCCGGCCAGCAGCGGACGGTGCTGCTCATCGCCGGGCACCCGCGGGCGCGCCGCGCGCGGTGCGCGTGCAGGCGGGCCTGCACAGCGCGCCGCGGCGTCTCGTGCTCGACGACCCGCAGCCGGGCAGCGTCTCGCCGCCGATGGGGGCGAGCACCTCGCCGGTGTAGTAGCTCGACATCCGGTCCGAGGCGAAGAACACGTACGACGGGGCGATCTCGTCGGGGTCGGCGACGCGGCCGATGGGGGCCTGGGCGCCGAACGAGTCGACCTTGTCCTCGGGCATCGTGGCGGGGATGAGCGGTGTCCACACGGGGCCGGGTGCGACGCAGTTGACGCGGATGCCGCGCGGGAGCAGCTGCTGGGACAGCGAGTAGGTCAGCACGTGCACGGCGCCCTTGGTCGCCAAGTAGTCCAGCAGCGACTTGTCGCCCCGCAGGCCGTTCACCGAGCCGGTGTTGATGATCGCCGAGCCCGAGCCCAGGTGGGGCAGCGCGTCCTTGGTCATCCAGAAGAAACTCGAGACGTTCACGGCGAACGTGTGGTCCCACTGTTCGTCGGAGAGGTCCTCCGGGCCGTCGACCGGCGACTGGACGGCGGCGTTGTTCACCAGGAGGTCCAGCCCGCCGAGCTCGTCGACGGCCCGGCCGACGGTGCGCCGGCAGTGGTCGCGGTCGCTGACGTCGCCGGGCAGGCACACGCAGCGCCGTCCGCGGGCCTCGACGAGCTTCCTGGTGTGGTCGGCGTCGTCGCCCTCGGAGAGGTAGGAGATCGCGACGTCGGCGCCCTCCTCGGCGAAGGCGCTCGCGCCGGCCCGGCCGAGGCCCGAGTCGCCGCCGGTGATCAGCGCCCGGCGCCCGGCGAGCAGGTCGCGCCCGACGTAGCCGGTCATCTCGTCGTTCGGCTGCGGATCCATCGCCCCGGTCGAGCCGGGGTGCTGCTGTTCCTGGGCGGGAGGCTGTTCGCTCATCGGGTCGGTTCGACGACGTGGGGGGCGCGGAAACCTCCGTTTGACCGCGGTGGTCGGTCGGCTACCCCCGGGCCCTGTGTGGATCGACCGTGTCCGGTCGACCGGTCCGCCGCCGTCCGGGGAGGAGCTCGTCGTGATCGACCCGCGCCTCTACCTGGTGCTCGACCCGCACGGCCGCGCGCGGCCCGGCGCGCTGCTGGCCGCCGCCGTCGCGGGCGGCGTGACCGCCGTGCAGGTCCGCTCCCCCGCCGCGACGACGCGCGAGCTCCACGCCGCCACCCTCGACGTCCGGGGCGCGCTGACCGGCACCGGGGTCGGCGTCGTGGTCGACGACCGCCTCGACGTCGCGCTCGCCGCGGGCGCCGACGGCGTGCACCTCGGCCAGGACGACCTGCCGGTGACGGCGGCCCGCCGCGTCGCCGACACCGTGGCCTACGGGTTCTCGATCGGCTGGTCGGTCACCCGCGCCGAGCACGTGGAGGCCGCCCGCGCCCTCGAGCCCGGGGTGGTCGACCTCCTCGGGGCGGGACCGGTGTGGGACACCGCGGCGACGGAGCCCGACGCGGGCGAGGGCATCGGCCCGGAGGCCCCGCCGCGCTGGTCGCGCGGGCACCCGTGGCGACCGTGGCGACCGGCGGGATCACCCCGAGCGCGCCGGGATCGCGCTCGACTCCGGCGCCGCGGGCGTGGCCGTGAGCTCGGTGGTCGCCGAGGCCGCCGACCCGGTGGCCGTCATCCGCGCCCTGCGCCGCGCGGTCGACGCCCGTCGCGGGGCACACTCGTGGCGTGCCCGAGGGTGACACCGTCTTCCTGGCCGGCCGGCGTCTGCACGACGCGCTGGCCGGTGGCCTGCTGCGCCGCGGCGAGCTGCGCCACCCCCGCCTCGTCGAGCACGACCTCGCCGGCCTGACCGTGCTCGAGGTCGCCAGCGTCGGCAAGCACCTGTTCACCCGCTTCGACGACGGCCGCAGCCTGCACAGCCACTTCCGGATGGACGGCACGTGGCACCTCTACCGGCCCGGCCGGCCCTGGCGCGGGGCCGACCACCAGATCCGCGCGATCCTCGCCACCGACGACCGCGTCGCCGTGGGCTTCCGGCTGCACGATCTCGAGCTGCTGCCGACCGACCGCGAGTCCGACCTCGTCGGCCACCTCGGGCCCGACCTGCTCGGAGCGGCGTGGGACGACGACCCCGAGGGCTGCGCCGCGGAGGTGGAGCGGAGGCTGCGGGCCGAGGGCGACCGGGAGCTCGGGGCGGTCCTGCTCGACCAGCGCGTCGCGTGCGGGGTCGGCAACATCTACAAGACCGAGGTGTGCTTCCTGCTCGGGGTCTCGCCCTGGACCCGCGTCGGGGACCTGTCGCCGCGGCAGGTGCACGACGCGGTCGCCTGGTCGCGCAAGCTGCTGGCACGCAACGCGTGGCGGCCCGAGCAGTCGACGACCGGCGACCTCGGCGAGGGCGCGCAGCACTGGGTGTTCGAGCGCGGCGGGCGGGGGTGCCGGCGCTGCCGCGACGTCGTCGTCACGGCCCGGCAGGACGACGGGGCGCCCGGCTCGCCCGAGCGCGAGGACCGGATCGCCTACTACTGCCCGACCTGCCAGCCCGGCCCGCACCCCGAGCTCCCACCGCGCACGAGACGGGGCCGCCGCCCGCAGCAGCAGTCGGGACGGCGCGCGCGCTACGGCTGAGCAGGCACGATGCCGACGGCGCCGTAGACCCCCGAGCGCACGCGCTCGCCCGAGTCGGGGCGCCAGTCGGCGATCTCGACCAGCCCCGGCTCGACGATCTCGGTGCCGGCGAGCAGCGCCGCGATCTCGTGCCGGGTGCGCGAGGTGAGCGGTTGGGAGCTGTCGCGGTAGGTCTCCTCGCGCACCCGCATGGAGCGGGCCAGCTCGGGGTCGTCCCAGTCGACGCTGCCGTGCGACACGGCGAGCGCGCTGCCGGGGCGAGCACGCGGCGGTACGCGGCCACGAGGTCCTCGACGTCGCCCGGCACGAAGTGCAGCACCGCGAGCAGGAGCACCGCCACGGGCCGGTCGAGGTCGAGCACCGCGCCGACCTCGTCGGAGGCGAGGACGACGTCGGGGTCGCGCACGTCGGCCTGCAGGACGGCCACGCCGTCGACCCCGCGCAGCAGGTCGCGCCCGTGGTGCACCGCGATCGCCTCGTGGTCGACGTAGACCACGCGGGCGTCGGGAACGGTCCGGCGCGCGACCTCGTGCACGTTGCCGACGGTGGGGAGGCCGGACCCCAGGTCGAGGAACTGGTCGATCCCCCGCTCGACGCAGAGCGACACCACGCGGCGCACGAACGACCGGGTGGCCCGGATCCCGGCGACGAGCTCCGGCTCCGAGATCACGAGGCGGTCGGCCAGCTCGCGGTCGACCGCGAAGTTGTGGCTGCCGCCCAGGACGTAGTCGTACATCCGCGCCACGTTCGCGCGGGTCAGGTCGACGCCCGGGACCTCCTCGGTTCCCGCCGAGGTCGCTCACGGCACCATCCCGACCCCGCCGTAGACGGCGGCAGGCGCCCCCGTGCCCGACCCGTCGGGGCGCCACGCGGCGACGTCGACGAGCCCGGGCTCGACCAGGGTCGTCCCGTCGAACAGGGAGCGGATCGCGTGCCGGTCGCGGACGTCGCCGGGTTGCGCGCTGTGCCGGTAGACCGCGATGCGGGCGCGCATCGTCGCCGCGAGCGCGGGGTCGTCCCAGTCGTCGCTGATGTGGTTGAGCGCGAGGGCGCTCCCCGGGGCGAGCACCGCGCGGTAGGGCGCGAGCACCGTCGCCGGGTCGTCGGGCACGAAGTGCAGGACCCCGAGGGCGAGCAGGGCGACGGGGCGGTCGAGGTCGAGCACCCCGGTGACGGTGGGCGCCGACAGCACGGCGGCCGCGTCGCACAGGTCGGCCTCGGTGACGCTCACCCCGTCGACGCCCTCGAGCAGGGCGCGGCTGTGGTGGACCGCGACGGCCTCGTTCTCGACGTAGGCCACGCGCGCCGCGGGATCCCGACGCCGGGCGACCTCGTGCACGCTGCCGACCGTGGGGATGCCCGAGCCGAGATCGAGGAACTGGTGGATCCCGCGCTCGAGGCACAGCAGGACCGCGCGCCGGACGAACGACCGCAGCTCGCGGATCGCCGGGACCATCTCGGGGCTCGCCGCGGTGACGCGGTCGGCGAGCTCGCGGTCGACGGCGAAGTTGTGGCTGCCGCCGAGGAAGTAGTCGTACATCCGCGCGACGTTCGCGCGCTGGAGGTCGAGGCCGGGGATCACCGGCTCCTCGGGAGTCATCCCCACCGAGCACGACCCGCGTCAGTAGCGCTGGGTCGTCGGGCCCTGCTGGTTCGGGTTCGGCTGGGCGGGGGCCGGGGCGTCCTGCTGCTGCGTGGGGGCGGGCGCGGCCTGGCCGGGGGCGGTCTGGCCGGGGCCCACCTGGCCCGCGGGGCGCATCGAGGCGCGGATCTGCTCGAGCCGGCTCTGGCCCGCGAAGTCGGTGCTGGCCTGCTCGACCTCGAGCATGCGGCCCTGGACGCTGTTCTGCGCCAGCTCGGCCTGACCGAGCGCCGTGGAGTAGCGCTTCTCGATCTTGTCGCGGACCTCGTCGAGCGACGGCGTGTTGCCCGGCGCGGCGACCTCGCTCATCGAGCGCAGCGACGCCGAGACCTGCTCCTGCATCTTGGCCTGCTCGAGCTGGCTGAGCAGCTTCGTGCGCTCGGCGAGCTTCTGCTGCAGGACGTTGGCGTTGCGCTCGACGGCCTGCTTGGCCTGCTGCGCGGCGCCGATCGACTGGTCGTGCAGCGTCTTGAGGTCCTCGACGTTCTGCTCGGCGGTGACGAGCTGGGTCGCGAACTGCTGCGCCGTCTGCTCGTAGCGCTGCGCGGCCTGCTCGTCGCCCTTGGAGCGGGCGTCGTCGGCCATGTTCAGCGCCTGGCGCGTCGAGGCCTGCAGCTTCTCGATGTCGGCGAGCTGGCGGTTGAGCTTCATCTCCAGCTGCCGCTGGTTGCCGATGACCGACGCGGCCTGCTGCGACAGCGCCTGGTGCTGACGCTGCGCGTCCTCGATCGCCTGCTGGATCTGGACCTTCGGGTCGGCGTGCTCGTCGATCTTCGAGGAGAACGCCGCCAGGAAGTACTTCCAGGCCTTCACGAAGGGGTTGGCCATCTGCTCCTGCCTCACCTGGACCTACGGGCACGCGCCGCGCCGCGTGTCACCGCCATGGTGTCAGGTCGTCGCAGCGTTCCACCGACCACCCGCCACCCGGGCGGACCTCACGCCGCGACGCGCACCGAGCGTCCACCCGCCCCGGCGACCGGCAGGCGGGCGATGAGGCTGACGGTGCCGGGCACCGCCGTCACGGCGAGATCGCCCACGGCGGCACCGTCGGACCCCGTCGAGGCGCAGCGTCGGCGCCGGCGAGCGCGTCGGGCGGCAGCGTGGGTCGGACGCCGGACGCGCAGCGCCTCACCCGAGCCGGCGACGCGGCCGCGACGCCGCGCGGCCGCCGGGCGGGCGGGAGGGCGTCGTCGTCGGCCGGGGCGTCCTCGCCGTCGGTGACCGGGCGCCGCGCCTCCTCGACCGCGGAGCGCAGGGCCGGGTCCACGACGGCGGGGCGACGGCGGGCGCCGGGCCGGCGGGGCGCATCGTGTCGGCGGCCTCGTCGAGCAGGTCGGGCAGCGTCAGCGACAGCGCGTCGCAGATCGCGGCGAGCAGCTCGCTGGAGGGCTCCTTGCGGCCGCGTTCGACCTCGGAGAGGTAGCCGAGGCTGACCCGCGCCGTGCTGGAGACGTCGCGCAGCGTGCGGTGGCGCTCCGTGCGCGCGCGCCGGATCGTGTCGCCGATCGCCTCCCGCAACAACACCGACATGACGCACCTCCACCCGCCCGGCGTCGACCCCGGCGGCGGCGAAGCCCGGCAACGACCGGTCGTCCACCGTACCGACCGGGGCCGCACGCGGCGGGGGGATCGCGGTGCTGTTCGTCGTGGGCGAACAGGTCCGCCCGCGGGCGCACAGCGACCGGAGCCGACCGGACCGGCGCCCCGCCCGCGCGGCGCGCAGGCGCAGGGCGCGGACGAGGTAGTCGGCGCCGGTGACGACGGTGGCGGCGACGGCGCGCAGCATCAGCGCCGCGAGCCCCGGCAGCAGGACCGGTGGCAGCGGCATGATCGCCAGCCCGATCGCCACGGTCTGCAGGACGGTCTTGAGCTTGCCGCCGCGGCTGGCCGGGATGACGCCGTGGCGCAGCACCCAGAACCGCAGCGCCGTCACCCCGAGCTCGCGGACGGCGATGACGACGGTGATCCACCACGCGAGCTCGCCGAGCAGCGAGAGCCCCACGAGGGCCGCCCCGATCAGCGCCTTGTCGGCGATCGGGTCGGCGATCTTGCCGAAGTCGGTGACGAGCCCCCAGCGGCGGGCGAGGTCGCCGTCGAAGGAGTCGGTGACCGAGGCGAGGGCGAACACCCCGAACGCCGCCCAGCGCCAGGCGGGGTCGAGACCACCGTGGGTGAAGAACACGACGAGGAACACCGGGACGAGCACGAGGCGCACGACCGTCAGCGCGTTGGCGATGTTCACCAGCGGCACGACCTTGGTCGCGGCCGCGGCGCCTGCCGGGAGGGGCGGCCGGGCTCGACGGCCGGCCTGCTCGGTCACCGTGCGCCACGGCCCCGCTCCGCGACCGGCCCGACGACCGGGCGCCGCCGTCGTCGCCGCCGACCTCGACGATCAGGTCGACGCCCTCGCTGTCGACGACCGTCCCGGCGACGAGCACGCCCGGCGCGAGCGGCCGTGTCGTCGTCGGTGACCAGCACGCACTCGCAGTCGACGTCGGGCCCCTGGTGCGCGGCCCGGCCGACCCAGGCGTCCTCCTCGTCGTCGAAGCGCTCGACGAGGACCTCGACGGCCGTGCCGACCCGGCGGGCCGCCCGGTCGGCGGCGACGTGGTCGGCGAGGCTGGTGATCCGCTCGACGCGCGCGGCGACCTCGACCGGGTCGACCTTGTCGGGCAGGTCGGCGGCCTCGGTGCCGTCCTCGTCGGAGTAGCCGAACACCCCGACGGCGTCGAGCTCGGCCTCGGCGAGGAACGCCTCGAGCTCGGCGAGGTCGTCCTCGGTCTCGCCGGGGAAGCCGACGATGACGTTCGACCGGATGCCGGCCTCGGGGGCCAGCGCGCGGACCTCGGCGCACAGCGAGAGGAAGGCCTCGCGCGACCCGAAGCGGCGCATCCGGCGCAGCACCGTGGCGCTGGCGTGCTGGAACGACAGGTCGAAGTAGGGCGCGATCCCGGGCGTCGTCGCGATGGCCTTCAGCAGGGGTGGTCGCACCTCGGCGGGCTGGAGGTAGGACACCCGGACCCGCTTCATCCCGGGCACGGTCGCGAGGTCGCCGAGCAGGCGCTCGAGCGCGCCGCCCGCGGCACCGCGCGCGTCGATGTCCTTGCCGTACGAGGTGGAGTTCTCGCTGACCAGCAGCACCTCGGCCACCCCGTGGTCGGCGAGCCAGGCCGCCTCGGCGACGACGTCCTCGGCCGCGCGCGACACGAACGCCCCGCGGAACGAGGGGATGGCGCAGAACGCGCACCGGCGGTCGCAGCCCGAGGCGAGCTTCAGCGGGGCGACCGGGGCGTCGTCGAGGCGCCGCCGCGGGATCTCCGGCATCCAGCCGTGCCCCGGGACGCGCGCCGACTCGACCGCCTCGGGCCGCTTGACCGGGCTGATCGGCAGCAGCGTGCGGCGATCGGCCGGCGTGTGGGAGGCGAGGGACCGCCCGGCGACGACGTCGTCGAGGCGGGCCGGCAGGTCGCCGTAGTGGTCGAACCCCAGGACCGCGGCGGCCTCGGGCAGGGCCTCGGCGAGCTCGGTGCCGTAGCGCTCGGCCATGCAGCCGACGGCGACCACGCGCGTCCCGTCGGCGCCCGCGGCGAGCACGGCGTCGACCGAGTCCTTCTTCGCCTGCTCGACGAACGTGCAGGTGTTGACGACGACCACGTCGGCGTCGCCGTCGTCGGCGATCTCCCAGCCCTCGGCGGAGAGCCGGCCGGCGAGCTCCTCGGAGTCGACGTCGTTGCGGGCGCACCCCAACGTCACGAGCGCCACGCGGGGGGATGCAGAGCGCTCGGCCACGACCACAGGGTATCGGCCGACCCGGACGTCGGCGGACGGGCGGCGACCCTCGGCGGAGCCGTGACGCACGCTGGGCCGCCAGGATGTCCCCCGGCACGGCCACGTCCAGCTGAGCTCGAACCCGGCCGGCCCCGTGATCCTGCGCCCCGCCCGGGTCAGCGACGTCCGCGGGATCCAGGCCCTCGTCGACGCCTTCGCGTCCGACAACATCCTGCTGCGCAAGCCGCTGGTCACCCTCTACGAGACGGTGCAGGAGTTCCGCGTCGCGGTCCGCGGGCCCGAGGTCGTGGGCTGCGGCGCGCTGCACGTGCTGTGGGAGGACCTCGGCGAGATCCGCACGATCGGCGTCCACCCCGCGGTGCAGGGCGGCGGGATCGGTCACATCCTCGTCGAGGAGCTCATCGCCAACGCCCGCGCGCTGGGCCTGCGCTCGCTGTTCGTGCTCACCTTCGAGCTCGAGTTCTTCGCGCGGCACGGATTCCGCGAGATCGACGGCTCGCCGGTGACCCAGGAGATCTACCTCGAGATGATGCAGTCGGCCGACGAGGGCGTCGCGGAGTTCCTCGACCTCGCCTACGTGAAGCCGAACACCCTCGGCAACACCCGGATGCTGCTCGACCTCTGAGGACGGGGACCGCTCAGCGGTCGACGAGGTCGTCGCGTCCCGGTTCCGACCGAATGGCACCACGGGTCGCCAGATTGGTCGAGGTCACCCACGAGCCGAACGCGCGGTCGACCTGAGGGCACCATCGCTCGCTGAGACGACCCGTGGTGCCAATCGGTCGAACGCGGCGGCACCGAACGGCCCCCGCCCCGCCCCACATCCCCCGGCCGCGGGAGGCGCGGACCGACCCCGCGGAGGGACGACAGCACCGTTGCCGGGTCCCTAGCCTGCGGTGATGGACCTCGCCCGCCCCGGCCGCACCGTGCGGCTCGCCCTGCCGATCGGCGCGGCCCTCGTGCTGTTCGCGATCGCCTGGCCGACGGCGCACGTCGAGCTGGGCCTCGGGGCCGGCGCGGCGATGGTCGCGGGGCTCGCGGCCGCCGCCCCGGTGGCGCTGGCCGGCGTGGCACCGGTCGGCGGGTGGGCGCTCTCGGCGCTCGGTGCCGCGCTCGTCGCGGGGCAGGTCGACCCGGAGGCGACGGGGCTCCGGGTCCCCGTGGTGCACCTCGTGGCGCTGCTCGGGCTGCTGCTCGTGGTCGGGGTCGTGGCGCGCCGCGTCATCGCCGGCGTCGTCGCCGTGGCCACCACGCTCCTCGCGGTCCAGCTGCTCCTGCCCGCCGATCTCACCCTCGGCGGCGCGGTGGTGATGGTGTGGGTGGTGTCGGTGCTCGCCCGCCAGCTGGTGACCTCGCGCCGGGCGCTGGCCGACGAGCGGGCGACGGGCGAGCACGAGCGCGAGCTCCGCGTCGTCGCCGAGGAGCGCGCCCGCATCGCCCGCGACCTGCACGACGTCGTCGCCCACCGATGTCGCTGGTCGTGGTGCGGGCGCAGTCGGCGCGCTACCGGGTGCCCGGCACGTCGGAGGCGATGGCAGACGAGCTGACCGCGATCGCCGACGCCGCCCGCGGGGCGCTGGGCGAGCTCCGCGGGGTCCTCGGCGTCCTGCGCTCCGCGGCCGACGGGGCGGAGGCGACCGACGCGCCCGCGCGGCCCCAGCCGGGCCCGGCCGACGCAGTGTCGACCCCTGCTCGAGGCGACCCGCGCGGCCGGGGTCGAGCTGACCCCGACGCGGGTCGGCGACCTCGCCGACGCCGGCCCCGCGGTGGTCGTCCGGCGCACCGCATCCTGCCGAGGCCCTCGCGAACGCGACCCGGCACGCCGGCGGCGCACCCGTCGCGGTCCACCTCGAGCACGGCGACGGCAGGGCGGCAGCGCGACGAACGGCCCCGGACGCGACCTCACCGGCCCGGCCCGGGATGGGGCTGACGGTGATGCGCGAGCGGGCCGCGGCCGTGGGCGGGGAGCTGCGCGCCGGGCCCGAGCCGGGCGGCTTCGTGGTGGACGCCGTCCTGCCCGTGGCCACCGCGATCGAGGTCCCGGCGTGACGCGCCTGCTCGTCGCCGACGACCAGGCGATGGTCCGTGAGGGCTTCTCCGCCCTGCTCGAGGCCCAGGACGGGCTGACGGTCGTGGGCCAGGCCGCCGACGGGCGGGAGGCCGTCGAGCGCACCGCGGAGCTCGGCCCCGACCTGGTGCTCATGGACGTCCGGATGCCGCGGCTCGACGGGCTCGCCGCCACCCGCGAGATCCTCGCCCACCACGAGGGCGTGCGGGTGCTGGTGCTGACCACCTTCGACGTCGACGACCACGTCTACGAGGCCCTGCGCTCGGGCGCGAGCGGCTTCCTGCTCAAGGACGCCCCGGCCGAGGACCTCGTGCGCGCCGTGCGGGTGGTCGCCGCCGGCGAGGCGCTGCTGGCGCCCTCGGTGACGCGGCGGCTCATCGCCGAGTTCGCGGCGCGCACGGTCACCGGGCGGGCCGACCCGCACCGGCTCGCCGTGCTCACCGCCCGCGAGCGCGAGGTGCTCGAGCGGATGGCCCGCGGGCTGTCGAACACCGAGATCGCCGCCGCGCTCGTGCTCTCCGAGCAGACCGTGAAGACCCACGTCGGGCCGTCCGGCGCCGGCCTCCGACCGCGTCCAGGCCGTCGTCCTGGCCTACGAGACCGGGCTGGTCAGGGCGGGCGGGAGCCACGGACGTGAGGAACGCGAGCAGGTCGCGGTTGAAGCGCTCGGGCTGCTCCACGAACGGCGTGTGGGCGCAGTTCTCGTACACGACGTGCCGTGCGCCGGGGATGGCCGCCGCGATCGCCTCGCCCGCCGCGGGGAGCACGACGGTGTCGCTGATCGCCGTGCACGACCAGTGCGGGCGGTCGAGCCGGCCGGATCCCGTCGAGCGTGATCCGACCGCGAGCGACGAGAGCCAGACGGTTCGCGGGCGGCACCGCCATGTTGTACGCGAGCATGAAGGCGAAGTCCGACGGGTCCAGCGCTTCCTGGAAGCACGCGTCGAGGAACTGGTGGGTTCCGCGGATGCAGGTCGCGAGCTCGGGCGAGAACATGGCGCCGGCGTCGAGGAAGCCCGGGCCGATGAACGTGTCCTCGTGTGCGGGCGGGTCCAGCCGGCACGCGGCACCGGCGAACACCGCTCCGCCGATGCGGCTCGTCCCGTGGGTGCGGACGACGTCGCCGATGACGAGGCCGCCATAGGACCAGCCGACGAGGACGGGTTCCTCCAGACCGAGCGCCTCGATGACGGCGAGGACGTCGTCGGCGTAGTGCGAGGGCGCGTGGACGGGCGGTGCACCCGGTGCCGACGGCTCGGGCAGCGCACGTCCGGGTCGCCGTGGTTGACGCAGGTCGAGGGCCGCGAGCGTGCGGTCCTCGAGCAGACCGGGGTCCGAGAGCTGGTTGAGCCAGCACAGATGGCTCTGCATGTAGCCATGGATGAAGAGCACGGGTCGCTGCGATCCCCTGCTGAACTCGTAGGCGGCGATCGGCAGGCTCCAGCCGCCGCCGGCCACGACGTGCCGGGTCGGCTGCGGCGTCGATCCGCCGAAGGCGTCATGCTCGTTCCCTTCGTCATCGATCTCCTCCGCCCCGCACGCGGCCCTCCGGCGCGCTCCGTACCCGAGCACCTAGATGTCGTCGTCGGGGATCGGGCCCGGTCGTCGTCCTCGGCCGACGCGACGGCAGCGGCTCGCCCCGGATCGAGGCCAGCAGGTCGGGCAGCTCGTCGGGCTTGACCAGCACGTCGCGGGCCTTGGAGCCCTCGCTGGGCCCGACCACTCCCCTGCTCTCGAGGATGTCCATCAGCCGGCCCGCCTTGGCGAACCCGACCCGCAGCTTGCGCTGCAGCATCGAGGTCGACCCGAACTGGCTGGTGACGATGAGCTCGGCGGCCTGCAGGACGAGGTCGAGGTCGTCGCCGATGTCGGCGTCGATCTCGCGCTTCTCGCCCGCGGCCTCGGTGGTGACGGTCTCGTCGTAGTCGGGGTCGGCCTGGTCCTTGCAGAACTGGACGACCTCGCCGATCTCCTCGTCGGAGATGTAGGCGCCCTGCATGCGGTTGGTCCGGCCCGCGCCCATGGGCAGGAAGAGCGCGTCGCCCATGCCGATGAGCTTCTCGGCGCCGGGCTGGTCGAGGATGACGCGGCTGTCGGTCAGCGAGCTGGTGGCGAACGCGAGCCGCGACGGCACGTTGGTCTTGATCAGGCCGGTGACGACGTCGACCGAGGGCCGCTGGGTGGCGAGGACCAGGTGGATGCCCGCCGCGCGCGCCTTCTGCGTGATGCGGACGATGGCGTCCTCGACGTCGCGGGGCGCGGTCATCATGAGGTCGGCGAGCTCGTCGACGATCGCCATGATGTAGGGGTAGGGCCGGTACACCCGCTCCGAGCCGGGCGGCGCGCTGATCTCGCCCGAGCGCACCTTCTCGTTGAAGTTGTCGATGTGGCGCACGCGGTTGGCCTGCATGTCCGAGTAGCGCTGCTCCATCTCCTCGACCAGCCACGCGAGCGCCGTCGCGGCCTTCTTCGGCGAGGTGATGATCGGCGTGATCAGGTGCGGGATGCCCTCGTAGGGCGTCAGCTCGACCATCTTCGGGTCGATGAGGATCATCCGGACCTCGTCGGGCGTGGCCCGCGCGAGCAGCGAGACGAGCATCGAGTTGACGAAGCTCGACTTGCCGGAGCCGGTGGAGCCCGCGACGAGCAGGTGCGGCATCTTCGCGAGGTTCGCGAGGACCATCGCGCCCTCGATGTCCTTGCCCAGCCCGATGACCATCGGGTGGTGCTCCTTGCGCGCCGCCGAGGAGTTGAGCACGTCGGCGAGGCGCACCATCTCGCGGTCGGAGTTGGGCACCTCGATGCCCACCGCCGACTTCCCGGGGATCGGGGCGAGGATGAGGATGTTCTCGGTGGCCGCGGCGTAGGCGAGGTTGCGGGTCAGCTGCGTGATCTTCTCGACCTTCACGCCGTGGCCGAGCTCGACCTCGTAGCGGGTCACCGTCGGCCCGCGGGTGAACCCGGTGACCTGCGCGTCGACCTTGAACTGCTCGAGCACGCCGGTGATCGCGTCGATCATGGCGTCGTTGGCCGCGCTGCGGGCCTTCGGCGGGTCGCCCGGCGTGAGCAGGCTCGCGGGCGGCAGCTGGTAGTCGCCCTCGTCCTCGGGGTCGCGCTGCGAGCTGAACGTCTCGCTCGACTCCGGGGCGGCCGGATCGGTGTCGGTCGCCACCGGAGCGGCCGGCACCGCAGCGGGGGCCACGGCGGCCGCGGGGGCCTTCTTCTTCGGCTTCGCCGGTGCGGGGGCCGGCGCCTCGGTGCCGTCGGGCGGGGTCGTGAGGTCGGGGACGCGCGCGGCGGGCGAGGAGTTGCGCGCCGACGGTGCCGCTGCGGGCTCGGGGGCGTCGGCGGCGCTCGCCTCGCGCTCGCGATGGCGGGCGGGGTGTGCCAGCGCGTCGTCGTCCTCGACCGCGCCGCCGCGACGCCGCTTGATGGCCGTCGTGGGCGCGGTGCCGTCGTCGTCCGGGTCGTCGTAGGCGTCGACGTCGTCGGGCCGCCCCACTCGTCGTCGTCGTGACCGCGCCGACCAGCGAGCGCAGCCGCTCGCCGACCTCGCGCACCGGCGTGCCGGTCAGCACCAGCAGGCCGTAGAGGGCGACGAGCACGAGCACGACCCCGGCGAGCCAGCTGGTCACGCCGCGCGCGATCGGGTCGGCGACGACCGCACCGAGCACGCCTCCGGCGTTCCGCCGCCCGTCGATCTCGGTGGGCGCCCCGGACGAGGTGCCAGACCGCGAGCACCCCGACGCCGAGCAGGATCGCGCCCACCACGGAACGGGGCCGGGTCGGCGGGTCGGGATCGGTGCGCATGAGCAGGACCGCGATCCCGAGCAGGACCAGCGGCAGCAGCAGCGACGCGGCGCCGAGCACCGTCCGCACGCCGAGGTCGATCCCGGCACCCACCGGTCCGCCCGCGCGGAACCAGACCCCGGCCGCCGAGAGCACGGCGAGCACGACCAGCCCGAGGGCGATCCCGTCGCGGCGGTGCGCGGCGTCGATCTCGCGGCTGCGCCCCATGGCGCGCGCGACCCCACCGAGCCCGCGGGCGGTCAGCATCCAGCCCGCCCGCAGGGTGCGGACGATCGGTCCGGGTCCGCGGCGTGACGGCGCGCGGCCCCGCGGCCCCGCCCCGCCGCGTGCCCCGGAGCCCTTCCGCGGCGCCGCCTTGCCCGGCGACTTCCGCGCGCCGGCCGGCTGGCGCGACGTCGTGGACGCCCCCGAGCCCGACGGCGCCCGCCCCTTGGTCAGGGGACGGCTGCGGGAGCTGCGCCTGTCCGGTGTCTCGGTCCGCCCTGCCATGGGCTCACGGTAGCCCCCGAGCCCCACGGACCCCGGGAGCCACACGCGCCCCGTCGTGGCGGCACCGCCCGTCAACACGGACGGATGACGTCCGCGCGAACCCCGTCCGCCCCATGACTACCGTGGCGGGCAGGGGGCACGGGGAGGCGACACGCGGATGCGGGGCAGGGTCCTGGTCGTCGGCGCCGGCTCCGCCGGCACGGCGACGGCCGTTCTGCTCGCCCGCGCCGGGGTCGGCGTCGACCTCGTCGAGCTCCGCCACCGCCTCGCCACGGGTGGCTCGGGGATCACCCTGCAGGGCAACGCGCTGCGCGTCCTGCGCGAGGCGGGCGTCTGGGAACGGGTCCGCGACCAGGGCTACGCGTTCGACGGGCTCGGGCTGCGCGCCCCCGACGGCGCCCTGCTCGCCGAGGTCGAGGACCTGCGGACCGGCGGGGCCGACCTCCCCGCGACGCTCGGCATCCCCCGCGCGAGCCTCGCGCTCACCCTGCTCGCCGAGGCCCGCGCCCGCGGTGTGCACATCCGGCTCGCCACGTCGATCGAGCGGCTCGACACCGACGGCGCGGTCGTGTTCTCCGACGGCGAGGAGGCCCGCTACGACCTCGTGGTCGGCGCCGACGGGCTGCGCTCGCGGGTCCGCGACCTCGCGGGCATCCCCGCCGCCGTCCGGCCGTCCGGGCTGGGCATCTGGCGCGTCTTCGGCATCCGCCCGCCCGAGATCACGCGCACCGACCTCTCCTACGGCGGCCCCGCGCTCATCGCCGGCTACTGCCCGACGGGGCCCGACTCGCTCTACGCCTACCTCGCCGAGCGGGTGACCGACCGCTTCGGGCTCACCCCGATCGAGGCGCTGGAGACCGTGCGGGACCTGGCCGCCGGGTACGGCGGGCCGTGGAAGGCGGTCCACGAGCGGATGACCGACCCCGTGGCGTGCACTACACCCGCGCCGAGTGGCACGTGCTCGACGAGCCGTGGCACCGCGGCCGCGTCGTCCTCGCGGGCGACGCCGCGCACGCCTGCCCGCCGACCCTGGCCCAGGGTGCGGCCCAGGCGTTCGAGGACGCGTCGGTGCTGGTCGACGAGCTGTGCCACCGCGCGCCGGGCCGCGACGTCGAGGAGTCGCTCGCCGCGTACGCCGCCCGACGGCGTCCCCGCGCGGCGGCCGTCGTCGACGCGTCGGTCTGGATCGCCGACCGCCTCGTCGCGGGCGACGCCGGCGCGGACGTCGCCGGTGTGGTCGCCCGGACGGCACGGATGCTGGCCGAACCGCCCTGACGACGCGCAGGGTGGGCCCGTGCCCGCAGCATCACCCGCCCGTGTCCTCGTGGTCGGCGCCGGCGCCGCCGGTTCGGCCACCGCGATCCTGCTCGCCCGCGGCGGGTTCGCCGTCGACCTCGTCGAGCGCGCCGCGGCGGTGACGACCGCCGGCTCGGGCATCACGCTGCAGGGCAACGCCCTGCGGGTGCTGCGCGACGTCGGGGTGCTCGACGACGTCGTCGACGCGGGGTTCGCCTTCGACGTCCTCGGCCTGCGGGCGCCCGACGGCCGGGTGCTCGCGGAGATCCCCGACACCCACACCGGCGGCGACGACCTGCCCGCGACCGTCGGCCTCCCCCGCGCGGTCCTCGCCGGCCTGCTCGTCGAGGCGGCCACGCGCGCCGGGGTCGAAGTGAGCTTCGGCGTCGAGGTGACCGCGGCCGCCCCGGACGGCTCCGTCACCCTCGCCGACGGCACGACCGAGCGCTACGACCTCGTCGTCGGCGCCGACGGCGTGGGCTCCACCGTGCGGGCGGGCCTCGGCGTCGACGCCGCGGTCACCGACCTGGGGATGGGGATCTGGCGGGTGACGACCGGGCGGCCGCACGAGGTCGTGCGCACCGACCTCTGCCACGGCGGGCCGGCCCACATCGCGGGCTACTGCCCCACCGGCGACGACTCGATCTACGCGTACCTCGTCGAGGACGCCCGCGACCCCGCCGACCTCGCCGCCCTCTCGGGCGCCGAGCGGCTCGAGGCGGTCCGGGCGCTCGCCGCGGGCTACGGCGGGCCGTGGACCGACATCCGGGCGCGCATGACCGACCCGGCGGCGCTCAACTACACCTGGTTCACCACGCACCTGAGCCCCCGCCGTGGCACCGGGGTCATGTCGTCCTCGTCGGCGACGCGGTCCACTCCTGCCCGCCGACCCTCGCCCAGGGCGCCGCCCAGGCCCTCGAGGACGCGGCGGTGCTGGCCGAGGAGCTGACGGGGGCGGCCGACGACCGGGACGCGGCGCTGCACCGCTACGCCGGCCGGCGCCTCCCCCGCGTCCGCGCGGTCGTCGACGGCTCGGTGCAGCTCGCGCGCTGGCTGCGCGACCGCGAGCCGCCCACGGCCGCGGGCGGGCGCGCCGACGTCCCCGGCCTCATGGCCCGCACCGCCGCGCTGCTCACCGAGCGCCCGTGACCCCTGGCGCGCCGGTCGGCCTCACCGGCGGGGTCATGGCGATCACGCTGCTCGCCGCGGTCCTGCACGCGACGTGGAACGCGATGGCCCACGGCGTCCGCGACCGGCTGGTCGGGTTCGCGCTGATCGGGCTGACCTACACCGTGCTCGGCGGGGCGGCCGCGCTCGTCCTCGGGCCGCCGCCGGCCCACGCCTGGGCGCCGATCATCGGCTCGGCGGCCCTGCACTGCGTCTACACGCTGCTGCTGTGGTGGAGCTACGAGCTGGGCGACTTCAGCCAGGTCTACCCCGTGGCGCGGGGGTCGGCGCCGCTGATCGTGGTGGTCACCGAGCTGGCGCTGGGCCGCGAGCTGCCCGTGCTGCAGCTGGTCGGCATCCTCGTGATCTCCCTCGGCCTGGTCAGCCTCGCGCTCGACGGCGGCCGGCCGACGCGGTCGTCGCTGCCCGCGCTCGGCGCGGCCCTCGCGACCGGGCTGGCGATCGCCGGCTACACCGTCGTCGACGCGGGAGCGGTCGCGACGACGTCGGTGCCCCTCTACGCGGCGTGGATGTTCCTGCTCCAGGACCCGGTGATGCCGATCCTGGCGCTGGCCCGGCGCGGCCGCGGGCTGCTGCGCCTCCCCGCCGTGCCGTCGCCGCGGGCCTCGTCGGCGGTGTGGTGTCGCTCGCCGCCTACGGGCTCGTCCTCGTCGCGCAGACCAGCGGGGCCACCGCCGCCGTCGCCGCGCTGCGCGAGACCAGCATCGTCATCGGCGCGGTGATCGGCTCGGTCTTCCTCGGCGAGCGCTTCGGTGCGGGCCGGGCGTGCGCGGCCGCCGTCGTCGTCGCGGGGATCGTGCTGGTCGACCTGTGATCCGGCCGGCTCAGCCCGGCCGGTGGGCCACCGCGAACACGCGGCGGAACGGGAACCACGTCGAGCCGTCGGCCCGGCGCGGGTAGGCCTCGCGCAGCCGGGGGGCGAGGGCGTCGCGGAACGCGGCGTAGTCGGCCTCGGAGAGCCCGTCGCGCACCGGACGCAGCGCCGTCGCCGAGATCCAGTGCAGCACCGGGTCGTCGCCGTCGAGGCGCTGGATGTAGGTCGTCTCCCAGGCGTCGACCTCGGCGCCGCCCGCGCCGAGCAGCTCGGCGTAGCCCACCGGCTCGTCGACCGTCTCGAGGCCGCGCAGCTCGAGCCCCCACTCGCGCGCGAGCTCGCGGGTCAGCACGTGGGAGGGGCGCCGAAGTTGCCCGGCACCTGCATCGCGAACCAGGCCCCGGACGGCAGGGCCGCCATCCAGGACGCCACCAGCTCGCGGTGCGTCGGGACCCAGTGCAGCACGGCGTTGGTGACGACGACGTCGGTGTCGGGCTCCGGGGCCCAGTCCTCCACCGGCACGACGGCGGCGTCGAGCCCGCGCCCGCGCGCCGCCGCGACCATCTCGGGCGACGAGTCGAGCGCGGACACGCGCGCGCCGGGCCAGCGGGCCGCCAGCGACGCCGTGAGGTGCCCGGGGCCGCACCCGAGGTCGACGACGTGTCGCGGCGACCCCGGTCCCGACGACGGGGCACCGACCCGCGCGAGCAGGTCGCGGAAGGGCCGCGCGCGGTGGTCGTCGAAGGCCAGGTAGAGGTCGGGATCCCACGTGGTGGAGGTGGGCACGTGTCCCGTCATACCCCGCCCGCGATCACCAGCACCAGGCCGCTCACGCCGGCGCCGACGACGAGGCCGACGAGGACCTGGGCGAGGGTGTGGGCGCGGAGCACCAGGCGGGCCCAGCCCACTGCGGGCACGGCGAGCCACGACAGCGCCCACCAGCCCCGCCCGCGGCCGTCAGCGCGACCGCCGACGCCGCGACCACGGCGACGTGGAAGCTCACCTTCCACACCAGCGTGATGCCGGTGGCGACGAGCATCGTGGCGAGGACCGCCACCTGGAGCACCACCACGCCCGCCGGCGCCCCCGCGACCGCGAGCACCACGGCACCGAGGAGGACCGACAGGGCCGCGAGCCCCAGCGGCACGGCCCGCTGCTCGCGCTCGCGCAGGTGGTGGTCGGTGTAGCGCCCGGAGCGGACGCCGGCGTGCACGATCGCCGCCGGGATCACGACGGTGAACACCATCGCGAGCAGCGACCACGCCACCCCGGCCCACCCGGCGACGAGCGCGCCCACCACCGGGTAGAGCAGGGCGAGCAGCAGCGTCGGCGACGTCGCGTTGGTGACGAGTACGGCCGCCCGGGTCACCGCGACGCGTCGATCGCACCCGGCGCGAAGCGGCCCTCGCGCAGCGCGCCTCGATCTGCTCGAGGCTGCGCCCGGTGAGCTCGGGCATCCGGAACCAGACGAAGAGCCAGGCGGCCACGTTGAAGGCGGCGTAGACCCACATCGTGGCGCCCACCCCGATGGCATTGATCATGGCGAGGACGGTGGTGCTGATGAGCAGGTTCGAGCCCCAGAGGCAGGCGGCCTGCACGCTGGTGCCCGCCGAGCGCACCCCCAGCGGGTAGATCTCCGACCCGGTCAGCCAGCCCATGAGCTGCAGCCCGCCCGCGTTGAAGACCATGAAGACGATGAGGCACGCGAGGATCAGCGGGATGCTGCCCGGACCGTCGCTGAGCACGAACACCAGGCCGAGCGCGAACAGCGCCACCGCGGTGCCCGGGACCATGATCAGCGTGAGCCGCCTGCGCCCGACCCGGTCGATGATCGCGAGGCCGACGAGCATCATCACCAGGTAGGTGACGCCGAGCGCGACGCTGCCGTCGAGGGCCTGGGCCTCGGTGAAGCCGCGGTCGGTGAGGATGGTCGGGGCGTAGTAAATGATCATCTCGATGCCCGAGAGCTGGGTGAAGATCGCGATCCCGCAGCCCACGACGAGCGCCGGGCGCACCCAGGCGGCGCGCAGACCGCGCCAGCCGCGGGTCGTCGCGTAGCGCTCGGCCTGCTCCGACTCGGCCATCTCACGGAGCTCGTCGGCGACGTCGCGCCCCTTCGGCCGCACGCGCTCGAGGTTCGTCCGGGCCTCGTCGTCGCGGTCCTGCGACACCAGCCAGCGCGGGCTCTCGGGCAGGCCGAGCAAGGCGCCGAGCATGACCGCGGCGACGACGGCGGTGGCCCCGATCGACCAGCGCCACCCGATCGACTCGGTGGCCCCGACGATCGTCGACACGACGATGCCGACCCCGATCGCGACCTGGAAGCACAGCACGAGACGCCCGCGCAGCGCCGAGGGGGCGAGCTCGGCGACGTACATCGGTGCGGTCTGGGTGGCGCCGCCGACCGCGAAGCCGAGCACGAGCCGGAAGACCGCGAGCACGACCGCGCTCGGCGCGAGGGCCGCGCCGAGCGCCCCGATCACGAAGACGACGGCGATCAGCAGCAGCGTGCGGCGGCGCCCGACGCGCTCGGAGAGCGCCGAGCAGCCCAGCGCCCCGATCACCGCCCCCGCGAGGATGCTCGCGGTGACCAGCGACTTCGCGGTGTCGCCGAGGCCGAACTCGGGGGCGATCTGCAGGAGGGCGCCCGAGATGATGCCGGTGTCGTAACCGTAGAGCCCGCCCGAGACCGCGGAGACGAGGGCGACGAGCAGCATCCGCCCGGTCAGGTCGGACGCGGGGGGCGACGGGCGGGCGGAGACCTCGGTCACGGCGATCATCCTGCGCTGCCGCCCGCGCGGCGGCCACCCGGCGCGCCGGCCGGCTCAGGCGGCGGCGAGGCCGATCGCGGTCGCCGCGAACGCCGCCACCAGCAGCGCCGTGCGCAGGACGTGCAGGCGGTCCCACCGCCTCACCTGCTCACGCCAGTCGGCCGGCGCGGCACCCTCGCTCCAGGCGCGCACGCGGTCGTTGATGGGCACGAGGAGGACGACCGACAGGACGATCGCGACGACGAGCAGCGCGGAGGCCACCGCGACCGGCACGACCGCCGCGCCGCCCTGCCCGAGGACCCACCCGAGGACCAGCCACACGAGCCCCAGGACGATCGCGCCGGAGTAGCAGAACGGCATCGCCCGGCCCAGCATCCGCGCGCCCTCGGTGCGCCCGAGGAGGCCCGCCGTCCCGGGGAGCCGGTCGAGGATCGGGTTGACCACCACGGCCACGGACAGCTCGACCCCCACCAGCAGCCCCACGACCACGACCGTCGCCACCATGAGCACCGTCATCACGACCTCCGTTTTCTAGCACTGCTAGAACGGTGCCGACGCTAGAGCATCGTGGCCCTCGTTGGCTAGCACTGCTAGATTCCGGGGCGTGGTGGCCCAGGAGCGCAAGGCCCGCGAGCGGGCGCAACGGCACGGGCGCATCGTCGCCGCGGCGCGCGAGCTCGCCGAGGACCGCGGCTGGGACGCGGTCACCACACGCCGCCTCGCCGAGCGCATCGAGTACAGCCAGCCCGTGCTCTACAGCCACTTCCCGGCGGGAAGGACGAGATCCTCGCCGCCGTCGCGCTCGAGGGGTTCGCCGAGCTCGGACACGCCCTGCGCGACGCCGTCGACGGACGGCGGGACGGCGCGGCGGTGGCGGCGCTGACCGACGCCTACCTCGACTTCGCCGCCCGCCACCCGGCCCTCTACACGGCGATGTTCGACCTCGCGGGCTCCCCTTCGCCAGCGACGACACGCCGGCCGCCCTCCGCGAGGGCTTCGCGGTGCTGCGCGACACGCTGGGCGGCGACGAGGACGCCGAGGTCGGGTGGGCGCTGCTGCACGGCCTGGCCACCCTGCGGCGGGCCGGCCGCGTCCCCGAGGCGACCGAGACCCGCCGCCGTGAGCGCGCCGTCGCGCTGCTCACGTGAGCGGAGCTCACACGGGCAGGACCGTGGGGACGATCATCGGCCGGCGCCGGTAGGTCTCGCCGACCCACTTGCCGACCACGCGGCGCACGGCCTGGGCGATGCGGTGCGAGTCGGTGATGCCCTCGGCCTCGGTGCGCGAGAGCTCCATCTCGACCAGCGACACGACCTCGTCGAGCGCCTTGGGGTCGTCGGAGAAGCCGCGGCCGTTGATGCGCGGCGCGGACACCGCGCGCCCGGTGGCGGCCTCGACGGCGACCGTGATCGCGATGAAGCCGCCCTCGCCCAGCACCATGCGGTCGGACAGCGTGTTCTCGCCGACGTCGCCGACCTGGTTGCCGTCGACGTAGACGTGCCCGACCTCGACGCGCCCGACGATCGCGGCCTTCTTCTCGACGACGTCGACGACGACGCCGTCCTCGGCGATGACGATGCGGTCGCGCTCGACGCCGGTCCGCGCCGCGATCTCGGCGTTGGCGCGCAGGTGGCGCCACTCGCCGTGCACCGGCATGACGTTGGTGGGGCGCAGGGCGTTGTAGAGGAACATCAGCTCGCCCGCGCTGGCGTGCCCGGAGACGTGGACCTTGGCCACGCCGGAGTGCACGACCTCGGCACCGAGGCGCGTCAGCCCGTTGATGACGGCGAAGACCGCCGTCTCGTTGCCCGGGATGAGGCTCGAGAGCAGCACGACGGTGTCGCCCGGCGTGATCGTGATCTGCCGGTGCTCGCCGCGCGCCATCCGGCCGAGGGCCGAGAGCGGCTCGCCCTGCGACCCCGTCGAGACGAGCACGACGTCGCGCTCGGGCATCGCGAGCGCGTCGTCGAGGTCGACCATGAGGCCCTCGGGGATGTCGAGCAGCCCGAGGTCGGCCGCGATCCCCATGTTGCGGACCATCGAGCGCCCGGTGAAGCAGACCTTGCGCTTGTGGGCGACCGCCGCGTTGAGGATCTGCTGGACGCGGTGCACGTGGCTGGCGAAGCAGGCGACGATCAGCCGGGTCGGCGCGTTGCGGAAGACCTGGTCGATCACCGGGGCGATGTCGCGCTCGGGGGTGACGAAGCCCGGGACCTCGGCGTTCGTCGAGTCGACGAGCAGCAGGTCGACGCCCTCGTCACCGAGGCGGGAGAAGCCGGCGAGGTCGGTGAGGCGGCCGTCGAGGGGCAGCTGGTCGAGCTTGATGTCGCCGGTGTGCAGCACCGTGCCGGCGGGGGTCCGCACGGCGACGGCGAGCGCGTCGGGGATGGAGTGGTTGACCGCGAAGAACTCGCAGTCGAACGTGCCGAGGTGCTGGCGCTCGCCCTCGCGCACCTCGAGCAGGCGCGGGGTCAGGCGGTGCTCCTTGCACTTGGCCGCGACCAGGGCGAGCGTGAAGCGCGAGCCGACGACCAGCAGGTCGGGCTTCTGGCGCAGCAGGAACGGCACCGCGCCGATGTGGTCCTCGTGGCCGTGGGTGAGCACCAGGGCGTCGACGTCGTCGAGCCGGTCCTCGATGGCGCGGAAGTCGGGGAGGATCAGGTCGACCCCGGGCGACTCCTCGGACGGGAACAGCACGCCGCAGTCGACGATGAGCAGCTGCCCGCCGAACTCCAGGACGGTCATGTTGCGGCCGACCTCGCCGATCCCGCCGAGCGCGACGACGCGCAGCGCGCCCTGCGCCAGCGGCGGCGGCACGCGGTCGCCGACGGCACCCGACGAGGTGGGGACGCCCGAGCCGCGGCCGCAGTCGTGCTGCGCGCCCGGGCCGCTGCGCTGGGCCAGCGTCGAGGGTGACGCGGTGGAACGGCTCACCGGGCGACCCCGGTGGTGACGATGGTGATGGGAACCTCCGAGAAGGGGACGGCCGGGCCTCTCGGCGAGACGGCCACGGCGCGGGGCGCGTCGGCGTGACGCGCGACGGGATGGACGTGGGGACGGCTCGCTCGGGCCCGGAGCGGCGTCGGCGGCGGGGCGACCAGGCTGGTCGGCTCCCGGCCGGACGCGGGGGCGTCGAATCGGCGGGCGTCCGTGTTCATGCGCCCCCACCGTACCGCCCGGGGTCGCGACCGCTCGCCACGACGTGGCGCACGATGACCGGGTGACTCCCCGCGATCGGCCGGTCGATCGATGGCACCGCGCCGACGGGCAGGAGGTCCACAGCACCCGGCAGGGCCCCGACGACCGCGACGGCGACGTCGTCCTGGTCCCCGGCCTCGGCATGACCGGACGGTCGCTGCGCCCCCTCGCCCGCGCCCTGGCGCGCCGCCACCGCGTCCGGGTGGTCGACCTCCCGGGGACCGGGCCGCGGGCCCACCGGCGCCGCGACCCCGGGATCGAGGACCTCGCGGTCACGCTGGTCGCGTGGCTGCGGGCCGCGGGATGCCGGCGTCCGGTCCTGGTCGGGGTGTCGCTGGGCTGCCAGATCGCCGTCGAGGCCGCCCTGCTCGCGCCCGGATCGGTGGCGGCGTGGTCCTGGTCAGCCCACCGTTCGACCGGCGCGCCCGGCGACCGGGACGCCAGGTGCTGCGCCTGCTGCGGACCTTTCCGCGAGAGCGGCCCGGGCTGGTCGCGCTGCTGACCCTCGAGTGGCTGCGCTCGGGTCCGTGGCGCCTCGGCCGACTCTCGCGCGGCCGGCGGGCGCACCCCTCGAGGACCGGGTGGCCGAGGTCGCCGCCCCGGTCCTCGTCGTCCGCGGCGCCGCCGACCCGATCGCGCCCGCGGCGTGGGCGCAGGAGGTCGCGGGCGCCCGCCGGGCCGCGGTCGCGGTGGTCGACGGCGCCGGGCACGGCGTGCACTGGCGGGCGCCCGAGGACCTCGCGCGCGTCGTCGGCACCGTCGTCGAGGTCCCCGGCCCCGGCCGCTGAGAGCGCAGTCGGGGCCGCCCGCCCGCGCTCTCAGCGCCGGGCGGGCACCGGGTGCGCACCTGGTCGCCCGCGTCGCGGGCCAGCAGCCACGCGTCGACGACGGCCACCAGCCCGAGCAGGGCGAGGACCACGAACGCGACGTGGAACCCGGTCGCACCGCCCGGCGCGGTGCCCGTGACCGCGGCACCGGCGACGCTGGTGACGGCGGCGAGCGCCACGCCCAGACCCATCGCGGTCTGCGCGACCACGGCCGTGAGCGTGTTGGCGTGGCGCAGGGCGGCGCCGGTCAGCTCGGCGTAGGCGAGCGTCGTGTAGGCGGTGAGGCCGATCGAGCGCGCCGCCCCGGCGACGACGCCCACCGCGACGATCGCGGCCGCCGGGGTGCCGGGACCGACGAGCGCGCCGGCCGCGGTGGTGGCGGCCACGACCACGCCGGCGCCGAGCAGCATCGTCCGCAGGCCCAGCCGGCGGATCAGCAGGCCGGTGAGCGGCTTGGCGCCGATGTTCCCGGCGAACACGGCGAGCACCGCCGCGCCCGCCGCCACCGGTGACCAGCCGAGGGCCTCGACCAGCAGCAGGGGCAGCAGGAACGGCACCGCCGTGACGACCATCCAGAACGGCGCGCCGCCGCGCACCGTCGCGCGGAACGAGGGCACCGCGAGGGGCGCGAGGTCGACCAGCGGCTGCTCGGCCCGGCGCAGGTGCCGGACCGCGAGCGCCAGCAGCGTGACGGCGACGAGGGCGACCGCCCCGGCCACCGTCCGCTCGAGGGCGCCCGTGCCCGCGGCGAGCGCCTCCGCCGCCCACACCAGCCCGCCCAGCCCTGCCGCCGTGAGGAGCAGGCCGCGGACGTCGAGCGGCGGCGGGTCACCGTCGGCGCGACCGCCGGGGATCCACCGCAGGCCCAGGACCAGCGCGAGCACCCCGACCGGGACGTTGATGAGGAACAGCCAGGGCCAGCCCAGGTGGGTCGTGATCAGGGCGCCGACGAGCGGGGCGACGACCGGGGCGACGAGCCCGGGCCACACCACGTAGGCCATGAGCCGCGGGATGTCGGTCTTCGCCGCCCCGTCGACGACCATCAGACGCCCGACCGGGGTCATCATCGCCGCGCCGATCCCCTGCACCACCCGCCAGACGACGAGCTCGGTCAGGCCGTCGCTCGCGGCGCACCCCAGCGACGCGAGGGTGAACACGGCGATCGCGGCGAGGAAGACCGGGCGGCGCCCGCACCGTGCGGCCAGCCACGCCCCCGCGGGCAGTGCCACCGCCAGCGCGACCAGGTAGGCGCTGACGACCGTGCCGATCGACGCGGGCGTCGTCCCCAGCGCCGCCGCGAGCGGGCCGGCGGAGGTGCTGACGATCGTGATGTCGAGGTTCTCCATGACGAAGCAGCCCGCCACCAGGGCGGCCACCCGTCGGGTGCCTGGGCTCACGGAGCCGTCGTCGTGGTCATGGTCGTAGCGTCGACGATCCGAGGCATGACCACCAGTTCCGAATCATCAGGCTAGAGTTGACCCTCGTGCAGCTCCCGGACATGAACCTGCTGCCCGCCCTCGACGCGCTGCTGCGCACGGGCAGCGTCGCGGCGGCGGCCGAGGAACTGTCGGTCTCCGCGTCGGCGATGAGCCGGACCCTGGGACGCCTGCGCCGGGTCGTCGGCGACCCGCTGCTCGTACCGGCGGGCCGGGGGCTTGCACTGACCCCGCGGGCCCGCGAGCTCGCGCCCCGGTGGCGGCCGCCCTCGCCGACGCGCTCCGCGTGCTCGCCCCGGCCGAGCCCGACGACCTGCGCGACGTCGAGCGCACGCTGGTGGTGCGCTGCGGCGACGCCGCGGCCATGATGCTCGCCCCCGCCCTCACCGCGGCCGCCGCCCGCGACGCGCCCGGGGTGGCGCTGCGCCTGATCCCCGAGGGCGACGAGGACCCCCGCGACCTGCGCGACGCCGTCGACCTCGACGTCGGCGTCCTCCCGCCCCCGACCGCCGACGACGTGCGCGCACGGCCGCTGGCCACCTACCGGTTCGTCGCCCTCGCCCGGCCCGGCGTGCTCGACGCCGCGCCGGGCGTGGGTGCGTTCGCCGCGGTGCCCCACGTCGTGGTGTCGCGGCGGGGCCGGGCCACCGGCGTGATCGACGACCGGCTCGCCGAGCACGGCCTCACCCGCCGCGTGCTGGCGACCGTGCCCAGCATCGGCGCGGCCTGCACGCTCGCGCTCGCGGTGGACGCCCTGGCCCTCGTCCCCGCACCGGTGGCGCCCGTCCTGTCGGCGGCGACGGGACTGACCCGGCACCCGATCCCGCTCGACCTGCCGCCGGTCGAGGTCGGCATGGCGTGGCACCACCGCCTCGACGCCGACCTCGCCCACCGCTGGCTGCGCCGCGCGTGGTCACCGGGGCCGTGGCCCGGCGACGGAGGACTGAGGACCTCAGATCCCGCGGGCGAGCCCCATGCCGGCGCCGACGGCGGTGGGCTCGCCCTCGGGGTGCACGATGCCGTCGTCGCGCCCGAGGGCGAGCAGCAGCAGCACGCCGGGCTCCCCGGTGAGCACGACCGTGCGCGAGCCGCGGCGCACGACGTGCTGCTCGCCGTCGGGGCGGCGCAGGGTCACGCCGACGGGGCTGCGGCGGTAGGCCAGCCGACCCATGAGTCCGAGCTGACGCCACACGGCGTCGTCGCGCTCGCGGTCGGGCGGGCGCGGTGCCCACCCGGCGCTCCCCGGCGGGCGTCCTCGTGGTGGACGAACCACTCCTGCACCTCGACCGAGGCCATCGGTGGCAGCGCGGTCGGGCTGTAGAGGGGCGGGCCCTGGCGCAGCAGGCCGACGAGGTCGCCGAAGTCGTGGCGGGCGTACTCCTGCTGCACGCGCTCGGTCCAGAACGCGAGGGGCGACAGCAGGATGCCGGGCGCGGCGTCGAGGCGGCGCTCGCGGACCACCAGGTGGGCGGCGAGGTCACGCGTGGCCCAGCCCTCGCACAGGGTGGGCTCGTCGGGACCGAGGCCCAGCAGCAGGTCGGCCAGCTCGCCGCGCTCGGCGGCGGCGATCGCGGCGGCACTCATGAACGCCTCGTTACCCGTTGTGGCGTGCCCTCACCCGGACGCGGTCCGCGTGCGGCGCTCATCCCTCGGCCACCATCGGGCTCGACGCTACCCGCGTGCCGTCGGCGAGCGCGCTGATCGTGAAGTCGGCGAAGACGTTCGGCACCTCGCCCTGCAGCGCCTCGAGGCAGCGGATCGCGAGGTCGCGGATCTCGACGTCGGCGTGCTCGCTCGCCCGCATGGCCACGAAGTGGCGCCAGGCCCGGTAGTTGCCGGTGACCACGAGGCGCGTCTCGGTGGCGTTGGGCAGCACGGCCCGCGCGGCCTGGCGAGCCTGCTTGCGGCGCAGCGTGCGGTTCGGCTCGTCGACGAAGCGCTCCTCGAGCCCGGCCACGAGCTTCTCGTAGGCCTCGAGCGCCGCGGCGCTCGCCTCGACGAAGCGGGCGTGCAGCTCGGGGTCGGCGGCGATGACGTCGGGCTCGACCATCGCGGCGTCGCCCTCGGGGACGTAGCGCTGCGAGAGCTGGGAGTAGGAGAAGTGCCGGTGCCGGACGAG